>OW121723.1:12735000-13335000 GCA_933228805.2 Hipparchia semele | reverse complement strand
CTAGATTAAGTAGGTAACTTGTTGAGGTTAGCAAAGTGAGAAATGGTTTGCACTTAAAGATAGTTACGAATACATAACTATGTTAATTTTAAAAATAATCTATCTATATATATATTATTATATTATATTATATACTAATATATAAAAATGAATCGCTTAATGTGTTGGTAAGCGCATCACGCGTGAACGGCTGGACCGATTTCGCTAATTCTTTTTTTATTGTGTTTGTTATTGTTAGGAGAAGGTTCTTATGAAAGAAAAAATTAAGAAAATTGCGCGGAAAATTAGAAAATTTAAGAAATATTAACCACCATATTAAATTATTTCTAATGTAACCGCTTTTACAATTCAAACTTTTTTGATGTAACCTTATGGCGTTTGACATAACATTGACAGAATGCGTGCTGCCAATTTCGTCAAAGAGGATGTAAAAAAACTTAAGACAGGACAACGTCTGTCGGGTCCGCTAGTCTATATATAAAAATGAATCGCTTAATGTGTTGGTAAGCGCATCACGCGTGAACGGCTGGACCGATTTCGTTAATTCTTTTTTTGTTGTGTTTGTTATTGTCAGGAGAAGGTTCTTATGAAAGAAAAAATTAAGAATATATAAAAATGAATCGCTTAATGTGTTGGTAAGCGCATCACGCGTGAACGGCTGGACCGATTTCGTTAATTCTTTTTTTGTTGTGTTTGTTATTGTCAGGAGAAGGTTCTTATGAAAGAAAAAATTAAGAAAATTGCGCGAAAAATTAGAAAATTTAAGAAAACTTAACCACCATATTAAATTATTTCTAATGTAACCGCTTTTACAATTCAAACTTTTTTGATGTAACCTTATGGCGTTTGAGATAACATTGACAGAATGCGTGCTGCCAATTTCGTCAAAAGAGGATGTAAAAAAACTTAAGACAGGATAACGTCTGTCGGGTCCGCTAGTTATCTATGTTTATACTTGTAATAAAACTGTAACGGGACGAATTCTGTACATTAAATATATTTTGAAAATTGTAATCTGAGGATGCTTTATTGTCGACACTGAGCCCAAAATAAATTTTTTGAATTTTTTGTCTGTCTGTCTGTTTGTCTGTCTGTCTGTGTGTAGGAGAATTTTCTATAGTATGAGATGGAAGGTTTTTGTGCAGAATCAGTAAAAACAGCAGTTTGACTAAAAATATCAGATAGTAGCTCTTTTAAGCTACTTTTTATTCCGGAAATACAAAGTACAAACAACTCCCGCGCGATTTTGAAAACCTACTAACTTCATGCGGATGAAGTCGCAGGCAAAAGCTATTAGTTAGTCTGATATTTTATTGTTAAAGCTAGGAATGAAAATACCAACTGAGTCGTAGGAATGTAGGCTGCATTATTTCCCCAGGAAAAAATTGATTGAATAATTTTTTTAAGGATATCAGGCGTGAATTGACTTCGTTCCCCTTCAAATAAGCGTAAAGCTAGTGTTAGGAGTGGGTACAACAATATAGTGCAAGGGGTAGGTTTTGAACCAGTGATCTTTTGGTTATCAGTCCGCACCTTTGTCCGTTGGACTATCGAGGCACTAGATGTTTGCTAAAACTTCAATATTAAAAAAAAATGCCAGGAACCAGATGTTACAAAGAAGAAGGTTATAAAAAAGTAGTTTTTAGTTTTTACCTCTGCAACAAGAGCGATGGAACCAATCGCACTGTATCACGTGTCCTCAGACTCATTTAGCAACGCCGATAGTCTGTGCAACAACGACTCGAGCCGGGGCGAACAAACTAGTCAGAAATACAGTTTGCTCATCCGCTCGGGTCGTCCTCGTCACAAAACACTAGAGACCTTTGCCACAGAAGAATTAAAAAAAAAAACAAAAAAAAAATTAAATTACTTTTTTCACTCTGCAACTTTGACACGCGCAAGGCACGCGCGTGCAAGTAACACTGCTTCAAAACCAAATGGTGTTTGCACAAGTGTTTTTCAGAAACAATTGTAAAGGACTTTTCTACTATTACTTTTGTTCTAATGTTGCGGCGAGGATGCGCGGCCGAGTTTTTCCTCATACTTCCCAGATGAAACTAGGAATATTCTATTTCTGAGGTTATGTAGTCTCTGTTATGTACGTACTTAAACCAGATCAATAAAGCTGTGAGATTGATTAAAAATATTATTGCTACAGTTAAACGATCACAATCACACCTGATTGGCCAGCCTTGTCTCATATAATTATTATGTCTATTGGCTAAAATGCATTGTTGCAGAAAGAATACCATAAGTTCAGCCCAAGTTCAGCTTATCATCATAATAATTGAAACTTTAGCAATGACTATAGCAACTTTTTCGCAATCGACTTGCAGTTAACTTCTTGTTGAAGGAGTAGCGCTTAGTAAGGATAATAATCTGACGCATTCTCGTGTGTCGTTAACAGAAAAAGAAACGCTCCAGGGCACAGATATCTATAATCTTGATCATTGAAATTGCTGCTGTTCCTAGCGGTAACGAGTGTCGGCAAGGAAATCCGAGTGGCGAGCACAATAGATCGGCGAGAGAGTCGACGTGTTACAGGAATCCTAGGACTTGCCGCCCTAGCCATATTACAAACGTGTCGTCTCTTTCTACGATCGCTCACGCTAAAGGAGGGGTTACCAAAGTTTTTTTTTATCGCCCGTCAATCCTTTCAGAAGGGAAGCGTGATCCATATCCACAACACAGAAGAAGAAAAAGGCCGGTAATGCACGTTATTTTTGTGAAGCTGGCGTACTTACATTCGTACATTGTTTTATTGATAGGGTGCTTTATGTTATCTCGGTTGAATGTTATAACTCAGAAGAATGAAATTATGACTTTTATTTTTATCAAAGTAGTTACGCGGGCTCCTTTATTTAGACAAGAAGTTGGATATTTTATGAAATTCCCATTTTCCCTATCATTCAGTGACTCAATCGTGGACAAATATAAGAAGTGTGCAGTGGCTTGTGGCGACCCACATAGCGGGTACTGAAGGATGGGTTGTGGGTTGCCTGCCGACGGTTTATCAACGTTGGCAAAGCGTTGGCGACCTTACACTATTTAAGTAGGTCCAAATACCTATCAATTTGTTTCTTAGTTCTTATAGTAAGAACTGTATTTATTTTATTGGTTTGCCCATAGGAACATTTTTTTTATGTGCATATGTTCCCCGATTACTCGAAGATGTACATATATATTAGAAGAAGTAAGATGCCTTTCGATGCGGACCGATTTGGAAAATTCTTTTTTTTTTTGTCCGGTGGTCCCATTGTCATCAGGTTAGGATCTGATGATGGGATCCTGGAGAAAATGAGGGAACTCTTCAAATACGTACGTAAATACCTTTATACTCGTTCTATCATCTAAAGATTTAGTAGGTCGTAGTTAAATAGGGCAAGTGACTACCTAAGTACATTAGCACCTACTACGGTGACCTACCTATTACCTGCGCCGAGCTACCTCCGTTTATCAGTGTTGATAAACTTAACTGCGCTACCTGGTTGCGTGAAATCGGAACATGGCAATAATTAGTTTACGTGTACTTGTGTCTTTACTTTTCAATTTCAGAAGTTAATATTAATTTTAAGAGCACGTGTAATGGTAAATCTTCAGATGTAGATTTGATTTTTACAGCAGTAGATCAAGTTGCAACTATTCGAAAAAAATTACATCATATTTTCCAAGACTGTTAAAATGTTTGTTCAACAAAAAAAAGTCGCGAAGTTAGGTCTAATTTTTAACAAATTTGCATTTATTTTCAATGTGTTTGGAGTCAAAAAATATGTGATTTACTCTAAATACAATAATTATGAAATACAAAAATATGCTCGTGGTCACAGATTAGAGTATCGGGATTCTTCAACTAAGTAGGTAGGTACCTAGGTAGGTACGCCTCAAGTCATTTGTGGGAATGTTGACTTGAGAAATTTGAGAAGTCTATAAAAAGTATGTTTGTTTTAACTTTACTTTCACACAAAACCTGATTACCTAGAGTTACATTCATTATAAAAGTTTACCTACTTAGGTAGGTAAGTTGAAAGGTTTATGTAAGTATATTTTAAAAAAATATTATAATAAACACAGCGCCTTTTAGTTCTACAGAGCAAAGTAGTATCCCTTGTCATTAACTATACATGTACATTGTACGTTATACGTAAGTGACATAACTAACAAACGCGTTAGTTAATTTTTTTTTTAATATGAATAGCGGGCAAGTGAGCTGGCGGGCCACCTGATGTAAAGTGATAACCGCCGCCCATGAACATTTGTAATACCAGATTATTTATTATTAACCAGCTCCTTACCGGCTCATAACTGCGACTTTCCTATCCACATAGATTTAGGCTTCTAATAACCTGGTGACTTTGCGTTTACGGGATAAAGCTCTCTCTATAAGGTGTGTCACCGACTCGCGACGTGTCTCAGAGAGCACGTAAAACCGTGGTGCTTGTACTGTACCTAATCTCTCCCCGGTTGTGTCGGATTTCTGTCGCATCGGACTATTAGAGTGAGGGAATAGAGAGTTTAACTGTTTTGCGCACACACCCGTGTACCTGACCATCTTGCACATATAGGTTATCATCGTGGAGGTTGGCCGCCGTGGTCGGATTCGGTCGGGAGAAACTACTATCGACAATACCTTAGAGTACTCGCAGACTTTTTAAGTTGGCTGACTATCGAACGCATCGATTTTGACAAAGAAATGATCGATTCTATCCATCAATCATCTATCAAATTAAGAGTGAATAGGCATCTTCTAGGCAAGCGCGTTCCATCTTAGGCCGCATCTTCACTTACCATCAGGTGTGATCGCAGTCAAGCGCTAGTCTATATATTTAAAAAAAAAAAATCTTATAGTTGGATAAGATGTGCGGGCTACCATGAGTAACTATGCCTATTAATAAGTAGGTATACTATATTGCGATTTAGTTGTCCAAATTAAAATTGTTTTCAAGTGAATTGGAATGGAATATTCTAATCAAGATTCACATCAAATTAATTTTAACATTAATATCTTTTTAATGTGATAATCGTTTATATATATATTTTTGGTATTTCTTATATTATTACTTACTTAATTTCGTGGTTCGATAACTAGGAAAATATCGATACTACTCAAGTATCGATCCTTTTTTCGAATTCCTAAACATCATACAAACTTAACGGCAAACTTGATCGTAGATAGGTATGTGGCCTCCTCAACAAAAAACACTTTCACATTATTATAATATTAGTAAAGAATTATAAATTATAATATTCTATTAGAATTTAGAACTCTTTCTTATCTAGCCGATGCCGCCAAGCTGTCTGCAGGTTGATTAATTATGTAAATCAATTCTAACAAGTGCGATATAATTTACTGATAGGTAGCAATAAAAAACCGTTACAATAAAATACTAATTAGAATACATTTTTTGATTTATAGTTACAGCCTTTGCAAACTACTGAACTAGGTACAACTGTGTTTAAACGGACTGAGAATAAGATGTAAGAACGTCTAAGAACTTCCAAGTTCCTTTTTTTTAATATATAGACTAGCGTTTGACTGCGATCTATTCTTACGAAAACTCTGCGTCTTCGAATGTCGTTGGACCATATAACCCTGTGATCTATTGGGAGTCTACTAATACTGCACTTTCCAGTAAGTACCTACAACGTCGCCTTTCCAATACGTTTGATATCTTGTCTTGTATGGGGACAGACAAGGAAATTAATTAATTTGTCTGGCTCCACGTTTTTAGTATGATAATGGTCATTTAGTTATTTGCGAGAATAATAAAAATCTATTTTAAAGGTAAAACCTACTTTCTACACCTGATCATAGTGATGTGCAGGGTATCTTAAATAATGTAATTTATCGATGAATTAAAATGATCACGAATATTAATCAAGCAATTATTGTGACATGAAAAAGATAACAGTTACCTAATTATTTATTAAAGTATGTATTGGTAAGTAGTGCATAAGTCCTAAGTTTTTTTTAGATTTTTTAAAATTCTTCTTGTTTTAATTTAAAGTAACCATAATAGGCTCCCAAATTGGTTATGAGGTCAACTTATAACAAAAATGCGTTTATTTATATTATAAGTCCTGCTATAGCTGATGCCCGAGTCTTTGTCCGCGTGGATATAGTTTTAAAAATCCCATGGGAACTTTGATTTATCTCACTAAAAAGTAGCCTATGAGTCCTATGACACTCTCCAGATCCTCAACTCACGCAAAAAATCATGTTGATCCAATCTGTTACCACGTTATCGAAGGACAAACCAATAAACAGTAAGGATATTATTTTATCAGAGATATAAATGAATATATTTTCAATGTGGAGAATTTCGCACATAGTGTAATTTTCCTTTCTGATGAAAAGTTATACACAGTCCAAAGTGTTCGTACCTACATATTTCCAGATAATCTATTAGAGGTCAGCTGCTATTGCTGACCAGTGACCACCACCAGGCGTTATCGCAGCCAGTAACACCTCACAAAACATACAAATTCTCAAACGGGAATACCGGACACCTTGTACACAACAGCGGAAAATATAACTATCCCTTTTTCCCACCGCACACAACCTTTGCCTTTCGAGTGGATAATTCAGTCGCCGTCTTTATCTCGCCTGCAGAGTATCGTCATGCTGTAGCTATACAGTTGTAGCGTACGCATCAGAGAGTGGTAAACTCAGGGTTCCCAACTTAGGGCTTTTAGCCCCAAATTTAGGGCGGAATTTTGCTTGTTGGGATTTTTTTAGGGCCCAAAAAAATTTAGGGCTATTTTTAGGGGTATAAATAAATTTTCAAGTGTCACATAATTGACTGACCAAAACGAGTAAATAAAGCAAAACGCCTATGATATTTCGGAATAATATGCTTAAAATAGTTTTAGCTAAAGCGTTTTGAAAATATTTCAATACATTAGCGTTGAACACGCTTTTTCGATATATAATATAGTGAAGAACAAATTACAAAACCGATTTCCCTTTTCATTTTAAAACGTGATGGTGGATCTTGCGTTACTTTTACTCCATCTCCAAAAAATGTTACACTTATAATGTTAACATATTGTATGACTATAAGAATTCCGAATAACAGAGGAGTAACTATAGGGTGGCATTTCGGCAAAATGCCACGGGCCCCAGCCGGAAGGGGCCCCGGTCAGAGAGAGCCAGAAGCACAAGATGATCCTAACATTTATAGCCATTCCTGTGGCTACGGCTAGCCGTAGTCGGCACTAGTGCCGAGCGATCATTTTCAAAATTAAAATTGATATAAACTAAATTCTTTGGGACAAGAAAGGTTACGCACAGTAAATTGATTTACCGAAAGGCTGAGTTGACTGGAGCCTAGGGCAGCAGATTTTAGGGGCGGTAGATTTGGGGCCCAAATTTTTATTTGTCTTACAGAAATTAAAAAGATACATATTTGTATAGGTACCTAAATGTCATTAGGTCCATAAACACATATTTTAAAATTTTATAAAATATCTAATTAATTACCGAATATAGGTACCCCAATAACAATAGCTAAATAGTTTGAAGGGCCGACTTTACCTACGATGCCGGGTGTGCGGCGCATACAAGCGCAGTGTCTCAAGCGCCAAAAGTACAGGACTATGTAGTAGATATGGCGTAGTGCAAAATAAAAAAACGTTGCTATTGTAGGTGCCAAGTATAGACTACTAAGTGCCGTAATGCAATCATAAAAAATTTCGCGCTTGCTTCACTCGCGAAAATGTCACTTTTATTTTTCTATTGTAGGTGCCAAGTATGGACTACTAAGTGCCGTAATGCAATCATAAAAAATTTCACGCTCACTTCGCTCGCGAAAATGTCGCTTTTACGTTGCTATTGTAGATGCCAAGAATGGACTACTAAGTGCCGTAATGTAATTATAAAAAATTTCGCGCTCTCTTCGCTTGCGAAAATGTCACTTTTACATTTCTATTGTAGGTGCCAAGTATGGACTACTAAGTGCCGTAATGCAATCATAAAAAATTTCGCGCTCGCTTCGCTCGCGAAAATATCACTTTTACATTTCTATTGTAGGTACCAAGTATGGACTACTAAGTGCCGTAATGCAATCATAAAAAATTTCGCGCTCACTTCGCTCGGGAAAATGTCGGTTTTACGTTGCAATTGTATGTACCTACTTCATGTAGTGATTTATTATAAAATAAAAAAATGTTATCTCACTGGTTGAGCTTGTTTATATTGGGGGAGGGAGGGCTCCATCCGATGAATTTGAAGCCACGGGCCTCAAACGGTATAGTTACGCTTCTGCCGAATAATATAATTAAAATTAAGTTATATTATTTTAATTTACCTCAATAAAACGGGAAACTCATTTAAACATTAGCCTTGAATGGTAACAAGATACAGGGATTTTTTTGGGGCTTTTGAATATTGCATTTAGGGTTATTTAGGGGTATTTCATGTTGATGTTAGGGCTAATTTTTTTTAGGAGTTGGCAACCCTGGGTAAACTATTCAGTTTTGTGTTTTGCCAAGTTGGAGTCGATCCGAATCAGACTCGCTACATGTGTTTAGTGCCGTAAGCGTCAAAGGTTATAGTCGATTTTTACGATTTAAACCTAAGTGCTAGTGACTTACATATAAAACTTTGACGAAAAGTGAAAAATGATTCTATCACAATCTGAGCGCCGCTGCTGGCGCACTTTTATTAGATACAGATAGACTTTCAAAGTTGAGAATAGTTTTTGAATCGGGGCAAGGAGTGTGGTGGTGTATGAAATATTTGTGCATCAGTGGCTTTTGTTATCGGTGCAGTGGCATAAATTAAAAAATGATTACGACGGGAGGTCGTGTTGTTGATGTGAGTGGTTTTTGTTTGTTTTCAATTCATTCTTTAATTATATTTTTAAATATAATTCAAATCTAACATAGGTACTTATAAGATTTTATTTATTACGATTGTTTTTGTTTTGTTAAGGTATTGTTTTCCTTGTAACATATCATTAGTGTATCACTTCTTAGAAATAAATCGGTGTTGGTACCAACCGAAGTAATGAATACATGAATATATTTAGTCATCGAATAGCCTCGACTTCGTTCGCGTAAAGTTTAGGAAATTTTTAAAAATCCTGCTTGAAGCCTTTGTTTTCCCGGGAAAAACTAAAAATCATATCGATCTACTATCTATTGCTACCTGATTGAAGTAGGTAGGTAGGTACCTACAAACCAGCAACTAAACACACTTTCGCATTTGTAATATTAATTAATAATAATATTACTTTGAATTGAATGCAAAGGAAATGTAGGTGCCTACCTAGTTTTGTTGGTGGACGTAGGCTGTACCTATAGTATAATTATTATGAAACCAATAATGTATTAGAAAGTAATATAGACGTTGGTAGAAAGTTTTTCTATTTTTCTTCGAGTTTGCTAAGTTGCTGATATAGAGAGCTAGCGTA
This sequence comes from Hipparchia semele, assembly GCA_933228805.2. Lineage (NCBI taxonomy): Eukaryota > Metazoa > Arthropoda > Insecta > Lepidoptera > Nymphalidae > Hipparchia > Hipparchia semele. The sequence goes on along the minus strand of OW121723.1, from coordinate 13,325,587 downwards.
TGCCCAGCTTCTAAAGTTGATGTTGTTGCGTGGTTGTTGCTATGTTGTTAATCCAGTTAATACGTAGATATTTATTTGATTTTTAATTTATGTTCAACAATAAATTATGTTCAGTTTGTAGTTGGCTATTTCCGGTAGTAAAAATAAGATTTTTAAGAAATATTGTAGAAAGCTTCACCTACTTAATATTTTTTTTATAATAAGAGTAAAAGTGTTCCATTACTATACACTTTTAAAGTCCCAAGAAACAGAATTTCCACGGTTCAAACACGCAATCCCTGAAAGGATTTAAGCAGCCTAACTTCTAGGCTGTAGATAATTTCGCCACATGTACCTACCTATCTAAGTTCTTAGTTAACACACACAAACAAAAATTATTTATATGTATTTAAACAAAAACTATTCCATTTAACAGCGATTCCAATTAAAATGGCGTGTATGTTTATTTTTAAACAAACAAAACACCAACCCACTCGGCAGATGACATACATATAATTATGTCGCAATAATATAGCTTACGGCTAAAAATAACTAGGATTAGTAATACATACCTACTCACAGTCGTAAAACGTTAAAACTGCTGACATTTTAACATGTTTATGGACTCGCGTTGCTAGATCGTCGCGAAAGTGCCGATCAAGAAAATAAATTGAAGCAAATAATTATGAGAAGGAAGTTATTTAAAATCACTTTCGAGTTTTGAAAACCAAGAGAGAGATGCAAAATTGCCAGCGGGCAAAAAGCACAACCGACTTACTTATACCTACTTACGTTATGATAATAAATTATTATGTTTTGAATGTACCTACAGGTTAAATAAACAAGATAAATAAAAAGTTTATAATTTTAATGTTTGTTACATTTTATATTAGTTGGTTTTCGAACAATATGAAAATAATGAAATTATCGACTTATTAAGAATCATAATATTATATTTTATAACTATACTCACCTTAAGTCGCTTTCTTTATTTATTAAACTCTCAATGAATACTACCTAAAACCAACTAACTACTTAAAATAATTATTTATTAATGTAGAAAACATTGAGGTTTATCCAGGTTGTACTTACCTAGCAGCTGTATAGTAGTGATGTGTCAGTTCATTCAAAATATCGATAAATTCATTCTCTCTCATAAATTCATACGAATCATTAAAGTATATTTGAATTTTCAGTTATAATTTTTACGATTTTTGTTTTATCAATAAATCACTTTAAATCATTAAAAGGACGTAAAAAGCTAGTAGAAGACGTTTTATTTATACTTTTTAAACAGGTATAGTTAGTTAGTGCCACTTAAATAGATACCTACTCAAAAAAATTTTCTAAACAGTTCATTAACACCTAGGTTAGGTTCTAACCTAACCTAGGTACTTGTAGCTCTTATGACTCATAGAGTCATAAGAGCTACAAGTTGGCCTACATGCAATAAATAATTTTGAATTTGAATTAAGTAGGTTAAACCGAAAAAAAGCAATGGCACATACATTGAGTTGGCCTACCTGAGTTTCTTAATACATAATATAACATTTTCAAGACTCTACCACCGGTTCGGCCTTGATTCTGCTGGGAAGAGCCGGTAAGAAAGTCGGAATAAAATTAAGATAAGTAGGAACTACGCAACACTTACGTTAATAAAGTATATTATATAGTACTTACTTAATTATATATTATGTACCTAGTAGGTATTCAACTATTCACCAGCGAGATCTCTTACAATCTGCTTATTTTAATTTAGCTGAATCAAATTAGGATTATTACAACATTTATTTTTATACTTACTTATACAATTATAGGAATATTTAAGTAATTAAAATTAAGTAACAAGTCATCATTATCACTGAAAGATTGAGCTTATCGTCAAGGTACTCCCCAACACTATAATAGCATTTATTCAACAGCAAATCGTGGATTCTCTTTTTGAAAATATTAATATTATTGTTTTTTAAATTATCCGGTAGTTTATTGTAGGTACGAATTATTGCCAATGCCATGCTAAAATCATACCAAATCGGTTGCTCCCTCGTGTCTTTGCTGCGTTCATTGACAAACGACAAACCAAGAAACAAACACACTTTCGCATTTAATAATCATTAATTGGTTAAATAGCCCAATAGATCATCTTTCAAGGAAAAGGTGACTAACTGACTGACTGATCTATCAACGCACAGTTCAAACTACTTTACGATCGGGCTGGAAAATACAGATAGCCTATGACTTAGGTATCCGCTAAGGAAAGGGTTTTTGAAAATTCAACCCCTAAAGGGGTAAAATGAGTGTTTGAAAAATCGACTTGACGTGAGCTAAGCCGCGGGAAAATGTTAGTATCCAATATGAATATGAATTTATCCACCTACTTAGTTTCTTTGTAACGCAAAAAAAACGTCGCTCAAACCAGTCCGCTAATCTCTACATTATAAAAAAAGTGTGTTAAAAATTAATAGCCTGTCAAATAGTCGGACGGAAGCGGAGTCAATTACGTTTACAATTAAATTACAGCTTCCGTAATGTGAATGAAACGAAACAAAGTGTCAAGAATCATCAATTGAGAGGTCTGCGCGCAATCGAGTTAGCCATGCATCTTTGACCGGTCTAATTACTCGTTTACTGACGCTCCACTTGCGTCTTGTGGCTGTGGGACCACAAAATACATAATAATAATGTCCTCCTGACCGAATCCGGCCACGGCGGCCAATCTCCACACGGATTAGCCATCTGCGCGGGAGATATTATAGTGCACAAATATGTGCGCAAACGCAGGTGCACTCTCTATTCCCTCACTCTCATAGCCCGATGGGACGGAAAATGCGACACGACGGGAAAGAAATCAGGACCGACGGCTTTACGTGCTCTCTGGGCTAGTAGGTACTGAAAATTTCTTAACAGAAAACCCAATACATTTTTGGCCCGACCCAGGAAGCGAACCCGGGACCACGTCATCCGCAGGTCGAACTTGCTAACCACTAGACCAACGAGGCAGTTTCACAAAATACATATAAGGGAGGCCACTACCATCGAGTTTCCGTTAAGTTTGAATGATGCTTAGGGATTCGAAAAGAGGATCGATACCTGAGGACCTAGTATCGATACTTTTGGTTCGATACCTAGGATAGCTCCCGAAAGCTATACCACTCCGTTGAGAGAGACAACGCGATATAAAGAAAGAGAATAGTATAGACTATAGTCTACTTACTTAAGGTACTTTCCCAATTACTCGATACTTTTATCTCATCACCAGATTTCACACGTCAGACAGCAGTAGCATCATAGGGCACTTGTGCTCTGTAATACCTATCGGCTGAAATTCGGTCAGAACATGTTTACAGTTCAACATCAATGGCGAATAAGAATAGTTAATAAAAAGATTCCTTACAGTAAACTTGCTACGATCGTCACGCCTAGGAGTAGACATGAGAAGGTCTCATTCGATGTCACTCGTTTTGTTTTATGTACAGGGAAATTACAACACTTTATGAACAAATATAACCTTATATTAACGAACGAACGAACGATACGTTGGCAATCATGACCTGGACATATGACAATCCATGCCGCACACTTGACAATGCACAAAGATACATCACTTTCACTGACTTTATCGCGCAAAAAGGCTATCATCTGCGCAGGACCTAAATGAACCCCACGTTTGACCATAGTCTGTTTGCATCACGTCGAATTTTAACAGCAATAATCTGATAATTAATTCAATACTAAAGCTCTGGTGCTATTAATTAAGTTTTCGATTAGTTGGAGCAAAAAAGGGGAATTTTGTCGTATAAAATACATATATATGCATAGTAGGATTGGCAATAGGTATATATGCTTCTTTGAATTTTACAGCAGTAGATTTGAATTCGCTCGTTTTGACCCAGTGGTCTAGACTTTGGTACAAAGTATAATGCGTTGCGTTGAATAGTCTTGCTCTCTCAAAGTGCCTTATAGTTTTTTGTTACCTAGCAACTGTTTTTATACAATAGAACGGTACAGATAAACTATTTAGCACGCATCACTAAAAAAAACGAAACCAAAAAAAACGCCGACGAACTGTTTAACAACGGAAACATCGCAATTCGTAAGGTCAATAAATTCTTCCGGCGAAACTGGTTGTCTTTTTTTAGATTTACACATCCGACAAATTAACTAAGATCTGAAATGTTAGTATGCCCGATCTTACTGAGTCATTACCAGTGCCATGTTTTCAATTAACTGTTTTAACTGAGAGTGTTCCACAGGAATGGCATTCCATTCCTGTGAAACACTCTCTCTCTCTCTGTGGTCTCACTCTGTGGTGTGGTGCACGGAATTAGGAACCTACGTAACAATTTTTTTTTTAATCGTTGACAAGATAGTCCTTGACTGCGATCTCAGGCAGTGTAGATTCAACCCATACCCCCTAATCGGTTTCTACACGCCATCGTGCCGTAACGCTAAATCGCTTGGCGGCACGTTGACGGTAGGGTGGTAGAACCGACTAGGGGTATGAGTACACTGACATACCCCTTTCAAGATAGCCCGCTAACTTAGACTGCACCGTCACTTACCATCAGGTGAGATTCTCATCTCTCTATCTATATCTTGTCCCGTGTCAGGTTATTTTCGTTACGGAATTTCTGGATTCGGTCTCCACGCTGGCCCGCGATGGAAGCTATGCAATAGCTTAAAAAAATACACACACACAAACTTTGGCCTTTATAATATTAGTGTGATGTGCACAAACCGGCTTTGGTCTTTACATGGTGCGGGCGCATTCTGTGCTGAGTAGGTACAGGTATGAGGTAGGTATAGTTTGGCCCGTGAGTTATGCAGATAAGCTGCTTATGCAATGAGGTAGACCAGCCGTCACCTGAGCTGATGGTGTAAACATGCGCACCGCACTGCACTACACGCTCTGTGGATATTTGCTTCTATTTTTATGTAGTTATGTACCTACCTACTTACTAGAACTAGCTAGGTAAATTCCTAGCGTTATGTTGATTGTGTTTATAAATAACATTACTTTATTACCATGTTTTTGTAATTATTATACACGTATAAAGCTTATAACTTAGAACTGCAGCAATCGGATGTCATTACTTTTTTAAGTTAGTGCATAAAATACGAGTAGAACAGTCTATTACACTGTCTATTTTGTGATTAGTAGCAAGGCGGGAGCAGGCAATCGAAATTATCAAGTTTTCAAGTTCAAATTGTTAACTTAGTGCTTCAACCTGGACGCTCCTTTAGAATGTTCGAACTGAATGTCCTCGAAATAGGTCGTTAAGGACATGGCTATGTTTTTACGCCTATCTGAGTTAGTGGGATTCATTATACCCTCAAACACAGATCTAATCTGTGCCCTCAAAGTATTACATTGGCTGGATGCTTTAAATCAATGAGGTAGGTAGGTTCTTATCGCTTTGAACAAACCGAGAGATGGTAATAGGCACTAATAGGCAAGGTTTTATTTTTATAAAACTAAAATGGTGGGCGTTATGAAAATGTTGGCAGACCCGAAACAAATAATGCATACCATATTTAGTGGTAGATATATCCTCTCAATAGGTTTTTCAAAGTCAAGACGATGTCCCCTAGAGTCCAGGCTTTGGCTGTAAAATACTGCTGGCTTTGGCTGTAAAGTAGTCTAGGGCCTAGACTATTTTACAGCCAAAGCCATAAGACGTTTAAGAATTACAAAACCCATGAGTGTTTAGCTAACTCCATATTTCTGGTTAGTTTTTCTGCAGTTTGACTTTGTTTTTCTAATTACCTACTTACCTACATGACTTGTTGCACGCAGATTTATAAACAGCGTGCAAAATAATGGCTAGTAGATGTTTATTTATACATTCTAATTCATGCTGCACTCGAGTATCGCCCGTCGCGCGAACAACAATGCCTTTTGCTTAGTCTGTAGACTGCGTGGAAACTTCGAGACCTTGGTACATTTTAATACGAGGTCTCTAGACCCGTACCTATCTGATCTTAGGTAGCTTGAGCAGGCCTCCCTCCGATTTTTTCACTTCTCCCTGTTCTGTGCCTCGGTGCGCTACTCAAATAATTTATCCATGGTTCTTTGTATGCACTAGACAAGCGCGGTGGTTTAACAGTGTGCAGAATACCAGAAAAATGCCCTGCGATAGATGAAATAATACATACTTACCCGAAACCTCATGTGAAACGCGAAAGATGCTAGCGAATAGGAATGTAGTAAACGCCAAATACATCATGTATTCTAATAACTCGTAAGATATTCATTAAAAAAAATGCCTGTATCATCTCTTAATATAGGAATGTTATATATGCAGAGGAATTTTATACAAAAATTTTGGCACTGTAATATGCAAGACATTGAAAATAAATGCAAATTGCTTTAAAATTAGACCTAACTTCGCGATTTTTTTTTGTCGAACGTATTTCATTATTTTATGTTGCTACTTAGTGTCGTCCCTTGTGTAAATATAATTTTGAATAATTAAAACTTGAAAAATTAAATCTACTGCTGTAAAAATCAAATCTGCATCTGAAAATTTACCATTACACGCGCTCTCCGAATATAAATGACATACCTACTCGTACCTAGTCCATAGAAAACTAAGCAAACACTTTTTTTAAACCAGTTAGAAATAGTCAGACACTTTTAAAACCACGTTTCAGTCATTTTATTATAAGAGGCAGTTACTTCGAAATCATAGACTGCAGATACCTTCATTTTATTTATTTGCATAAGTAATCCGAGTAGATGTTCGACTGGCATTAATTAATTATTTATTTATACTTTGTTTTATTTTTAAATACAAAATTCGTGTTTCTGAGGTATTTCTATTAATAGTGCTGTGTAGAATGCTATTTACATAAAAAGTCTCAAGCTGTTAGCACATTGCCGCGAAGTCGTAGGAACTAGGAGCGGAACGAAACATATTTTTCATTACTCATACACGGAAAGTAGGTCTGAAGTTGCCTGAGAAGCGGGTTGAAAGTAATACTTTTCAGCCCTAGGGAGAATCGTTTTCAACTGACAGCTGTCAAATAATTAAAAAAAACTAGTTGTCACATTTTTATTGGAATTCAAATGAAACACGACATACCCGAGTGCATCCATAGACAAGAAGAAAGATAGACTTTATTCATAAAGTAAAGTTATTGATTTATGTAAAATAAAGTTCACTCAATTTTCTTTAGCTAATTTCTATTTTTATTTTGACTTTCCTTATATTCGTAATGAAAAGCACAGTGTTTACCTCGGGATAAAGACTTATTTAGTCCCTCGAACTATAGGCCCCCTCGCTACGCTCGGGCGCCAAACCCCGTCTCGGGACTAAATAAGTTACTTTCATCCCTAAGGTAACAATGTACTATAGATACTCCTTTTTTTAAATGGCGATTACGGGATAAAATGTGGCCTATGTGTTAATCCTGGGCGTGAGCTATCTTCATTCCAAATTTCAGCCAAATCAAGATTCGTCACGCCACAACAAACGCCCAGTGTGTGTGTGTGCGTATGTTTGTGACTCCTTCACGCCACAACTAATGTATCGATTTGGCTTTTTGGAAAGGATAAAGCTCATACCCAAGGCATTAATTTCAATAAAACCTTCCCGTGCCCGCGGGAATTAAAATACCCGGACGAAGTCGCGGGCATCGTCTAGTAGCTACATTAAGATATTGAAATATTTTGTTTTGAAAAGAGCAAGTGCTGAGTTTCTTGCCGGCTCTTCTCAGTAGAATTTGCTTTCCTAACCGTTGGTAGAGTCCCGACTTGCACAAGAGCTACAAGTTGGCCTACATCAAAGAAATCATTTTGAATTTGAATATCCTTTTGGCTCCCTGCTAAGTTTTAGTGGCGGTAATGTGCTAACAGCCTTGAGCTAGCTTGAGCTAGATTTATTTTTAGGGATCGACTTCACTGATTTTGATTGTATATTTACATAACCCGTTATAAAACTCACACCGGTGTGAAACCGCCGTATTATTTGATAGTGATTAATCATTATCGCCACCAATTTGCACATCGGTAAATGAATCATGTATAGGAGTACTGCAGACAGGCGACTATTTAACCGACTTCTAAATTTGGAGATTCTCAATTCGACGCGTAATTTTTTTGTCAATTACTCCATCACTCCGTCAAATCTGGACCGATCAACATTTTTTTTATTAAGCCTCAATAGCCCAATGGTAAAAGGTGTGGACTGAAAAATTGAAAGGTGCAGGTTTGAACCCCACCCGGTGCACAGTGCACTATTGTCGTACCCACTTTGGAGTGGGTACACACTTGTGGGAGCACAAGCTTTCCACTTATTTGGAGGGGATAGGAGGATATTAGTCAACTTCAGCTTGGCTAATATTCTTTAAAAAAAAAGAAATTTGAAAGAACGTGTCATAAGGTTACCGTTGCGCATCAGTTTCATCGATTCTATTTAGGTCTTTAGAGAAGCTAGCATTGTAATACCTTAAAGTTGATGTTGCAAAGAAACGATAGACAATCAGTTTTATATTTTTGTTTCACCGTTGATGTATCAAATACACGACACGCCTACTAAGAAGTGTCGCATGTCTGCGCTACTTCAAGCATTTTAAAAAGCGTAGGACTGAGTGCTCCCTGTTCAAGAATGATGTATTTATAAAAAGTTTTAATGCATCTTGCACAAAATGATGCTTCAAAGCGAGGTCGACGACTTTTACTTTTTTATTTTGTTTTATTTATGCTGAACTAGTTGATGCCCGCGGCATCGCTCGACGAGTACTCTTTGATTTTCCGGGATAAAACGAAGCCTATGTCACTATGCAGATCCTCAATCATTCCCATGCCGTCGATCCGTAGCTCTGTTGCAGCGTGATTGAAGGACAAACCTACCAACATACAAACACACTTCAGCATTTATAATATTAGTAAAATTTATTTTGTGAGTCAGTGTAAACTTTTTTAGTCAAAGGTTTATTATGTAATAGGTAGGTTATTAACTTTTACTTTCATAATTTTTCGCTGAGACAGGGAACGAAAAAAATAGGCCAAATGCGAGTCGTACCCGCACATGAAGGGTTCTGTACCGTCGTAATTCAGCAATTGTTAAGGTCAAACAAAACACGCCGAAAATTTTACGTTTCTTGTATTTAATGTCATATCACCTTCATTTTATTTTTATTATTTGTTTAAAAAACTTTAGGAACCCCTGCTGTACAGCGTTAGCGATCATAGAAAGAGAATATGTTTGTAATATGGCTAGGGCGGCAGGGCAGATGCGATGCTTTTAGTAGTGGCGAACGGGGTTGTTGCGATTTTTAGCTGCTTTCGAAAGCTCGTTGCCGCGTTGAAAACTTGAAAAGCACAAATTCAAATTCAAAATGTATTTATTTCATGTAGGCTAACTTGTAGCTCTTATGACACGTCATTACCACCGGTTCGGAATGCAGATTCTGCTGAGAAGAGCCGGTAAGAAACTCAGCAGTTGCCATTTTCAAGAAAAAAATTTTTTTTACAGTACCTATCAAAACTATGCTATGTATACAGTGTTTCCACAATGAAGTTACAAAAATGCAAAAAAAACCAATACACAAACGTCGACCGCCATTGCTAAAAGCATTGTGTCTGCTCGGGCCGTATATAATTTATAGAGCAAGCTAATTTAAGCAGAATAACTTGTTATTGAAGCTATGCAGACATTTAGATATGTTTAAAAATAGCACCGCGTAGATTAATTTCATAGCAATTTACGATATTGATTTATCGCAAAACCTAATTTATGTTTTCCGGTGTACTTTATTATAGCTATTGAGGGGCATAGATGAAGTTATATTAATAGATATAAGTGGTAGAGTTGCTAATCATACCTACTTTTAAGAACAGTGTTATATTTTATTTCACTCCATAATATAATTTAAAGAAACGGACTGATTTATTTACGCACAATTCAAATCACGGATGAACGGATGGATAGCGGAGGCTTAAAAAATAAGGTCCCGTTGGCACCATTTGTGGTACGGAATCCTAAAAAATATTATTCATATTTATTATGTTCTGTGTAATAATTAACATGACGATTGCATTGTAAATTAAGAATTACCTAATTAAGATTTAACTACATTTAGCTAACATTAGTTAGGTATTGCCTCTTATCTATACTAATATTATAAAGCCGAAGAGTTTGTTTGTTTGAACGCACTAATCCCAGGAACTACTGGTTTGAATTGAAAAAATATTTTTATGTTGGATAGTCCATTTATCGAGGAAGGCTTTAGGCTATATAACATCACGCTGCGACCAATAGGAGCGAAGCATCTGTGAAAGATGTTGTGAGAACGGGGAATATTATCCATATTTAAAATATATTCTTTTAAAAACTTCTTAATCGCGAACATAATTACAGAAATTGCTTCGGACTAAGTCGCGGGCAACAGCTAGTAATATTATAATACCTATCTATGCAGTTAGTCGCGTCGGTAATGCAGACTAATGTTACATTTATGAGGGTTGTGACCACGTTGTGACCAATGATAAGACGGCGGGATATCAATAAACTCTTGATCAGCATCTATATTGTGATGTCTATTTAACACAATCCGAAGCTACGCGGGGTTCAAAGGCGATTGCTTTGCCAATATAGGTTTGTACCTACAATTTTACATCTATAGTTAAACATATTTTTGTGGTGCGGCTAAGATCCATGTCGATCACGTTAGTCTTCAAACAGAAAAATGCATCAAAATCGGTCCATTCGTTAACAGTGCGCGGAATGCCAGAAAAAAATCCCCGCGATAGATGAAATAAAACATACCCTAAACCTTGTGTGAAACGCGACAGATGCTAGCGAATAGGAGTGTAGTAAGCGCCAAATACATCATGTATTCTAATAACTCGTAATATATTAAAAAAAATTTTTAAATGGCTGTATCGTCTCTTAGTAATATGTATAGGAATTTTATATAAAAATTTTGGCTCTGTTCAAAATAAATTAATGCAAATTGGTTAAAAATTACACTTAAGTTCGCAATTTTTTTTAGTCGAACGAATTTCATTATTTTGCGTTTCTACTCAGTATCGTCCCTTGGATATAATATGATCTAATTTTAGCCTGTTTTTTTTTCGGAAATTTAAAACAATCTGCGTCTGAAGATTTACTTTTAACACACATAACAGACAGATACACAGATATGTAGTAGATACACAGAGTCAGATACACAATACCGGAACAGTTTTCCTCCTTGTATAGATAGTATCTAAACTGTGCGGCGTAGGAACAAAAATGCCCAATTCATTGGATAAACACGATATTTTTATTATCTATTATACAATAAATGGCCAACGAATGAACATCAATCATCATCCATATAAAACGCTCAACTTGTCGATACTCTATCAAGGTCTCCGATAAACTAGTCATCGCTTGTCATATATTTTGGTAGTGTTATCTGTGTTAGCTATTATTTATTATTCCCCCATACTTAACTAAGTTTTAATAACTATTACCGTAAATATTGCCAGTGTGGACTATGGCCAAAATTTCGATGCCTACACTCTTCTCCTTAGTGAGAAATGAATATTTACTACTATCATAAAAGCGGGATCTTAATCCCGCAGTGGTGTCCATACTAATGATGACGTTAGAGGTCGTTCACCCCACATTGCATTACAATCTATTTTTCCTTAGCTGTCATCAAAGGTAAATAAATCGCATCGACGACCTTTGTCAAGCGCCTACGACGTTTGACGGTTTGAGTGTGGCTTTTCACTTGTAGCCTATGATATAGTAGGTATATGTATACTTGTAGCATGCTTTATTTGTCAGTGTGGTAAGAATCAGCGGTAAGAATGTTTTGACGACCTCCTTGGCGCATTTGTAAGCGCTGTGGTTTTATACCCGAGGTCTTGGGTCCGATTCCAGGCGGGGGCAATTTGGGAATTTAAGATTTCTGAATTTTCTCTCTGGTCTGGTGGGAGGCTTTAGCTGCGGCTAGTTACTATACCGTCAAAGACGTGCCGCCAAGCGATTTAGCGTTCCGGCCCGATTTCGTGTAGAAACCGATTAGGGATAGGGGTTAAAGTACACTGCCATACCTCTTCCAAGTTAACCCGCTACCATCTTAAACTGCATCGTCACTTACCATCAGGTGAGATCGCAGTCAAGACCATAGCACTCACCACTGCGCCAGGGAGGTCGTCAAACATCCTAGCACATTATGTAATGCCCTTGCAAGAAATTGGAGTTAAAATAGCTACCTCGTTGTTCCTGTTACAACGTTAAAGACTTGATGCTTGATACCGCCACGGAGCTGCCGGTTAGTCGGGAACTGTCCGTCGCCAATTATCCAATACTCCGCTTCCTTTCCTCATAAGAACCAAACGAAGAAGACTAATTCAAGCAATTTCCATCTCTCTTGCAATTATTTTAACGTATGTTTTGGTATATCGAATGCTGAGTATGTCTTTTGGCACTATTCATCATATAACTACATACCTACTTAGAGGTATTACTTACGTGAACAGGTAGGAAATACCTCTGTCAAAATTGGACGTAGTTACGCAAAAAGGATATAATCCACAAACCTATTTTTAACCGACTTCACAAAAGGAGGAGGTTCTCAATTCGTCGGAATCTTTTTTTTTAATTTTTTTAAGTATGTTTACTAGAAGATGCCTGGACCGATTTGGAAAATTATTTTCTGTTTGAAAGGGTTTACAGACCGAAGTGGTCCCATTGTCATCAAGTCAAGATCTGATGATGGGATCCTAGGGAAATCGAGGGAACTCTTCAAATTTAAAAATTAGAGAGGATCTCTATGCAACAAACATGATTTTTTCGGAGTTTTTTTGCTCGATATTACAATAATAATTGTACAAATAAACAATATATTCACAACAAAAGAATTGAAATTAAAATTGGAATTATTAGGTATTTAGGTACCTAATTATTATCGACGTAATAGTAAATTAAAAACACATACACATTATTTGTTTTCTCTTCACATAATATGCCTATTCATTACATGTATAATTAGATAGGTATCTACTTAAATAACTCGACGTTCTCGATAATAAGTAACAAGCCCAGATTGTTCTCGGTAAACATTGGAACCCCGTTATCAGTTCCACTGATAACACAAATAGATCACAGCTTCAGATGTCACTTCGTCTCTTACAAGTTACATGGCTTACTGGAAGACATAATTTGAATTCAATCGTCATTATCATATGCCTTCCTCGAATTGAGTTTGGCGGTCGCCACGCGAAAAGCTTTTTATAAGTTTCATAATTATCTTTTAACTTTGGGTAGGTTATACTCAATCCTGTCGTGTCCGCCCCCTTAGGATGAAATCGACTGAGTGACTGACTGAAGAGAACTGAGTCGTGAACACATCGATTCGGACTTTCCCATCGATTCGGCTGTCGCATTTTTTGTACCTACCTCAAATCCGTATATCTAAAGGCCGCTGCATACATAACGTGCACGGGACGGGACGGGACGGGACGTGGAGTTTTGGAAACATCGTTTCATAGAAAATGTAAGCGACTGTGCATACGTCACGGAGCACGGACGGGACGGGAACGTGCCACGCGCGGAACGGGAAAAATATCGTCGGCGACGATGTTTAGCACGTCCCGTCCCGTACGTGCCCCGTCCCGTGCGTGATTCCGCTGCGTATGCACAGTCGCCCCGTTCGCTCCGGAGAGCTAAGTAGTGATGTTTGTGTATTTACCTACGAACCAAAAATGGACGAATGGAAAAACTAATTGAGTGTGTACGATCATTGAAAGTATTTAGACACCAAATATAAAAATTATCTGTGGCGTAAAATTGCAGTCGAACTATCATTCACTGAAAACGGTCAGATTTATTTTATTAATTTATTGCATTGGTATCTCTACTTATATTTTAATATGTAATAATAATTACAGTTGAACTTTTTATGCTCAAATCAATAGGTATATAGTATCAACCTTTGACGACCTCCCTGGCGCAGTGGTGAGCGCTGTGGTCTTATAACTGAGAGGTCTCGGGTTCGATTCCCGGCGGGGGCAATTTAGGAATTTATAATTTCTAAATTGTCTCTGGTCTGGCCTGGTGGGAGGCTTTGGCCGTGGCTAGTTACCACCCTACCGTCAAAGACGTGCCGCCAAGCGATTTAACGTTTCGACACGATGGCGTGTAAAAACCGATTAGGGGTATGGGTTGTATTTACACTGCTATACCCCTTCCAAGTTAGCTCGCTACAATCTTAGAAAAATCCATCTTTCCTTGTTCACATCACTAGCACGTTAGTTCTGAGTTATTGCCACGTTGCGTATGCATTAAAAATTCCCGTCCGTGTTTACTAACCACGTCCGGGCCACGTCCCGTCCACGTCCCGTGCACGTTACGTATGCAGCGAGCTTTAGTGTCTCTTTGAACGGATCCGTTCGCAATTCGTATGCGTACGGATGCGAAAGCGTTTTGCTCAACTAATGGCCATTAGGGATGCATGAAGTATCGATATATCGATGAAATACAATGTAGGTACTTTATGAAAATCTACTGTCTGAGTCAACTCCACTCAACTCGACTCGACTCATCTTGACTCGACTCATTTTTATTAATATGTACAATGTACATAAGTATTAATATTTTGTAAACTAACTATAAAATTTTTAACAAATTCGTTACCTTACACATTACACGCACGCCAAACTATAATACCCCTCTATTTCCGTAGGGAGTTTAACAAAAATGGTAAGCAGCTATAGGTATAGGTACTATACTAAAGGTAGGTTTAGCTTTAGATAATAGTTGTAATTTATAGTCTACTCCATACCCACCAAATTATGATTATATCATGGCCCACCCACAGGTTTTACTGTAGCAAAATAGCTGGTCTATTTTTACTTGCAATGGCCGCGGGCACTGTTGTCCGAACAGCACACAGGGCGAGTCCCGCGTCGTAAACATGCCTCCGATTAGCAAATAGAGCGCCTTGTTTGCTGAGTGACCGTAAACCAGCTAAGCTAAGGTACCAGGGACTACTTCATATATTCAAAGTTGCTCTTATGACAAGTCATGTCTTTACCTGCGGTTAGTAAGGTAAGGCGTCAGTTGGGTATTTGTCGTTATCAAAATGTGGATATTCATTAATTACAATCGGAAATGTAACATGTAAGAATAACACTCGTAAAAACAGAAAATAAATCGGTCAAAAACAAATAAGTAAGCTGTTTAACTGCTTCTGTATCCGTCTCTTTCTAAAACAAAATTTTGTATGGAGAGTGTATAAAGCTACTGAAACGTAACGTCATGTTATAATAGCGCTCTCTTTTTCTAACGGGAAAGAAATTTAAAACTTAAAAGCTTTATATTTTCAAGACATATCGCCACCCCAACCGAATAAAGGCGTAATCGAAAAAAGTCAATTTTACAGGAGAGCCAAAAAACCGTAGAAATGATCTACCTTCTTTGCTATTTACACCTGATTAAAGTTATATATATAGAAAGGCGAGTAAAAAAATAACGCGTCTTTTACACTATTTGCTAAATTTTTAGCCTTATTTGCAAAAGAGATATTCAAGAAAAATCATCTTAAATTTTTATTCGTCTATGAACTTCGGCATTTATTTTTTGTAAAAAACAGTACGCCTTTATTCGCCTACAAATGCTCTAGTGAGCGAAACGCATCATTTTTGTGCATAACTTATTGAGTCAAATTTTGTATCGTAATCTGGCGCGCAATTATTTGTAACGCCGTTATTCTTGTACTTTTTGAATGATGCACGAATCGTATTATAGATTCACTTCTATATTCGTTAGTCAATGCGAAAAATATAGATTCGTAATAAATGTTAACGCTAAACATGAAAAATAATTTTTAATTTAAAAAAAGTCGTTAAAAATAACAAAAACTTTAATATTTTTTTAAATTAACAAGGAAATAATACAAAAAAATTATGTAAAACTTCATTAGTCCTTAATTAATATGGCAGTCTCAAAATGGTAAGTACATTCTTACCACCATCGATATTATTCACAAATAATTGAGCCAATTACTTAGAATTTCTTTGGAGATCAAAAATCGGAAATATAATCATTTATATCTTAATTAAAACAAATATGACTGATTTATGATAATTCTTAATGACAATGCTGAATAGAAAATGCCACTGTACCGGTTCTTTTTAGTTAATTTAATTATGAAATCTATCTTATACTTTGCGCTTAAAACCAAACATACGCGTTTGATGATGTTGGTATTTTATTAGGAACTTAAGTTCTAATACAATTAACAATAACATAAATATGACATTAGTTATTGTGTTAATAGTTTAAAATGCAGTTTTATGCAGTTTCTACTTCTGGCAAAAAAAAAAAACAGAAAATAGTAAAATCTTCTCAAATGTTCATTAAAAAATAAAAAATCAAAAGATAATAATGTAATAAAGTATCAACTACTAATAAAACTCCTTTAGGAACAGGATTTCTTTTAAAAGCTTTTATTTAACTTGCAATGTATGTATGCAGCTATATTTGTTCGGGTGGAATCTTGCAACTCAATTTTGAAGCAGATATCTTAACCGATTGAGCTGAAATTTTGTATACACGTTTAGTTTGGATGACAATGCATGGTTAGTTGTGTGACGTCATTCTAAATCCAATATGGCGGAACATCCAAGATGGCGGACTAGTTATTTTTAATGCACTCCTACAATATGGGTATCAAATGAAATGGCTTGCTAAGAATAACTTGAAAAATAAAGTGACATCACTCTAAATTCAATATGGCGGACTAAGTTTTTTATGCTTTCCTACAATATGGATATCAAATGAAAGGACTTGCTGAGAATACGAATGCGAGTTAAATTCCGTTGCTCCAATCAGTTTGAAATTTTGGTGTACTGGGGGTTTTTAGTTATCATTCGAAATAAATTTGTAGACGAAAAAAGACGTAAACGTTATTCACTCCCGACAACAGATCCGGCAAATTTAGGTAAGATTTTATAACACCTTTCTTCTTCTAGAAAATGTGCAGTAAATTTCGATAGAATAAAGCCGCCTTCCTTCATATTTTTGTCATTTTCAGAGATAAAATTCTAAAAAAAAATTAGCCTATGTAACACGATTTCCATCATCAGATAATGAAATAAAAAAAAATTCGCGTAAATGATCTTACGCCTTTATTCGGTTGGGGTGGCGATATATATTTGCTTAAGCGTACAGAATTCCAAAATGTCATAAGTAACCCGCGATTCCCGAACAGGATACCGAGAAGACCGCAGTCCTAAACACTAAGCTATCCTATCTCCTACGCAATAAATCATTAAATGTAGGAACTATTCGTAATATGTGTTTGTTGGTTGTCGGCAGGTCGTGCTGTGGTGCTCGCTGGCGTGGTTCGCGACGCACGTGCAACTCATAGAGACGAGAATGGAGGAGATCGACTCTAAATACAAAAGTATGGAGGTATGATACCTAGCTAGTCTAATGGCTCCATTACATATAGATACCAATCCAATTTTTCTTTGCCGAGGTCTCTAGCGCAATGTTGAGCTCCGTTATGTTAGGGCAATTTAGGATACACCCTCTCTCTCTGCGTCGTGTTCCCCATTATTGAGGGTCCTGAGTCCTGACCCCTTCCACAAATGACTTTTTTGTAAATGATGTCGCGCCATGTGCCTCGGTTTTTTGTAACATGCAGGGCTTCGTGGACCTTACTATCGAGAGTGGTGCGGATTTGGTCTGACCAACGCATCGGGCTACGTCCCAGAGTTTTTTTCCGTCCACCATGCCAGTAATCACAAAATCCTTGTAAGAGATCTAGGTATATCCAACTGTGGAAGTCTAAGTTTTTGTTGAGACGATGACGCCCTAATTGAGAACCTCCTCCTTTTTTGGAAGTGGGTTAAAAAAGACGTGATACGTGTGAAAAAGTGTTTCAGAGGTCATTTCTTTAAAGACGTCGTTAAAAGCGAGTAGGTCAGGGGCCTCGAGCTGGGAGGGTGCTCCGCAGAGCTGAATAGGGGCACTGGAGACGCGATGAATAAAAGATTAGAAACATCTTAGCTTGCGTTTCGTGGACGGAAATACTCGAACCTAAAAACGTTGTTTATCTGCTCTGCTTTTGCAAAAAATGGAAGCCTCAATAGCCGCAATGGTGCGGACTGAAAACTGAAAAGTCGCAGGTTCGAATCCCACTCGCTGCACTATTGCCCCACTCCTAACACAAGCTTTCCGCTTATTTAGAGGAGATAGGAGGATATTAGTCAATTTCAGCTTGGCATATTTTTTAAAATAAAAAAAATCAAACATTAAAAAAAACTAACGAGTGGGTGCTGCAGCGTCCCTTTGTGGCCTTTCACTCATTTACCTTACCTACTTTAACTATCGTGGAGTAACGTTCGTTGAGAGCTGTACCAGACGGTGCTTTGCGGCGCCGCATCTTACCTAATGATTATGTCTTCTTATTCTTCTTCACCTGTTCTATCGTCCACTGTTGAACAAAGGTCTCTTGCATGGACTTGCACAAGTAGGGTTGCCAGATTTTTTTTCAGCCTATAAGGGACAAATGGTTAAATGGGCAAAAAAATACGGGATTTCAGTTTTTTACCCGGGACAAATAAAAAACAAAATTACTTAGTGTAATTTTTTTCCGAGGATCAAGTCAGTTTTAACATTGTCATTCTGACACTAACACTGTCGTTGGTCGATGCGGGCGACAACTGCAAGTTACTTCACACTACACAGTCGCTCGAGCCGAGCCGAGTCAGACAATGTAAAGCGTACGTTTTACGAACGTTGCGTGTGTGAATACTTAGATCGATTCCAAAATGAAAAACGAAGTTCGATTCAAATACGGGACAGAGCCAGTCCCGCCGGGACATTTTAAACTATGCCTAAAATACGGGATGTCCCGGGAAATACGGGACGTCTGGCAACGCTATGCACAAGTCTCGGTCTGGCGCAGCCTGTATCCAGCGGCTCCCTGCGACTCGTCTGATGTTGTCGGTCCACCTAGTTAAGAGTCTGCCAACGCTGCGCTGTCCGATGAGAAGTTCAAATGCGGTTTCTTTTGTGCGACGTCACCACCCCTGCATGTTTCCATCAGTTCTTCGAACTATAGGTATACTTAAACTCATTTGTTCGTTCTGCTTGCCAGCCACATACAGAGTCAACAGAGAAGCCAAAGCCAGAGCCGCCACGGATCGAGACGAGGTTCGGCAAATGCTTCCACATGTCGCGCGCGGACTGCCCCACGGACGGGAAGTGCAAGCGCGTGGAGCCCGACTCGGTTTTCTGCTGCGACGTCGACAGCTTCCGTCTGAAGGAGGCTTTAGCTATCACTAGTAAGTATTACACACACAGTAAGTTTTAATGTTGTGTATCCAACTTAGCGTTTAAACGGACTATTATTATTATTAAAAAAAATAACTAGTCCGCCATCTTGGGTATTCCGCCATGTTGGATTTAGAATGACGTCACACAGCTAACAATGCATTGTTATACAGAGTAAACATGTGTGCTCAGCTCAATTGGTTGAAGCTATCTGCTTCAAAATTGAGTTGCAAGATTCCACCCGAACAAACATAGTTATATACATACATATTACATACATACATTGGAAGTTAAATAAAAGCTTTTAATTATATAGAAAGGAGATTCACCTGCAATATAGAAATCTGGCGTGTCTTTGAATTCTTTCGACCAATGCCAAGTGCACTCAACTTACGTGTAGGTGTAGCCATTAGACCATCTAAAAATAGCTCAACGCATAAATAGTAGGTACGTACGTACATTGTATTGTATAAAACGAGGCGATGCGTGTGACCGATCGATTGTATCGGAATGTGAAGCGAATGGAAGCGACATGCGCCGGCACACTCACTCTGGGAAAATATCCTAGTATTATAAATCAACTAGTTGATGCCTACGACTTCGTTAGCGTGGATTAAGGTTTTTTAACACACACACGTACACACACACGCACGCACGCACGTACGCACGCACGCACGCCCGTCATTAGTCATCTGCGCGGGAGATACTTTTGTGAAACACCTGTGTGCGCAAACAGGTGCTCTCTCTATTCCCTCACTCTCATATTTCGAAGGGCTGGAAATCCGATACGACCGAAGAGAGATCAGGCGCAGGACCGACGGCTTTACGTGCTTTCCGATGCACGGAAGTAACTCACCGCTAATTTATTTTCTCTATGCCCCCAACGCTAATATTAAGAATTTCTTGTCAGAAAAACCAATACATTTTATGGCCCGACCCGGGAATCGAACCTGGGACCTCGTCATCTGCATTCGAACTTGCTAATCACTAGACCATCGAGGCAATTACATAGGCTCTTAGCTTCTTGGTCAAAGCGCAGCATGCTGGAACGACGCGACGTAAAACTGTTACGGCCAATTTTTGGCATTTTCCAGGCTTAAATGACGTAATTGTATCTATTGTTTAAAGATTACAGACAGAGATATAAGTGTAATAATTATTTATTATACTCGTAACAGAACAGTCTCGGGCCTTGATATGAGTAGTAAAAATAATAAAAATAACTCGCAATCGGAGCGAGAACATAGCTATTGTTACACTGGGATTTGGCGTGTAAATACTTGGTGTACCTAGCATACCAAGTTTATCATTTAAATAAACCTTTCTTAAATAACACTATTTACCCTATCTACATATATGTAAAAAGATACACAGGTGACACTCTAGTGGAGTAGTTGGACTTTGGATTTTTTTTGGAGGATCCGGATTTCAAATCTCAGACACACACTTCTAACTTTTAGAAGTTATATATATATATATATATATATATAATGTATATGACTTATGCATTTACTCCTCAATTGGGTATTGCGTTGTTCGTCCGTTTTGCGTGTGCCCAGTGGCGCAGTGGTTAGTTTTCTAGCCAGTCAAGCTCGCTCCAGAATCCACGCAAGCCTTCCAAAAAGCTTGGACTTTAGGAAGTGTTACTGAAGAACCATCTAAATTTTACATTGGTTATGGGGTTTTATGGCTTTTTAAGGCAATGCATTTGAGCCACTAGCAAGAAAGAGTCCGCCAAGATTGCAATCGTCTATTTGTAGCTATCATTTTTAGACAATCAGTGTTCAAACAAGAATCAAGTGTTCTGTCTATTTGTACTGTCGTCAAGTGCAAGGTATTTCGTTTGCAATAAAAATAGATAGAGATAGGTCTCTTGCGTAGACTTCCACATACTTCGGTCTGACGCCGCCTGTATCCAACGGCTCCCTGCGACTCGACGTTAGATGTCGACGGCCCAACAGTGCGCAGAATGCCAGAAAAAAATACGAGTGATAGATGAAATAAAACGCACCCGAAACCTCGTGTGAAACGCGACAGATATAGCGAGTAGGAGTGTAGTAAGCGCTAAATATCATGTATTCTAATAACTCGTAAGATTCATTTTTTGTTTAAATGGCTATAGGTATCATCTCTTAGTATGTATGAGAATTTTACTGTAATATGTAACACATTGACAATAAAATGCAAATTGGTTAAAAAAATTGGACCTAAATTCGCGATTTTTTTTGGTCAAACAAATAACATTATTTTATGTTTCTACTCAATATCGTCCCTTGGAAATACGATGTAATTTTTGCCTGTTTTTTGCGGATACTAAAAACTTGATCTACTGCTGTAAAAATCAAATCTGCATCTGAAGAGATACACGCGCTCTAAAGATGTGTCTTGTTGCAGTGACACAAAACACTACAAACCTCCACGTGCTGAACGCGACGATCGGCGAGCTGGACGTGTCCCAGTCCACCTTCCGGAGACTCACCTCCATGGCGCTGACTGACGGGAACATCGGCAAGATCATCGGTAAGCTCTGACGGCTCCAAGATAGGCCGAGGAGGACGCGGTAGAACTATGGGACGTCTGATGAGGGACCAAACGAAAATCACATCGCTGGTCTCCTCGTCATAGTACCTACCTGCATTTTGGTGAATAAATAATCTATCTATTACCTGGAGAAGATTCATCTTCTTCCAGTCAAAAGACGTCCACTGATGGCATAGTAGGTCTCTCGTAGCGTCTTTCGCTTTCGTGAGTCGTATATTTCTGAAACCTAATGAACTTTTCTGAGACCCAAATAGCTTATTAGTTACTTGGGTTAATATTCATATCCATTGATTTACGTGAAACTATTTACGTGAAAAAGGTACTTATATTTTGCATTTGTTTTAACGCAAGCTGAGGACTACCTTTCGGAAATGAAGAGAAATAATGGCAGTAAGTAACGTCAGTGTTTGTCGAACTGTGTCGGTGTATAGTACCTAATTACTTACTACATGGTGTGTAGCTCCTTAATTATATTTTTATCTCTAGGATTCACGGAAAAAGGAATGATTAAAGTCAACGAAATACACTGTACCTTTCTCCGGACGTTCCAAAAATTATTAGTCAAGTTTAACATGTCTTTTTTGAACCATGTTATTATCTTTAATTTTAGAGCAGTACCTACCTAATAGCTTAGTGGCTAAGACTGTGGTCTTCTATTCGGAGGTCGCGCGTTCGATCCCGCGACCTCTGGCTTTTCGGAGTTTTCTGCGTTTATGTTATACAATATCTCATGCTTCAACGGTACGGGTTGCTGAAGATGCTGATGAATGACGATGACCTTTAATTTGTAGGCCAGTTTCCGAAATATTCCTCAATCGCTTGCCTCAACATATCCAACAACAACCTAAGCAGCGCGACCCTGCAACCGCCGATCCAGCGACCCTTCGCCTATCTCTTCAACCTCACGTTACTCGACGCGTCCCGGAACAACCTCACCGAGTTTCCTCTCAGCCTGGTGCAGAGCAATCGGAAGATATCCGTTGATTTATCCGGTAAGCATTCTCTTAACGTCTTAAGTTCGGTTGTAGTTTGTCATCGTAGGGATAACATCGGTTGTTTGTCTGGCTGGCCATGGCTAGATACCACCCTGCCGTCAAAGACGTGATGCCAAGCGATTCAGCGTTCCAGCACGATGACGTGTAGAAACCGATTAGGGGTATGGGTTGAAAATATACTGCTATACCCTTTCCAAGTTAGCCCGCTACCATCTTAGACTGCATGAGATCGCAGTCAAGGACTATCTTGTCATCGAATAAAATAAAATAAATCCTCGCTGTATCAGCCTCTAAAGTTCGAAAGATACCAAACTTACTCTGCTCCATGGCACAATCTGCCCGCCAAATTCAAATTCAAATTTTATTTATTTCATGTAGGCCAACTTATAGCTCTTATTACATGTCATAAATCTACCACCGGTTCGGAATGCAGATTCTGCTGAGACGAACCGGCAAGAAACTCAGCAGTTACTCTTTTCAAGAAATAGAAAAAATAAAAAATATTTTTACAATAGGTGACCAAACTATGCCATGTATACAGTGCTTACACAGTGAAGCTTCAAAAATGCATACGTAGGTACATATAATCAAACACATGTCAAGATGAGTAGACAAAGCAGACCCATTCCCGTTGGTGGCGCCAATTGGTAATCTTTAGAACTTCCATAAAACATCATAATTTTGCTCGTCAGGCAACAACTACCTCCCGTGCAAGCACTTCCTGAAAGTGATGGAGACCAACAACAGTTCGCTGGTGACGTTCCTGAACTACGACAAGACGTTCTGCGCTCTCGGCCTGCGCTTCAACTGGTTCAAGGACGTGCTTATCGTGCCCATCGACCATCTGAGGGTGCAGAAAGAGGTACGTCGTAACAAAAAATGTTAGAACTATTTTGCTGTAATCCGCCAACTACTACTATACAAATACTACCTCGACGCACGTTTCGCCCCGACACCGGAGCATCCTCAGGAGATATCGACTTTACAATGCTGTATTGTCTAGTCTACTGCTGTATTGTAGACTACACACTAAAACTCTTGTGTGGTGGTGCATGTGAGTGGTGGTGGCATTGCTTGCTTGGGAACTTTGCTTTATTGCTTGGTTGGGGAGGTAAGCGGTGCTTAGCTTAAACTGCATGTTTGACCATACAGTTTTTTTCTGTTGGCGGATTACAGCAAAATAATTCTAACATTTTTTGTTAATCATGAACTTCCGCAAAGTAACGCCTGATTCTATCCAATAGGTACATCGTACCTTCATGAATCAGGCATTTTGTCTCCTCGTTCACTACGCACCGTATTGGAAATGAATGCGATTCCGGCTTCTGTGTTTCCAACTAACTATAACTTTATCAGCAACCCATCAATGTCTCACTACTGAGTGCAGGTCTCTTCTCATAAAAGGGTTATATAGTCCACATATTGATATTTGGTTGTTTAAACACTCATACTTTAACTTGGGTACCTTTTTTTTTAAGTCAAGTGATATTGGCATCTTCTTGGCCAGTGCACTCCATCTAATCTATGTATTTAGAATACAAATATCTAACGGCCTGCAGAGCAGTAATTACATGTTTCAACGGTGAAGGAAAACATCGTGAGGAAACCTGAGATTTTTCCATAATGTTCTCAAAGGTGTGTGAAGTGCCATTGGGCCAGCATGGTGGACCATAGCATATAACCCTTCTCTGAGATTAGACCGTGCTCAGAAGTAAGCAGTTGATGGGTTCCTGAACTTCCTGACGATGATGTTCTTTAATTTTTAGGCCAGTTTCCAAAATATTCAATGAACCTATAAACCCTTTTCTAAGAGGAAAAGGCGCTCAGTTGATGGGTTGCTGACAGTATTTATTTATTGGTTTGCCAACAGAAAATCACAGAAGAATTACAAAAAATTATACGACATTTCAGTTGTGCACCCAATTACAGGCAAACCGACAAGCAAAAGTGCAAATGCGGGTTTGCCAGTTAACAATTACACAAGGTTAATTTAATGTCTACAATTGAACTATGACAAGCCGGAGGCTATGATGCGGTTGCAATATATTGATACAATAATCTTTATTTCTTTGTATTCCAGCTAAACATCAGCTGCCGCAACATCCGGCCGGCGGGCAGCAACTGCACGTGCGTGCCCGACCGCCTCGAGCTGATGGACGGCGTCACCAACCTGGTCGCCGTGCTGGTGGACTGCTCGCAGCGCCACCTGAAGGAGATGCCTACCAACCTGCCGCCCAACACCGCGAGGCTCAACGTGTCCTACAACAACGTGAGTGAATACAACTACGTACTACTCGTACAATTAAAGAATGGTTTTGAAAATGGCGTCGCTTCTGTTCACCTCTCACTCGCACACTGTCGCTATCTATACTCACACTCGCCGGTACGGACAACAACAATAAACTGATAAAATGACCGTCTTTATTTATTTATTTATTGGTAATCAACAGCGTGTCCAACATAATTTTACAAGATTATTTTAATCACAACACACTAATATTATAAAGGTGAAAGTTTGTACGTGTATGTGTGTGTGTATATGTGTGTGTATGTGTGTATGTTTGTTACTCCTTTGCGCCACAACGCATGAACCGATTTGGCTGAAATTTGGAATGGAGATAGCTCATTCCCAGGATTAAAACATATGCTACTTTTTATCCCGGAAAATTAAAGAGTTCCCGCGGGAATCAAAAAACCTTTATCCGCGCGGACGAAGTCGCGGGCATCATCTAGTTCTTAAATAAAACCAAAAATGATTACATTATTTGAATTAAAAAATATATATAACGTTTATATTATTTACTAGTATATTATAATTTATTGATTATTAGCAGATTATCGCTCGCTATAGATCCCGTGTATGCTGACAGTACCGGCATAATGAGCCGCCATTTCTAAAACCATTCTTTAATTTTACGGATAGTACGTGAATACAACAACGTCAGTGAATACAACAACATAAGCGGCTGGCGTGCGCGGATGTAAATATGGGGATTCAGATTCAGAATTTTGGCTATGGCGGCTGATTGAAGATCGTTCCTGCAAATTCATCCAGTCAGTCCAGTACATCCGCCATCATTCCAGCACTTTGTATGCCCCCCCTATGTATGTTTATTGTTTATTGTTTTTCGACGTTCTTTTTAAATTTGTGTTTGGTTGGGTTTATTTTTTTTTCTTTTCATTTTATTTTTTTTCCGTAGGTATATATTATGTATCCGTACCTGAACTCACATAAGGTTCCCACTGGAAACCAGCGCTGCAGCTTGTTATTTGATCAAATGGGATTACTTATTTATTTTTTTATTCTAGGTGATTAAGAATTGTATTGATCAAATAAAATAGTTTTCATCATACCTATTCGAAAAACGAATATTGGCTTCAGAGGATAGCGGGAGCAAAATTTAATTTTTAGTCCCACGGGAGTTTTCATATCTCTCTTCTGATTGGTCCGCGTTCGTGCTTTAGTATGTGTTTATTACTACTACGATCGTTGCAGAAATTCAAAAAACTCGAAATTCAAAAATGTTTGAGCAGCTGTTGTCTTCGATAAGTCACGTGATCATAGAAGGATACTCCTAGCTTTTTCTCATAGGTAATGATGAAAAATAGTGTGTGTCACTCGGGGCCAAATTTTTTGTTCTCGGGCGGCGTATATTGAATTCCTCGCTACGCTCAGGATTCTACTTTAGAATCCTTCACTTCGCTCTGAATTCAAAATAGCGCCCTCGGGGAACAAAAAATTTCTTTGGCCCCATATAACACAAATAACTATTTGTTTGTTTGTTTGTTTCAGATAACGTCCCTGCAGCCCGTGTCGGACCCGAGCTACGAGCACGTGCGGCAGCTGCTGGTGGACCACAACGACATCGCCAACATCGTGGAGCTGGAGGGCACCAAGTTCATCGACCACTTCATGGTCTTCTCCATCTCGCACAACAAGCTCAAGACGGTGAGGACACTTCCTAGCGAGCGAGGAGTGTGCGCAAATGCAAAAGTAACAAACATATGTCATAACAACTATCATAAAAAGCAGTGATTGCCTAATGGTTAGCACTGTAGTCTCCTATTCGGCAATCGCAGGTTCGATCCGGAGCACGGCACACGCACGTACACACACACCCACACACACACACTGCAGCACTGTAGTCGTTTTCACAGAAAATTTCTTGCAGTAGGGTTAGCATAAGATTTAACTCGATTGATCGTATTCGAATCCGATGTTATAAGCGTCAAAGTGAATTGAACCATAGTGGCATTGAATTAGATCTCAATGTCGTGTATGCATTCTTATACGTTTAAGTATACGGATACGCTCCAAATTAAAATCGGTTGTACTGAATTTGTGACCTTAAAACAATTTAGGTAAGATTCATTTTACTTTGACACCAATATCATCGAACACGAACACGATCAATCGAATTAAATCTTATACTAACCCTACTTGCGTTAACTTTACCTTTACTATTGGAAAGTTGAAATTATTGCTACTTATTCCAGATCCACACTTACATTCTGTCGGACCGCTTCGAGACGACGGGCCCGTCTCTGTTCATCTCCGGCAACTACGTCCACTGCGACTGCAACACTGAGAAAGTGCTCAAGGTAACTGTTTTATAAATAAGTACTTAAAAATCCTAGAAAAACTCTGCTGACAATTCCATTGTCTAAAAATGATGGCTACAATGTGACGATCGCAATCACTTAGTTTTTTTAGGCTTTTAGTTTAGGGCCCCACGATGTGTGGGGCCTGTGAGGACTGTATTACTTATGTCAACTTATATAACTAAATAGATAATTAGTTTTACCAAACAAAATTGTAATAAGATAAATATTTACTTACTGTTTTCTTTATGTTAATTAATTAGGTACATTTATTACTAATGACTCCATCGAACTATAAAGCTTAGAACAAGTTTCTACCAATGTTCCGCTCTAAACTTAGGCTCAAAAATATCAATGAATGTGTGAGTGCCACGCAGTTATCTTTTGTACTGGAATTGATAATTATTGGTGAGTTCGTCAAAAATTACATTTACTTTTCCAGCCATGGCTCCTCGAACATTTCAAAAACATCCCGGACTACAAAGGCCTGAAGTGCGAAGACCACATGGGCGCCGTGGTGGACCTGCGCGAGTCGCAGGTGTGCCACACGCCGCGCGACTGGACCGACTACATCTACTACATCATTGGCCTGGAGGTGCTCGTCCTGGTGCTGCTCATCAGCAAAGTCTCATACGACTACTGGGTGTTCAAGACCGCCGGCTACCTGCCCTGGCCGGCGAACAAGATGCCCAGGCTGCCTTGCGATTGGCTATGCGAATAAAGTAACTATTAACCATCGACATACATAAGTACAAGAGAAGATCAGCCGCCCTAGCTATATAACAAACGTGTTGTCTCTTTCTACGATCAATAACGCTAAAACAGGGGCTCCCAAAGTTTTTTTATCGCGCTTCCTTTCTGAAAGAATAGGACGTGCGATTGTGCAAGTCAGTTGAACAAGGTGAGTGTTCGGAACGCCATATCTAGTAGTTAAAAAGAACTTTGACGATCTTGACCTTTGGTTTTGAGAAGAGAGCTATCGGTTCTTTCTTCAAACTTTCGCTTCCTTAGAGAAGTATCGTAGGTATTAATGCGCAGATACCTCCCCCAGAATATCTTTTTACCTGGTCCCATTTCTGAGAATAGTAATTGTGGCCCCCAGCAGTAGGGGGCCTTGAGTCTTGACTTGTAAATTATTAAGTCGTATTGTTACGAAAGTGTTTATTGTATAGTTTTTCGTGACTTATTTGGTCGTGACCCACCAACCAAACAAAACTACGGAGGTAGCACAATCGTGGCTAATCGTGGTATAGAGAGATTCCTATCAAGTTGCTCTAAAAATACCCCCTAATAATTGTTGATCTGTGGACGAAATTTTATTTGAGTAGGTAAGTATTCACTAAAGTTGAAATAAGATTTATGTGGGATTTCATTTTTCAGACATGTAATATCTCTCAAGAGTCTCAAGCAAATATAATTCACATACGATTTAATCTTTTTACTTCATTAATGCTTATCTATTTATTATCTTATCTTTTGAATAAAATATTTAAGAAATTATGTATATAATATGAAAGATAGTGTATAAAATTAAGGGTATGTTTGTATATATCGACGACAAAGATCTAATGCTATGATTAAGGTAGGTAATTATTATCGATAATTTTGACTACAAAGGCCTCAAGTTTAAAAGGGGCCTCGATTTATTTTTTTAAGTATTTACTGATTAGGACAGCTTAGAAAAATTAATTAGGCAAGTTAAAATGTGCTATGTCTAGGTACTTTAAAAGAGGATACTTTTGAGAGAAACTCTGCTGTTTGGGTGCAAAATGAATTTATTTTATATCGAATAGGTAATCTAAGTGCCAGTTGCTGACGTTAAGGCGATTAAAATTAATTTATCATAGATTATAATTATAATATAGATGTCATTGGTTGGATTCAAATATGTAAAGGCAGGGTAACGATTTAAAAAGTAACGACATAATTAAAAACGAAAATTGTAAGTACAAGACCCGTTAGTCTTCAATAGGTAATTAAAGAGAATAAAGAATTTATAAGAATACATTTATTTACACATAAGCATGTAAGTCTGTAGGTATCAAATAAGATTTAAGATAAATTATAATCACAGAATGAAGGAAGTTGGTAGAAAGGCTATAAGGTGATTTTATAACAAATTTTGAGATACCCTGCTGTCCACATTCGTAATCAAGATTCCGAATTCCGATTCTAAATACTGACCGACAGAATATACTGACCGACAGAATATATGAGGTAAATTAGTTGGAACTTAGATACTTCGTTTATTGATACCAAAAATTGTACATGAGGTATTTGTCTTTGAGGCTTAAACAACGTAAAAAATGTGCCATAGTTAATTGGCTTTCGATAGGTATTTTGTTGTGGCTAATTTTGTTTTACATTATCTGTAAACTATACTAAATTAACAATGGTGAGCCTTCTAAAAATGATTGCTATTGTAACAAAATTGTATGATTGTTTTGTAGCCCTTGATTGGCCGCTACTCCATTACCATTGGCTAAAATGCATTGTTGCAGAAAGAACGGGATAAATTCAACCAATCATCACATTTGAAACTGGCAATGATTGATGTAACCGATGCAACTTTCACAGAATCGTCCAGCTGGTCTAATTCTTATGATATCCCTTTCATAACGCTCCCCACAGAAAAAGATAGCACAACATTTAGAACTGTCAATTTGGTGTAGAGGTTCTGTACAGCAGAATTCGCCACAATGTCCAAATTATATTATATTTTTTGTAGTTTTAAACTAGATTAATAATGAATATATTTTTTGTATATAAAATGCAATGAAGACTGTATATTTTGTATCTGTTTTCTCAAAATATGTGAAGATTAAAATGATAATTTAAGTTAAAATTGTTTTTTTATTCACATCTGTAAACGTGCCTGAATTGTTCGTTTAATTATATGGTTTTTCTTGTGTAGTGATAGTTTAGGACTGCGAACTCCTATTCACTTGTCACAGGTTCGATTTCAGGCACTGACTCTATCTTTAATCTATGATTAATACTGGACTTTCTGCTGTGATTTCTTTTTAAGACCTACTTGATTGACGCCATCTTGGCGTTATAAGCATAGGTATGAGGGTCTCTGGAACTAATAATATTGCAAATGACGCACCAACCTCTTTAATTAATCTTTAATTTCATAATCAACCATTAATTTTACCACGATTTACACTGAAATGGCAGCATCACGGCGAGCATTTTCAATATGAAATAATTTTAAACTTTATCTACATAATCGCTAAAGACCAGTCTTGTTTGACGCGCGTCAACCCGAGCGGCCGTGTGACCTTGCTGAGCTTTTCAAGCGATACTGGTCTTTAGTGATTATGTAGATAAAGTTTAAAATTATTTCACACTGGAAGCGCTCGCCGCGCCGCTGTCGGCCGCTGCCATACCGGTGTAGATCGGCCCTTAGTGTAGTTTGTGCAGGAAATACGTATTTATGGTAGTCTATACTATTATAATAAAGAGAGAGCGCGAATTTTGTGAGTTTGTATGTATGTCCGGAGCAAACTTTGGAACCACCGCACCTATTTCATAAATTCTTTCACCATTTCAAAGGTACATTATTCCAGATGGTTATAGGCTATATATTATGCACATAAATGTATTATGGCTAGATATTATGTGCAAATTTGTTAAACAAGTCGGAATTTTTTTTGGCTCTTAAATGTTTTCAAGGCGTGCGCTGGGTCATATACTGTTATTGGATGAAAATGATGTATGGGTGAATTGTTCCTCTTAAAGAGTTCTAAAAAAAAGTCCGCGATAGCATATGTCTATCTTCTAAAGATAACATATAGTAACCATTTCTATCTTTTAAATTTTGATTAAAAATAATGAATTATTTTCGAAGCTTCTTTAACCAATGTGATGTCAATCTATAACTAAATAAATATGTTTAGTATCGTAAGTATTTAATGTAGAACATATTTGTCCTTTACACTATACAGTTTAAATAAATATCTTAGGAGTTATCGGAAAATTAATAAATATTTCCGGGCGACAAAGTAATAAAATGTTGCCGGCCGGCGCGGCTGTGCACGGTGGCGGGTTTCGGCGCGGGAGATTCCTGTGGTTCCTGTGGTGATCTTATTTACAATCGTCTCCTATAAGAAGCTGTGTGCGATCAGTCCCGTAAAAACAAATATTTAAATTTTCAACCCGGACGAAGTCGGCACGGGCTTCTAGTAAATAATAAAAATAATAATAATGAAAACCAATTTTAATTTATTGTCATTTTTTTACAACAGCTTTGGAGAAATTTTTCTTTTTTCTTTTATTTTTACTTAAAGCGTTTGCTTTTTTCATATCCTGCTTGTTTTGCTTTTCTTTTATTCCTTTTTCTTTTGTTTCTTTCTGTTTCTTACTATCGGCATCCGCGTTCACAACTTTCCTTTGTTTTTTATTTTTGCTATTTCTAATTACATCTGTGTGTTTAGTCTTGTCAGTCTCATTTTTGTCTGTTTTTTCTGCAAGTTTTCTCCTGAAGGGAATAATATAAAATGATTATTATTATTGACAAACAAACAAATTCGGGCCGAATTAAGAATCCGTTTTGAGATCTGTTGGTGAAATAGAAAATCAAAGTTTTCAAGGGATTCTTAAACGCTTAATACACCCGGACGAAGTCGCGGGCATTTATAAAATAAAGAAGACTTTCTTTTGAGAATAGTTAAGACTTACTTTTCTGGTTTCTCGAGTTTAGTGGAGATTTTGTCCCGGTGTGGAGCCTTTTTTAACAGATTCTTCCTCTTATTCGCATTTTGATTTAGCTTCAGCATGTACTCTGGCACTTCGCATCCTGACTGCTTCATTACTGACGCGATACTAAAAAAAGAAAATTCAAATATTTTATTTAAAAAAAAAAAAATTATGCACTTTTTGCAAGTCAACAAAAAAATAACATTATTTGTTGGGACTATTCAAATATTTATGCTCTATGTATAGACATAGACTTGGTGTTCTATCTGTAAGCTGACTACTCTGTGCCGTCATTTGTCTATGGTGAACAAGTTAAGAAATTATGGAAGAATAATAAGTTATATTTGAACATTCATGTGTATACATGAGAGTGCAATCTATATATATAAAATTCAAAGTTCTGACTGACTGACTGACTGAGATATCAACGCACAGCCTAAACTACTGAAGTTAGAAACTTGAAATTTTTACAGTTGGTTTCTTTTATGACGTAGGCGCACACTAAGAAAGGATTATTGGAAATTCTACCCCTAAGGGGTTTCAATAGGGGATGGAAGTTTATATGAAACTCCGTAATTTTTCAAGCTGTTTCCATCAAAGTTGATATTTGAGCTTTCAGTTAAAAATAAAGAAGTACGTGTGTCACAGTTTTTGAAAATTCCACCCCAAAATCTAATTCCACGCGGACGAAGTCGCGGGGGCAAAAGCTAGTAAGTTATATTTGAACATTCATGTGTATCCATGAAAGTGCAAGAGTGACGTAGAACTTATGGTAAAACAGGGTTCCTGCGGGTTATTAGAAACTAACTAAAAGTCGCGGGCAAAAGCGAGTGTGTGTGTACGACCTGGAACTGTACCTATTATAGGTAACTATCTTACCTTCTAAGGTTGACGACGTCATCCTGTGTGAAGAACGTTATCGCCCGTCCTTTCTGACCGGCGCGGCCCGCGCGGCCTATCCTGAAATACAATAAAAAAAAACAATATTTTATAAATACGGGCTATCCTGAAATACAATAAATAATAAAAAAAAAAAAAAAATTACAAAGTGCTTTTGAATCGTCAAGTGAATCTACCACTGGTTCGGAATACCGTTTCAACCGAGAACCAGCAAGAATAGAAGAATACAATAATTTTTTATTCAAATAAACCTTAGCAAGACTTCGTGGTTGCTTCTAAAAAAATTCATTATGATGAAGGAAAACATCGTGAGACGTGGCGCTCTGGAGACCAAACCCATGAGCCGATTTTTAACCGACTTCCAAAAAGGAGGAGGTTATCAATTCGGCCGGTATCTTTTTTTTTTCTATGTATGCCCACCGATTACTCCGGGATTTCTGGACCGATTCACGCGATTTTTGATTATACTTACGCCAATTGATTTTTATCAATCTTGCGAGAAGACATGACAATAATCAAAATTCACTATGGCGACAACCAGACGCCATATTGTAAAAAAAAAAGAAAGTCGACGAACTATGTTAAGTGGGGTATCATTGAATAGGTATTTGAAAATCATTGCTAGGTATTTTTGATAATTTTTCATTTTGAATGACCATTTACGATCTATGTTCAGTTGGGGTTTTATTCTCTTTTAATTGTTTGTTAGTTGCTTCTATCGTCGGTTCCATTTTTTGTAAAAAGTAATTATTTTTGTGTTGGTTTTGGTGTAACTCCTGAGGGAACTCACCTGTGGATGTAGGAGATGGCGGAGGGCGGGAAGTCGTAGTTCACGACGAGGTTGACTCCCCGGAAATCGATCCCGCGCCCCATCAGCTCCGTGCAGATCAGCACCCAGATGCGCCCCACGCGGAAGCTGCGCACCACGTTATCCCGCTGCAACACCGCGCGTTCATGCTCAATGATCATGAACTTGTTGGTTTGGAAGCCTCAATAGCCCAATGGTTAGTTTGAAAACATCTGCACTGGGTATATTACAGTGCACAAGACTTTCTTTTTATACATTATAGGCACACACTTGACCACTGTCACACCTGATGGAAAGTGATGATGTGGTCCAAGTTGTAACGCGTTTGTCTATATTCAATCTTGTTATAAAGATACTCAAATTGTACGTGTTAGGAAATGTGATTGACAGAATTTTACAGGGGCCAAAAAACATGTTTTGTAGATGGCTTAGCGAAGTAATAAATATATCCAATAAAAGCTTTCAAAGTAGTTTATTTACGAAACATTAATTTACAAACAGATACTGAAGAGTTCAGAGTTCAGAAAGGCTACCACAAATATGTTTTTTGGACTCCTTTAAAATTTTGTCAACCACACTTACTAGGTTTTGAAATGGGGCAGCCGAGATCGTTCCAGACCCTAGCCGTGCGAATAAGGCCCCTGTTGCCTTGCAAACTGTGCGCAAACACAAGTGCAACCCCTATTCCCTCACTCTCATAGTCTGATGGAATGGAAATCCAACACGACCGCTTTAAGTGCTCTCCGAAGTTCGGTGGTGATACACCCCTTACTTCCTAATTTTTTTGCAGAAAAATACAATTCAATTTTTGGCCTTGATTGAATCCGGATTCTCGTCATCTTCAGTGGAACATATCAACCACTAGACCAACTGTAGCTATTTCTGTACTGACTGAATGACTGACTGGCTCACTTTGATCAGTTATTAAGATAATTATTAAGATAAGAAGGCTCTTACCTGTGCTTGTGTACGGTCTGCATGTATGGCGTCAACATTGATACCGTCATAGATCAGCTCTTTGAACAGTTGCTTAGCGCGATCCTTACTTTGGACGAATACTGGTATAAAAAAAGGAAAAAATATATCATTTTATTCATTCATTCATCAGTGAATAGGCGTTTTCTAGGCAAGCGCGCACCATCTTAGGCGGCATCTTTACTTTACCATCAGTTGAGATTGCAGTCAAGCGATAGTCTATACACGGTGGAACTTTAATGGTTCTATTCCCGAAGCGAAATGATGTGATTATGGTATTACAATCGATTTTTAAATTAAAAAAAAAATCATTCGTCAACCCATCCTCGAACCATAAATCTCCTCTTGAATGAGAAGGGGTTATAAATATACTAGCTTTTTCCCGCGGCATCGCTCACGTTAACTTCGATTTGGCCGATGTTACACCAAGACCAAGAAAAGACCAAGGCGAGTAGCTGGATTCGAAATGTCAACCAACAATACATTTGTTATTTGTGGTATGTGTCTACTAGTACATGACCTTATAATTATGTCATTAAACCACAAAGTAAGTGTAAGTAAATATTTAATACTGCATTTACCTAACACAGGCGGTTTGAGTCCCTTTTGCACTAACTGCCTGAAGGCGATGAGTTTCCCGTTCTCATTACCGCAAAACAACAGCTCCTGTTCCACTGTCGTAGCCGCCGCGTTCCTGAACAGAATTATTTATTGCATAAGGATTGAACATTGAACGGGCGATTGACGCCTACTTGCGGAGAAGAAACCCCAGGAGTGAAGAAGAAGAAGAAGAATTGAACATGAGCGAGGCGAGCGCGCAATTTTTATTTATTTATTTATTCTATACCTTTAAACTTACAAACTAAGCTTAAATATAGAAAGTACGTCTACAAGGACATCTTATTGCTACAAAATGTGGATTTCTTCCAGATGCCCTAAGTACAACTAACTGCACACTTTAATTGCCTTCTTAGTTAAGTGGCCAGCCTTTCCAGCGCATCTTGAGTTCCTTGGTTGAGTCAAAAATCGAATCAAATTAGACGGTTCCGTCAAAAAATTCTCAGTAGTAGTCTGGAGTTTGGAAGTTGGTGGTGTTACAACTTCGTACCTCGGGAAGTGAGTAAAGCCGTCGATCTTTCCGCTCAAATAGGGCTGTAAGAGTGAGAGTATACAGTGATATTGTCTTTACCGAGTGTAAGAAAGAGACGCGTGTATAGCAACCCAGCTACCTCAGTTCCACAGTGACATTGATGAGGCTCCACAGACCCACTTCGCTAAGGCGGGCGAGTGTGGCACTGGACATCGCGAGCTTGGCTCTGCAGGCGGCGCTGACGTCACGGCGTGAGGGAAAGAGACGCGTGTATAGCTACCTCAGTCCCACAGTGACATTGATGAGGTCCCACAGACCCACTTCGCTAAGGCGGGCGTGTGGCACTGGGCATCGCGAGCTTGGCTCTGCAGACGGCGCTGACGTCACGGCGTGAGCGAAAGAGACGTGTGTATAGCTACCTCAGTCCCACAGTGACATTGATGAGGCCGCGCATGTTGTGGCGGGCCCACTTCGCTATGGCGGGCGTGTGTGTGGCGCTGAACATCGCAATCTTGGCTCTGCAGGCGGCCATGATGACGTCGAGTTGCTGTCGGAAGGTGTTCACTTCTTCCGTCGAGCCCTCAAACAGTTTGTCCGCCTCGTCAATGACTAACCATTGCACCCTTAAGTGTCAAAGAACATAGGAGATATCATTATACTGTTAAAAAACAACCTTTAAGTAAGTAGGGAAGAAAAAGTTCTTACTTTTCCAAACTGATGCCTACATTTTCTTGGTTGAGCAGGTAGCACAAGCGATTTGGTGTGCTTATTACTAAATCTGGAACAAAATAATGTTTTGAAGTATTTGAGCTTAGCAAACTCAGGATTCTATAACTCAAGATAGCCTTTAGAAATAGTCAAATATGCAATTCGATAGAGAACCAGTTTTGATATCTGACTGGAGCTCTCACCATAATAAGCTGTCAAAAATCTTTGTAACTTTAACCCAAAAACATGCTAAGTTGTGTTATACTTACCACTTTTTCTAATAGTAGACTCTCGTTCTTTAACCTTGCTTTCTTTAACACTTTTGATCACAGTGCACCTCAGTTGAGTTTGTGCAGACAGCCTCAACGCTTCGCGGTATATCTGATGCGCCAATTCCCGCGTGGGGCAGAGCACTAGGGCTCTCGGGCCGCCTGAGGGTGCTCCCAATAAATGAAGTAATGGCACTAGAAAGGCTGCCGTTTTACCAGATCCGGTAGGAGCACATGCTACGATTTGGCGTCCCTGAAATTCACATTACAGATAATGGTACACAATTTGATACTCTATTGGTAAATATAAAAAAAATAGAATGATTTTCTTATTTTTTTATATACGATGACAAGTTAGAGATTGACTGCAATCTCACCAGGTAAATGACAAAGAATCTAAGACAGAAGCAGAATAATGTAGAACATAGACATTTTTCCATTCAACATCATTTAATATCAACATGGTATTTGGGAATTCATAAAATTTTTAATAATTTTTCTATTTTGAGAAGTTTAGTTGAAGTTAAGATTTTGTTATTATAGTTCATAGCAGGTAATAATTCAGAACAGAAACCTCAATAGCTCAACAATTAAAGGCGCAGACTGAAAACTGAAAGGTCGCAGGTTCGAACCTCACCCATTGCACTATTGTCGTTCCCACTCCTAGCACATGCTTTATACTTATTTGGAGGGGAGAAGAGAACCTTATAAAGTCAAGTTCAGCTTGGCTAATATTATTTTTGTAAAAGAAAAAAAAATAAAACTTACCTCTAACATACAAGGAATTGCCTGCCGTTGTATCGGTGTAGGCTCAGTGTATCCACATTGTACTACTGTATGTACCAATGCTTGTGCTACATTGTACCTAGATATGAGATCTGTGAAATCTTCCAATGCTCTTGGTACATGTCTTCCTACTGCTTTAATGCCATGTAAGTTTCGGAAGTGATTTTCCTGCAAAAAAAAAGAAATTATTATTATCCATTTGTCCATATATGATTAATTTTTTTTTTGAGACCTCATAAATTAGGCATGAGATTAGGCATGGCAATATATCACACATGTCTAAACTTTCAAGAGCAGAACAGCATTAAATGCCACATATTACGGCCACAAAAAATCGAAGATTATATGTATTTTGTTACCTCTTCCAATTCTAGTTTCTTCTTCAACTCTTCAGGGTCTAATTTACTTCTCTTTTTCTTTTCTTTCTTATCTACAGAAACTCCTTTAACTAACTGTAAGTCACAGTCCTCTCCCAAAACATTTTCTTTACCATCTTTAGGCCCTAAGTTATTACTGTCATGTTCATTTTCAGAACCAGAGCCATTTTCTTCAAGTTCAGAATCTGAGTTATTTTCATCATTATCATTTTTAGACTTCAAATTATTATCATCATTTTCAATTTCTGATTCGGAATCATTTTGAAAATCAATGTTGTCTTTTGAAGCTTTCTCTTCTTTAAATTCTTGTTTTATATCTTTTTCTTTCTTAAGTGCTGAAGGAGTTGTGTGTTGTTGCTGAAATTGTAATTTTTTTTCTTATTCGTAAAGTATCTGCAGTCGACATCTATAGACCGCCCTCTCGCTCAGCTCAGAGTCAAGACAGACTTATGTCAGAACATATTTGTCTCGTTTTAACCTCTATCTTGAGTCTGAGCTGAGTCAGAGCACGCTCTATAGATCTCAGCATCACTCTCAGTCAAACAAGTCGTTTACAGAAGTGCTACCTTATCCTACTAATCCTACTAATATTATAAATGTGAAAGTGTGGATGTTTGGATGTTTGGATGTTTGTTACTGAATCACGCAAAAACGGCTGAACGGATTTGGATGAAATTTGGCATGCATGTAGCCTTTGACATGGAAAAGAACATAGGCTACCTTTTATCCCGATTCCTTAAGTAGTTCCCGAGGGAAAATTGAAATTTGTTTACGTGCTAAGCCGCAGGTAGACTGCTTTGAGATTTGGTATGCATGTAGCCTTTGACATGGAAAAGAACATAGGCTACGTTTTATCCCGATTCCTTAAGAAGTTCCCGAGGGAAAATTGATAATTATTTACGAGCTAAGCCGCAGGCAGACAGCTTCGAAATTTGGTATGCATGTCGCAACAACTGAACCGATTTGGCTTAAATTTGGCACAGAGATAAATTATGGTCTGGAATAGGACATAGGCTACTTTTTATCCCGGGAAATAAGAGTGTTCCCGCGGTAATAAAAACCTTAATCCACGCGGACGAAGTCGCGGGTATCAGCTAGTAAAATCATATGCACTGCTACAAATTTCTTGCGGCGATTACCATCAATTTTAGATTAAATCCTTATTAAATCTAACCGCTGTACAGAATTTACAATTCATTTTTTATTTAAATTTAAATGAATCAAAACCTTATTTGTTTCTAATAATTGAATTTTGCAGCGAAATTCGAATGTAAAGTCAAAATTAGGTTATGATAAGACTTACTTGATTCTTTGCTCCTAAAACTCGGTCTTTAAACTTTAGACCCTTCGTTAGCTTTTTGAATATATCGTAAGCATCCATATTTGTAAAAATATATTGTATCTATCATTTAAATTATCTTAAACTTCACGTGCAATGTTATGATACTTTTAAAAATTGTTATTAGCTATCACTGATCTCTATAGTGTTAATCTATGTTTAACACTGGATTTGCTGATTTTTGATATTACATGACAGCTTAATAAATAATAATTTGTATGCAGGATCAATTTGAAAAAACCACGAATCAAGTCTAAAATCTTTAACTATTACCTAGTTACAGTCTAGACTCTTGTTAGTGCTTATAGAGTCAAAATGGCGTCAGTCAAGTATGTAGGTCCAAAAAAGAAAATCACAGCAGCAAGTCCAGTGTTAATCATTGATTAAATATAGAAGTCAGTGTTAGCTATTCACAAATGGCGAACCACAAACACTACCAAAGTTAGCAACACCAAGTACACCAACCATGCTAGGTAGGAAATACCTATTTAGAAATGCCCTACCTACGAAAATAAGGTACATAGCTACAGAATAGTATCGCATAAAATGGCCGCTCATTAGGGAGTGTGCTTCAAAACTATCGACATCGATAAGAAGTGAAACAGTAATCATTTGAGTAAATTACGGAAATCATCAGGCATATAGGCTTTTTTACGATGTCTTTCTTCTTCGTTAATGTAAATGATATTAATTAATTGCTAAAAATGCTTAACATCGAAAAGTTAGAGGTCTGGGATTCGAATCTCAGATTTCCCGAAAAGGATACCAAAGAGAATGTAATCACTCCGTTTAGGATACCGAGGTTTAAAACACTAGGCTATCTTTATTGTTTTATGTAATCTTAATTAATTATTATTACTCATTATCATCTAAAACTAATCAAGGTTTTTTAACCCAATGAAAAAACTTTGTTTGCCGAATATGTTTCTATAGATCCAATTATAAAGAGATTTTAGCAAAAATATTTAAAATTGTTAGTAGGAGAATGGGGAGAAATAAAAATACACAACATCAATGGAATCACTGCGAGTTTATTAAATTTTAAATATTTTCATTACATCCAACTGTTATATTTCCATTATAATTCAAAAATGCAGATTTCGTACAAAACATAAAGGACCGTTTAGTACAACCCAATTTATCCAGATTGTCAGATTCAAAGATACTTAGAGTACTAGGTCATCCGACTTTGATATGTTCTGACTGCGCAGCCCGTTTGATTCCTTAATCACATATTATATCAACAACATCAAAACAATTAAAGACATCCCCATTTAATGGACAAAAAACTATTAAAAATTGATACGCTGTATGGATTTAAACTGTTTTCAATGCGAATCTGTCATACCTAATTAACTTAAATCTGAAATGACATTAGTTAATTGTTCTAACGAAAACTTTTTTCCTCTTTAAAATAATATGCAAAAAGTGACTTTAAAAAAAATAATTAGTCAAAATAAACTATGCTATGTCATTTTACAGTTTTGGTTTTCTGACAAAGTTAAAATTAAAAAACAAAGCTAGCCCACTTTACTATCGTTACTATCAATCCCAGCTTTACATATCTATTTTTGACATTAAAAATTATTATCTGTTTGCTATCAAACCTTGACCTTGTTGTCAAATTTGAAATTGGCGCTAAAATTGTTAACTGTTTTGTTTTATTGTGAACAATTAACTGCAAAACAAAAAATACAAAAAATTGTAATACAGTGGAGACTCGATTAACCTAATTGTTGCCGTAATGGAAAATCCGGACAATTGAATGTATGAATATTTTATATTACATAATAATTCTAGAACAAGTGTTAATTGAAAATTTAAAACACCCCCGACATGTTAATCTATAGTCTGACTTTGTACTTGACTTTGTACGATATACCTGATATTCTGTTAGCCAGATCCTCCTAAATAATTAACACCTACTCATTGAGACCATTCAAATGAGCCCGAACACACAGAATCAGCTGTAAGTTCGTATCACACAGACTGCTTGTTGCTGCAGCTTAAGGTTACCATGTCTTGGAAATGATTCGCAGTAACAGTACAACAAATTTCAAATCAAACACACTAGTGAAAGTTTGTAAGATAAGATCCTTTAATCAACTAGGAAAAGTGCTGATTATCTTTGAAGATCTACTCAAGCGTTTGAACGCTTGAGTAGATCTTCATAAAATATAGCTAAGATTCACCTCGATCACGTTAGCCTTCAGACTGAAAAAACCCCATCAAAATCGGACCATTTGTTAGAGAGATATGAGGGAACAGACAGACAGGTACACACGTCAAACTTATAACAAGCCCACTGAGAAGGTATACTATAAACACTACATTTTGCATGTCCAGATTAGATTACAAGGATATTTGGTATGATTTCAGTCTGGATAGTCGCAAATCTGTGTAACTGAGGTCAGGTTAATGAGTCTCTACTGTACAGTGCATTCTATTAAGAATTTTTATGTACCTACTTACCTATTTGTTTTAAAATAATGTCTGATATTGTGAATAAAGAAACGAATATAAATAATTAAAATAAAAGAAACCTTCTATTTCTTAAAAAAATTAATTGAATTATTTTGTTTCTATATTTTATAGAATCAGTTTTAATTTAGCCTTAGGAAAATTTGGGTGTGTTGTTATCTTAACAGAAAAAGTGACTTATATTAAAGGGTAAGTACATTATTTATGTATTAATAATTATGTTTCTCTTTTAATTAATATTATATTTTAATGGTATCAGGTTGTTAGGTTTTCAATGTAGCAATTTTTTATAATTTCTCGGTCCATTAAATATAATCTCATTTCATCACTGCTGACCCAACATTGACATCTACTCAAGAACTCGAGCAACTCGTTGATCTCCCAAGTTTCTGATGATGAAGTGTTCTGGTATCTTCAAAACCAGCTCATATAATAGTAACCAATGTCCAGTCAGCCTATAGTCGACTTTCATACAACCTACAACAAGTACTTTAAGTGTCTTGACTGAAGATGTTCAGCTTACAACAATTTCAAGAGGATCCCTAACTCTCTATGGGGCCACTAACTCGGGTCCCACACCTATTACATATCGAGTGATACACAATACTATGAAACATTTTTGTACATCCCGCTCCCTCTCAACTTTCCGAACATGAAAAGTATAACAAAACTCACTAACTAAATGCATTTAAAACATATTTGTCCTCTTTGATCAACGATGGCAAACTATAACTTTT
Source organism: Hipparchia semele (assembly GCA_933228805.2). NCBI lineage: Eukaryota > Metazoa > Arthropoda > Insecta > Lepidoptera > Nymphalidae > Hipparchia > Hipparchia semele. The sequence continues at coordinate 13,283,013 of OW121723.1, read as the reverse complement.
ACAATAGTAACACAATATTTAGGCATAATGAACGGCCGTAAATGCCTCGTGCACTCCACCGTAGCGTGTGCTCAGTAAAAAATAAAATAAATTAATAAAATGTGTATATCTCCACAAAGAATCGAGGGTACGCATTACTTAAGACAAGAAAATCTTACAAAAAAAAAAAAGAAAAGTTGATACTAATAAAAACGCAGATCGTGCATTATATTAAATTACGAAAAAAAGAAAATCTAAAACTAATCGTGTCAGCAAAAATATAGTGCAGTTTAAATTAGAATTGCCACTTAATTAACATTGACATATAAATTGATTTTCTTAAAAAAATATTTCTGTTTATAAAATGTGTCACCCAAGCATAACAAGAAACAGTCTTGTAATTCTGTTAAAAACTCGACCAGAGCATCTCTATAACAATGCATATTCTACCATAGTATACATAAGGTAAAAAATATTGAATTAAGAAGATTCAATAATGAATATTCCGTTTAATAAATACTACCTTTCCATTACAAGGCTTAAATGAAAAAGAAAATGATTACGCTCGAGTCGAATTTTTAGCGGAATTGCATTCCTGCCTTACGTTTTATTTCTGTAGATAAAAAGTTACATCTAGCAATATATTGTATGTCATAAGTGGGTATATTGTAAATACTTTTTATATAGTTACTGCAAAGACTGGCTATCAACGATCATTGCTCGACAGGGGAGGCGTTGAATGAACTACTAATATAATACTTCTTATTTTTATATAAAAGACGTAAGTGCACTTTGATTTACGGAACTATGATTGTAACTATAGGTAGTAAAGGGGATCAGCAGATTATATTGGATATTGGCGCCTTTGGTGTTTAGCACCTGACTACTTATATTTACATTTATAAATCTTTATTTATTATAAAGTCCTCTATCAGTATAAAACCGCTAAATATAGGAACAGTTTTGCAAATGTATGTAGGTGGTTGGTTGATTACAGTTACTTCTTGCGTGTGGTTGACAGGTCAATAACGTGTAACTTATTTCGTACCATATTGTTGCAGTCATAAAGTTCAAATTATGAAAACAGGTTTTCTGAAAAAGATTAGATTTTAATGTGAATTTGAATCTTATGCCTGTAAAAATAAGGTACAAAATAATTTACGTTCTATTGACCTGACACCCGCACCATGCTGAAACCAAAACTTGTAGGGTATGAGGACAAAGCATTGAGTTGATTTTTTTGTTTTGGATTTTAATGTCTGAAACCAATACTGGAAAATTAAAATATTTTAGAAAAAAAGGTTTTCTTAATTAGTAACAATGTCCTCGTTTCTAGTCTGCTAATAATCTGCTATATTGATCGCGTTACTTATTGATAAGATAAATGTGTAAAATTACTGAGGTACTATGGCAGATTGGGAACTATTGCTATAACTGTATTATAATAATTATATTAAAGTGGAAGATACTGTATATTTAAAGCTATTGACTTAAGAATATAACGACTTAATTGTAAATGGTTACTTTCATTCGATTACAGATAGAAACACCAACGACTTATTTATCGAGTCAAAAACAACAACGAACAACTTCGTGATACGACTAAGATCACTTTGCTTGTTCTCGAAAAATCTGTATAAAAATAACTAGAATAAAAGGTATTGTCCAAAGAAAACAAGTTACCCAGTCGATGGTATAACTTCGAACTATAAGTCGATGCGAATGTATCTTAGGGCTAGATTTTAGATGGCGTCGATTTATTCTCAATAAACGGCTTTCGCGTCCCCGGTCGAGCAAATCTAAAATTATTTTAAATAATTAACTATTGTGTTCTGGTGGAACCGGCGATTCAATTCTCGGGAACCACTCCCCAAAATTAATTCACCGATCGATAAACTATTGCATTTTAAATATGGATATGGATAACAAAAATAATGTAATGTATGGAAATAACTATGTAACAACTGTTATAGTTTAGTTTGACAATATCTATAATTATTGTATTTATAAATATAAATGATCACTTTTATTGACTCGTCCTGTTTAAAGTAAACCCTAGACTCTCTGGTGTAGATCTACTTGTACGTTTATACTTTTCCGCAATGCAATTGTATGCATATTTTCAACAGTTTGTTAAAAAACTGTGTTTTATATGTATAAATAAATACTGTGCATAAATAAAAATCTTGCTAACGGTTTCTCCGTATCGGTCGTTATCTTGTTCTTAGGTTTATTGTATAGAAGGTAGTATGAAAAGTTTATAGCAAATTGAGCAACAATATTACAAACTCTGATTGAATGTTAACGGGCTTCGTAAATGTTTCAAGTAGTTTTACACAGAGAGCTTTCTGGCTATATTAAGAATAAAAATTAAAAGATTTATCAAAGATAATACTTAATATTATTGGAGGTAATACTTAGATTTAAAAAGCAAGATTGTTTTGTGAATCCGATTTGTGAACCATGTCAATTTTTATGTTTACCTATTGTAAATTCCATCTTAAATTACGTGATAATGTATTTACAATTAGCCGATACTAATTTTCTTACGGCTACTGATTTTTGTAAAAAATTTGCATCAATTTTTGCTTTTTGATAAGTATGATGTTTGTGTTTTGACCACGCCTAAAGTCGATGATTTATTAAGAAATCTATTGGCAGTATAATTGGACAGGTTTTGCAAACAAAGTAAAACTCTTCCAAATCACAATATGGCAACAGTATCTGCTGTTAAAGCAGCTATATTACAATAAATTCAGAATTTCTAAAATAAAACCGCACGTGAGCATGTTAGTATTTTTAAATGAATGAACTTTAGCAGCAGACGTTATTTACATATTGTCATTTAGCCGTAGAATCTTATAATATTTACTTATTGTAGGCTATTGTAATAGTTGTACTGTTACGAAGGCATCCCGTTGTTGATTATTTTGTGCATTACCTACCTTAGTAACACAGTCTGTTTATTTAACGTATTTCATTAGTAAACTTAAAATAAATTATCTGGCTATGAAGCGAAATGAATTAAACATACAGTTAGTTAAATCAAGAGAATGAATAATTTATATTAAAAAAAATGTCTCACTTATAATCTTACTATTTAGAAATGCAGTATTTTGGTATACATTGCAAAAATAATAAATGTTTTTTCTTGTTTCGCTGTCACGTTCTGTCAACTTTATAGGGATTCTTTTATTTTTGAATTTTTTCGCTGCGATTACGATTGATTCTAACATTTTTTGCCGACACTTCCAAACTTAACGCGAATAAGACCCTTATGCCTAATAACAATCACCAACGGCTGTCTCCGAAATGATGTAGTTCGCAGCTGTCTACTGAGATCAAAAATTTAGAATTACAAAATATTTTTACGAATAAATTGGTGGGAAAACAATCCAAACTTTTATTTCAACAAAGCAGTCAACAACAAGCGTTCAAATGGCCGAACCAATGAAATAAGTAATTGCACAGCGAAAACAATAAAGGCAAACACTAATAAAAACATTATAGAAAGACTAAGTCCTAAGTTTCACTATTAATAAATCCATTAGTAGAATATATAAAAATCCTTTCCATTAATGATTTTATCTATTTACTATTTAGTTAATAATATCACGAGGCTTTATTCCCAAATGATGCCACGCTCCTTCAATTATGTATTAATCGCTAATTTATAACATATTTACAATTCAAACTACCCGCTTGCTTTTTTTTTCTCCTAAGCTCCCTACGGTGATACTATGACGATTCATATTTCCGAACCGAATTCGTTCGTTACTTACGGAATTTACAGCCAGTTTCTTTAATTAACATTCAAATAAAAATTAATATATGTATAAAAAACAAAATATGTGAGGTATTACAAACATGGAGGTACGCGCGTTATTACCGGGGATAACCACGTTTAAAAGCAAACTAGATGCTCCAAAACTCAGAAGAAAATAATTTGTTTTACAAATTAATTTAAGCTGAACATAAAAACCTATAATATATTTGGAAGTATACCAAATAACCGTAAAACTCATATCACAAAGCACGAATATGTAACATTCCGAAAAAGAAAATAATAAACATATTTGAATAAACCTGAGCTTAACATTTGAAAATAATAAATTTAAAAAATATTGCATTGATTCAACAGAAACTTGCGATTTATTTTGTATCGATCCCGTGTCCATATTTTAAACTGTTTTTTACTGTCCGATATGAATAAATATATTTAATTTAAAATTACGTAATAATATTCAATGATTTTAATAAGATATGGCACAGTTTAATTTATTCCATATTCATTTTTCAGAATGTTTTTATCCTACTCGAAATAAATGCATATTGGCAGACATTATCCCCATTTTATTTTCTTTGGCTTGTGAAATATCACTGCGTAGAAATACTTTTATTTCTGTATCTTTATTCTTTTATAGATATATGTGATATGTAGGGTTTTATACTTATATAAATGCAGATTCACTATTATATCAAAATGAATTCGTCGATTTCACCCTGAAAAGATATGTACGTCGCAATGTTAGCCAAATGCGGTTTTCAAGCAATTTCCTATAATATAAGTAAATAATATATTTTTACATCTGCAGCCATCTTATGGTCGATCTTAAGACTTTTAAGAATTTTGAGAATATAATAATAATCTAATAAATTTTCAATAACGAGACGTCCGCTACGTTGGTCGACATTTAAATAAGAAACCACTATACACTCATAGAGAGAAATCCGAAAATGGATACAGTTTAAATATAATTATGTTAGTGAATACCTAATAACTACGTAATTTATACAGACGAAACGATTTTTGTCTCACGATTTGAAATCATGCACGTATACGATCGTCGAACAGAGAACTGCTTTTCGAAGACCCTCACTTTTTCGACTCTACTGCACCTCGTCACCCACATTGTCTCCCTCCCTGTAACCCTGTATGCGAGGGGCTCGCCAGCGCATCTGGCAAGCGGCGGCCTCGTAGCGTTTCCTATCCTCCCACCGTCACGATTCGTTCGCCAACTAGTTGCACATTCTTTGTCAGTTCGGAAATTCCCTCAAACCTTTTAAAATCGCATGAAGACGAACGAAGGCACGGCTACTTATACATTGATCAAAAATGTTATTATTTGAAGCCAAAACGCACATAGAATACATATCATATTGTTCGATTAGACGTCAACACTTTTGTACTTTCGAAATCAGATTCTCAGTAGTCTTTTATTTTAATCAACATTAACATTTTTCTTTTTATCTAAAAATTTTGGTAATTAACTCCTAAATAATCTGTATTTAAATTTAGATTTGGCGATCCGAAAAAGTTTCATTAAAAAATATTTTCTTTATTTTAATATTTACTGTTTAAAATTTGTACGTTTCTCTTTGTACAGTTACCCAATCTAATTTGACACTAGATATTTATCGAAAAGTGATTTAAAAAAATGTAATCTCTTTAGAATACAGTTGGCATTAGTTTGGCAGTACTAGATATATTAATACTTTAGTATTGCTCTGAATTACATTGTCATATTGAACACTGTTTGACCATTTTTACTAAAAAACTTTCGCAACCTTCGTAGTGTCAGTCACAAAGCAAAGTCCGATCCTCGAAGCGTATCACTAAACGACTTCTATAAGTCGCGTGCGACAATACTGTTCATTTTTAAAACTAACGTCAATATTTTACTACCATTATAATACACAATTAACCATTAAAAATGCGGCAGAGTCCTGCATCGTTTTGGCATTGTCCGTATATTGCACATGTACTCGTATGGTCTCCCTAGCGCGGCGCGGACGGCGCGGGGTGCGCGGGCGGCGCGGGGTGCGCGGGGTGCGCGGGCGCGCGGCGACCGCTTCAAGCCATGGTCTGCGGTCATTGCAGGCCGGGCGGCAGTTGCGGCGCGTGCTCGGCGCCCAGGTCGAACAGGTGGTGCGGCGCGGGCGCCAGCGCGCTGTGCAGCGCCGACGTCTTCAGCAGCCGCTTGAGCATGCCGCTGGAGCCGCGGTGCTGTAGGCTCTTGTGCGTCGTGAGCGAGTTCTTGGTGCGGTACCTCCGGTGGCAGAACTCGCACACGTACAGCGTGTCCGACTGCTCGTGCTTGTCTTGGAAGTGTCGTTTCAGGGAATAGTAGCAGGAGAATGTCCGGCGGCAGTACGGACATTCTTGCGGCTCGTTTATTCCGCCGGCTGTCGGCGGGGGCATACGGAGGGGCGGTACAGCTGGAAACGGAAAAGTTCGGTGTATATAGCTCGCCGGCGACTCGTTCGTAAAGCTCATACTCATTCGTTAGTTGCCAGTACTCGATACAGCTGATGAAAGTAATTCGAATGCGTATTTAGAATGGTTAAGGTAGGCTCTTATAATATACGTATGAGTCTGTATGAGGATATTAAAGAATAATTATAATACTAATAATATGCACTGTACACATTGACTAACTACACAGTAATCACGAGTTTTATATAATATATTCAAAATTTTAGGAAATTCTCTCAACCACATTGACACAGAAACACGTGATAACAAAAATGATAGAAGCATGCTCCAAGCAACACAACAACGTCAAAACTGCGAAACCCTTAGGGAGGGGGCCTTTGGCTCGGGGGTCAATAATAAATTAAAAAAAAAACAAAAATAAACGGAAACAAAAGTAACTTAACTAAAAGATAAAAAGGACCCTTAAACCTACTTTGTCTATCGATAGTGAGTTTTGTTAATGATTCATTAGCGGTCAGTTAACCCTAGATTGCTGTCTATAAACAGATTCTAACCTTTATGAGTGATGTTAAGTACGGCTGTAGGATGGTTGGCCTCGTGAAGGTTCTCTTTGCTAGATGAATTCTGCCGCACGCCGCGCCAACTCCGTCCAAGTAGTCACTAAAAAAACCGGATTTGATCCGTGTCCCCGGGCCTGGACTTGTGGTAGGTGTATATGTGGGTCATGAGGGAGTTCCTCGAGCAGTACACTCTTTCGCAAATCGTGCATCTGTACTCCTCTTGTCTCTCCGCGTGTTTGTCAGCGATGTGCCGTTTCAAAGACGCCTTTGAGCACAACACTTTCGCGCATAGCGTGCAGGAGAATAATTTTTTACCTGAAAACAAATTGAAAAAACAAAACAAATATGGGGTTGGTCCCCGAACCCGGTAAAATAAAATAACACCTAGCTGTTATTTGTTCTAAATTGTGAATTTCATTGTTAAAATAAAAATATTGGAAAACAAGGAGTGAAAAAAGTGATTGAAAATATTCATAAAATAAATAGTAAAATTAAAGAAAAATAAATATAAATGATTGCGAAGCTACAGTGGCCAATGAAGTGTTAGAACAAACACATGCAGGTGGCGGGAGAGAAAGTCTTTGAAAACGGGAATAGACAAGCCTTTCAACATAAAAAACGAGTGCACTACAACTCCTCACTACATTTTAAAGCTTTAAACCACAAAACGTAAGCCTAAGGTCTTCAATAAAACTAACAGCAATAATTTTGTATATTTGTTTTTATTAAAAACGCCATTATCATCAATATTAGGATTTATGAAGTTCGGTTTAACGATTACAATTACATTTTATGAGTAGTTATGTCAAGGTTTAAAAGTAAGGAGAAAATAACTATTTGTATAATATAAGTGATGTGAAATTATTTTAAAAATAATAATTATTTGATTTATAAAACTATCGAGTCCTGCAGCCCATTCATCAGGCGGTGATCTTTGAATATTGTCTTTTGCCAATTTTTTCTAATAGCGTTTAAATGGAAGACAAACGTAAAGTAGCAACTTTTGGCACCGTTTCCCGATAACTGCAGTGTAATGGGCTGCATTACATAGATGCCAATTATTAACAAAAACACAAAGATTCAAGGACAGTAAAACAATAATTTAAGAAGAAAAAAAAATAAAATTTCAATACAATAACCAATAAATTAATTTAGATTCCTTATAAAATAAGTAAAAATGCCAACAAGAAGTATAAGAACACATCGAATAAGGTCGTCACACGCCTGAACGTGCGGTAAGAAAAAATTACCTTAACACGTTAGAAAGATAAAAACTTAAACAGGTCACAGAAACAGTCTTAAACTTGCTAAGATCCTAACTAATGTAGTTTTGACAGGGATGTGTTCTGCTTCTTAGAACACGGTGTAGTATTGCCCTTTAAAACCCATAGACCACATGATCTCCTGAGATCCCCAAAACTTAGCTACTTCGATAATAAAAACTAAAAAAACAAAGATCCTCGAATCGCAAGAAATTTTGATTTATACCAAACCGAAACGAATCACGCTTCTGACTTCTTTTTTTATAAAAATTATCAATTTTAGTAAATAATTGTACATTTTACTCTAGAGAATATGCCTAATAGTGTACAATTGAAATGCGTACTTAGTCTAATCAGTCTATAGCGTTTATTAATTTTGGCATAATTTTGAATAATTCGTCCTAAATAAAATTCACAAGATCTTCCGTCTAGTACCTACGTCGACATAGCCAAATTAACTGCCTCTTTCAGCAGCACATCCCTGTAGTCGTAAATTAAACATGTAGATGCTATTACCGCTATGAATTCAGATAAATCTTATATCTATATAGTCAACTAACTTAATTCCCAAACCCAAATTAACAATAAAAACTATTACTAAATTACTACACAAAAAACAACAATCCTACTACGTCTTACGTTCAAATGTTTGCAATTGGGTTGCAAAATAAAACTTAACATTCTTTTACTTTTTCACGTGCACGGAATGTTGCGAAATTTAAAACAATTTAGATTCCATTTTTGACTATCCCATTTGTCCCCTAATATTTTACTAACACGAACATCGTTCCAATTTAGCACCAAATCTCTAGTCTTCCAATTATTTAAAAGTATCGTAATAAAGCTTATTAAATAACTAAACAAATTGTAATGGCTAAGCGTTTATGCAATAGTAATAACAACGTAACCTTATAACGTATAGTATTAAAATTTACTTTAGGAAGCCTCTCATACTTTTTAATTAAAATAGCGGCACCTCATAGGTGATTGAGTGTTCCGAACACTACTCCTAAAATTTAGAAGTTTACGCAAAATATGTCTTTTTTCCAAATCGAAAACAATATGTAAAGCAGGCACTAATATAATTACTTAATGTGTATAATGTTACAATAAATTATATGTTTACATTTACACTTAGATAAGATTTCCTTACTGCTATTAAAATGAAATATAACATTGATTTAGCGATTCAACGCTGAAAAATAGTGATGTTTATTGAACTAGAAAAAGTACATTGACGTTAAATAATAGAAATTGTGTACAACTTTTACGTCTAGATCCAGATGAAAGTTTGCTGATTGTCAGATGTATTTCTAGCACATTTAATGCCTACAATTTAAATAAGCCGGCAAAAAAATTCGTCAGACAGCGAAATGCAGTGGTAGCAAAATCTGTAGTGCCCAAAAGTAACGACACTAAATTGATATAATTAACACTCGCCCCTAGCCTTTTCAAAGTGCTTAAGAAAAAAATAGGTGGAGTATTAATCATGATAATTTAGTTAGGAATTTTGTGCACAGTTTACGTCTATACAATCGAGTACTAATCTTAACGTTAATGTTTATAGTAAGTCGTTTGGGCAGTTCTCTTAAGAAACTTTGTTTTTCGTTTGTATAGTCGCACACGTGTTGACGACTACTGTGTTAACAAAACTTTGATATCAATATCTACCCAGTAACTGTCTAATATACATTGATATGGTCATTTAGGAAATTACACGTTTAAAAACAAGCTGCTCTGAATCTAGACTGCAATACAAAAACGTCTAAAACCTTGTCGCCTATGTAAACAAAAATAATATTTTTATGACTATGCAATTATGGCAAGCAGAAAAATTTCATTATTAAAAAATTCACACTGTTGAAATTTAGGAACATTAACACTGAGAATTATTAAGATTTAATAGTAATTACCTATTAAGTATTTAATTTTATTAATTATGTGTTGTTTGATTTGTTTACTCCAACCAAATAATAACCTTAACTCAGTATAAACATGAATATAAAATTAAGTAAAGTTAAAATGATTAAAAAAACATGTCGAAAGGAAATGAATAACAACAAAATAATAAGAAACGAACACAAGGTAGTGATAAAACTTACGATTGTAAATTAAAATCTGACTAAACTAAAAAAATATATATATTATAGCCATAATATTGATTCACTTAAAATGGCACCTTGCGATTCACTTAATGCTTGTGCATTTACAAAATAACGCGAAAATAATCGAAAAAGTAAGAGTGAAACAAACAGTCGACTAGATAGAGTAAAAGTTAAATAAAAGTAAAATAAAAAATAGTCGACTCTTAAGAGTAAGTGATGTGAAATAGTAGTCAAGTGTGATGCCGTTAATCTATTGTAGTAAGTCCTGTTCGGTGGTTGTGTAACGAAACCTGTGGTATTGTATTGTACTGTATCGGTGTGGTGACGTGCGTCTGCGGGTGGCTGTTTAATCAAATGTCGGTTCTATTGGTGCTAAGTGTTCTCTTTCAGTCTTACAGTCAACGAACAAAAAACACCTAAATAAAATAATAAATTTGAAAAGCCTCATTAGCCAATTATATATTTGTGTATATAATTTTATTTATTTTTAAATAGATTTTTAGTAATCTCGTATAAATATCTAAGTGTGAGATCATGAAGGTAAAAGTACAGAATAAATAAAATTGCAAAACGCCGAAAAATGAACACAACGTTGAAAACAATATGCCTCTTTTGTTACTTACAACGAACACTGTTCCTTTTATAAATTTAAGCCTAATATATAAATTTACAGCACCAAGATTTTCCTCTTTTTCTCAAAATATTAATTTTTCTCTTCGCCTTATTGTCACACATTTAACAATAGTGTAAAATTCAGGAATCCTCATACCGCAGTATTGCACTCGGCGGGCGTACGATCGATTCTCTAAAAAACTGCCGAAAGTCGCCCTCCCTAGGATAGGACTGGAATGTTAACTTTCCATAACGTCGAATTAACTTTACAAAGAGTCGGCGCCGCGGCCGACCCCACGAGATCGCCTCCACAAGTTCGAAGATAAACATTTAAAAGAGAAATGTAAATAAAATAAATCGCGACACTAACATGTCAATAATCTCTGCGAGATAAAAAATATAAATCATCTACTATACGATAGAAAACAAGGAGCCGCTTGGGTTGTAGGTGAAGCCTAGCGTCGCGTTATCGCGTTTAGACGTTGAACTGGTCCTTGAACTTGTAGAAGTCGATGGCGTGCGTCTGGTGCGGCTTGGCATCGGGCGCGGGGATGGGCGGCAGCGCCGGCGGCTGCGGCGGCTGCGGAAGGCCGCGCTGGCGGCGGTGGTAGATGCTCTTGTGGTTGTTGAGCGAGTTGAGCGTGCGGAACACCTTGTGGCACAGGCCGCAGCGCGCCGAGTGCAGCGGCTGCAGGTGCTGCTGCTCCGTGTGCCGCTTGAGCGTGAGCCGCGTGGACAGCAGCTTGCCGCACACCTCGCATCGGTGACCCGCCCCCAAGGGGCCCACTGCGCCACACATAACAACCAACATTAGCGCATTAGTCAAAGGACCCGCACGCAAGGGGCATACCAACACCACAGCGACCGCTCAGATCCAACGGGTCCCATTTAAAAGGAACCAATTGGCACAAATCAGTGCCGCCAAACAATTTTCACGGGTGGCAATTTAGCGAACCTGGGTTGTAGAGGCAATTCAAACGTGATTCGATTATGAGAATTTGACTAATGCGCTTTTTGTAACAAGGAGCGTTGGTGGTTATGCGTGTACCGATCACAGATGTCCCAATTGGTTCCAGAAAGGCGAGTATAAGCGTACCGCCGTGGTGGCCGGTAGGCGACGACGGCCCACGCTTACACGCAAGCGTACAATTTTAGTAACGATAGTTATAGATACATAATATATAGAGTCTGGCGATGCGCATGCAAGTACACGTAAAACTATGCTATGTACAAATGTTAGGAACATATCGCGTTACATTTTTATTTAAACTTAACAGAGGTCTACGGGCAAGACTATGGCTATGTTTTAGGTGGTTGGGATGGCAGCTTAGATTCCTCGAATGGCAACGTGAATGGCCGCGGGCGGGGCAGCGCCGCGCGTCAATTGACAGGGTAGAAGGGGCCCTGGCCGGCGGGGGGCGGTTGCTGCTTGCGGTGGTAGATGGACTTGTGGTTTCGCAAGCTATTGAGGCTGGAGTATACCCGTCGGCAAATGTTACACACGGGCTCCCTGGACGGTCGCATGTGAACGTTTTGGATATGCCGTTTGAGCCGCGTCAGGGACGACAAGCTCTTGTTACAGGGCTCGCATCGGTACTCTTCCTGGGGGGTGCGGGCGCCACCTGGTCACAACACAAGCAGTTAGCCCCATCGAAGCTTCCGAACGCACTTTAATGCACTCACTATCGTAGCCTCTCGTTACTCTCAAGCACCGCCACCCCCCTTGACTGACGATAGCCATCCGACGCGTCGATATAGGCAATGCCAAGCGGTATTAGTAACGCAAATATCTCTTTCCTAACCCGACCTACGGCTTAGTTAAGCTCAGCGATGATTGTGTGATGAATAAATCAGCTGTTTTCATAACAACTTGTGGGACGCGGTATCGGCGAGTGCAGTTTCAAATTTCTCGCACAAAAGCGTTAGTAGCCTTCAATGAAATTTTTTTTAAATAAACTGACACCGCGCAATCGTTACTAAAATTCCATTGTCCAATCTTGTGTCTCCGTATGTATGGTATGATTCCCAAGACAATAAAGATTAAGGGTAATTCGAAACTGTTTTTAGAAACACGACTGATTCATGGGATATTTTATTTTGTGAATGTAAATAATATTCGATTGGATTTGTTCCATATTTAAGTATTCTTGCTTTTTTTTCGGGGGCTAACATTTTAAATTTCTTCAATCTTCATATTTTTAACCCGCACATTTTTTTTACAACTTAATTAAGCCAATTCAAAATTATGTTTAGTGCTTTTTGATATCAAACAAAGAGGAACTAAATGAAAATTAATTTAAATAAAAAGGAGATTGATGACTATTAAAAGAATCAGAGGAGACGAAAAGAATAAAATAAAGAGGGAGCTATAGGGCAAAGGATTTTCCTAGCGTAACATATCAAGACACATCTAGAAAACAAGCTAGCAATTCTCTGGTATAGTATACATTAAACTAGAGTAACAATACAGTAACATGCACGCCACGTTGCGTTTTGGTTCAATGATCAGTCCTCATTTTAACAGAGCGGTCAAGTCTGACAAATGAAAAAAGATTCTACGTACGAGAGTCCATCGAACCATAACACAAAAGCTAACATTAATATTGAATACAAAACACAGAGCACATAATGAAGACATATATAGGTTAGGAGTAGATACATTAGAATACATATATAATAATATATTATTATGTCACGTGATAATTGCCTCATACATTTTGTAAAAAATATAAAACCTAATAATGATATATAAACCTAATAATGACAGAGCAGAGAGGAAGCGGTGATGGTGGCATACGACAGACAGTGCATTAAAATATCGTTTGTTTCAATATATGTAGGTATGCATAAAATAAACTTGTTGCTAGACAAGCCGCGACTCACCTTGAGATGTGCTCGCCATGCCGTCTGGAGTCAGCGGACTCTGCAGACCTGCAAGTAGCGTACGGCTCTTATTCATTTGTCCATGGAAACAAAGGTCTACTTTTCTCTATTGCTGCTTTTTAAGATCATTCAAAAGATCATTCAAATGATCGCAAAGAAAAATTAGAATCTATTGCCACCATATTGCATTTCGTTTCGAAGTCTTTATGGACCTAATTTTCCTTTTCATCTCAAACATTATTAGTAATCTCACACCAAATTAGTCCAACGGGAATCTTCAAATCTAGCGAAATTAATTTTTTAATCCACTGCTGAGATCTTTTTAAGTTTAAGAACGGCTTTTTATCATATTTTATTTTAAACAAAATAAAAAATAAATAGTTTTTCACAAAAACACGTCACAAAAGCAATTACCGGCCAATGTGTGATCAGTGAGCGCCGTCATGCTATAGTTGTAGTTGTGCTGTGATGACGCGAAGAGCTTGGTGTCTGCGGGTGATATGAACGGCGAGGGCTGCAGCTGCGGTGGCGGCGTGCGGTCGTCTGCGTCGGCGGAACTGGCGCGAGAAGACGGCCCGCATCCCTGAGGCAATCGTAATGTAGGCATTAAGCTATGAAATGGTTGAGTTTTAATCTATGATCAAGATTAAAGAAAACCTTAGAACCATCGAAGTTAGCGTTAATATGTATTGTGTTTTACCCACTTGTTTAAATTTTCCAACTTAGTTTTCCAAAAATCAGTGACACCTGCACCTTACTTTGCTAACAAACTTCATTTCTTTATCTTTTACCCTCGACGAACTAATCATTATCAAAATGATTCCATTATTTAATAACATACATTTTATTGAAATTAAGAAGTTATAGGATCAATTTTTATATTTATTTTGTTGATATTTTCTTATGTAAAAGTTGGTACTACAAAATTTAAGCAAAACTAAAGTCGAAGTGAAGCCCTTTATAAATGAATTAGAACAAACTCGTCGACTATGAAACGGCAATCTAACTTTATAATAACGTTTCTTTTTATCTCCAAATTATTATTATCTAAGACTAATAACGACGGCTTTGTATGATAGTTACATGAATGAATGGTAATAAAATTCTCAAGACGGTTAATATTATAGATACCTACTTACTAATTAATACAAACTGAGTTTTGTTAAAACGGAGTTAGGTACACGATACTAGTGTCGGACCAAAGGTCTATTTCTTTCGAAGCTGATTAATCAGCTGTACCGAAGGCTTAACAACCCTTAGATATTCCGTTCAAGATTGGCTAAAAGCGAATAAAATAATTTTTGAAATACCTTGCAAATTGTCAAAAATAATAACACTGCAATGTCTTTGTTTCGATTTCATATGGTATTACTATGGTAGGTATTTACTAGCCATGTCCCCGGGCGTCGTCTCTTCCATCGCTCTGTTACATTTGTAATAATTCAATCTCGACTCATGCTAGAAACCTTCGACTTCAGAACTTCGGCCCTTTTTGGCCGAAGGTGGCCGAAGCTGCAGACGAAGTTTCGTACGGACACTATACAATCATTGGGAAGATAGAAAAGACATATTTATTTATTTATGGCAGTTTATATTAAACCTGTTAAAATATCTAGAAATTAATGCAGGTAAAAAAAAAATATGGTGATTAAACGATGTTTTTATTACGCATGAAAAGTGTGTCAATCAAAATTTGGCTTAGCCCCACCGTCATTTTGATGCACACTTTTGTACACCTTGTCGAATGGGTGTTTTAAAATTACATATCGTTATTAGACCGTATACACTATTAATGAAATTATAAATAATTATCACGCAAGACCCGTTGGGTCATTTGACTCTAGCGATTCCGGGTACACGTTTTAGTTAGAAGTCGTCTCTAATACTCGGTAAATTTCAATGTCAAGCCGTTCGTGCTTAAGTACCTAACTACTTGAGGTTATGTTTCACAAGTTGGCCTACAGTTAAAAATCGAAAGCATGTCT
This sequence comes from Hipparchia semele, assembly GCA_933228805.2. Classification (NCBI taxonomy): domain Eukaryota; kingdom Metazoa; phylum Arthropoda; class Insecta; order Lepidoptera; family Nymphalidae; genus Hipparchia; species Hipparchia semele. Next base: position 13,267,410 of record OW121723.1, on the reverse strand, counting down.
ATTATGTCCAGTTTGGAGCGCATTTTTCTTAAATATGCCTATTCAATCTCGCCTTGAAGGTACCTACTCAAGTTATACTTAAGATGTCACGTTTTAGCGATTCGTATCAGAGAAGTAACTTAACGTCTGTGGAAACATATATGGATGACTTTTACCAACTCACAAGTGGTCTGAGATGGGAATGTGGCGGCGTGTCGTCCGTGCTCCTATCGATGTCTGGATTGGATTGGCAGATCATGTCCAGAGGCTCGTTCTTGACCTCGTCCATTAGCCGCGGCGACGGTGATGAGCTGGAATTTGAGATGCCGTTCCCGTTCCCTTGTTCGTGCGCACGCGTGTTGTTCATCATCGAGTGGTTTTTTGTTGAGAAGTCGTGGATTTGCGGCTGGTCGTTGTTGTTGTCGTGGCGGACGCGCTTGATGACGTCAGGGGAGTTGTCCGCCGAGCGGGACATGCGGCGCGGAGGTAGAGGGATGCGGCGCATGATTGAAGGCGGGTGTAGGAGCGCTTCCTCGAGCTTCTCGGTGTAGCTCGGCGTGTGGGGGGCGTGAGGAGTGTGTGCGGGGTGAGGGGGCGTGCGCGGCGAGGACGCGGCCGCTGCGGCTGCGCGGGCGATGCTTTGCACCAACGGCTGTGAACAATAATGCGCTTCAGCAAGTGTCGGCATATAAGCGTTAGATAGCGTTTGTATTCCCATTCTTACACTGGAAGGAAGGAGGGACCAAAATTAAAACTGTTTTCAAAGTCGATGCAAGCGATCGCGTCTGGTGGGTCTCACGTGGACCAACTTATTAATATTAATGTCAACGGCGACACAACCAATAGGTATACCTATTATGGGATAACGCGATACCTATTGCGAGATGAATCGGTGTTGAAAATTAATTTTTCATGTACAAACACACAACACAGCAATATCCACATTGAATTATAAAAAAAAAATTATCTTTTATAAATTAAATTCACGGTTTTTGTATATCTAAATTCTAATGTAGTTAGTATTTGCATAGTGCATGTCTAGACGAAGTTATCTATTAATGGCACTTTATGCCGTACATACCTACCTATGGCGATGGTACCTACTAATTCTCTTAGTTGTTGATTACCAATGAGTATATCACTTCGTTTTTAGTTAGTTGTAACTTCTAAACTAGTGCTCTCCTTTTCACAATTTTCACTGCGTTTAAGGATAGAGTTATATTTAGAGCTTTCTATTTAGAGTTAAGTTTATTGTGTATTAGTAGGTACTAGTACTAATATCCAAGTCAGATCTGGCACCGCAAAGTGCAACGTCGGTAAACCCTCCGCTAGGTGGACGGATGATCTTAAGCTTAAATCTTAAGTGAGTTGAGTCACTGGCAGGCGCTACAGGTAGCACAAGATAGTGTTCTGTAGTAATCCTTTTAAGCGACCTATATCTAGCATTTGCCGTCTTTCGGTAGAGATATGAATATCAAAATTTAATAGACTTTACCCCCTGCGCGTCATCGTTCTGTGTTAGGCCTGATACTCGAAGCACTTCGGCAGTCTTGAGGAAGGAAGAGAGGCTTCTCTGGTGAACGTTGACCTCTCCGTGGTAGATGAACTCCACCAAGGCGTTCAGGTCTGTGAACGCCACGTCTTGAAGGACTATTACCGGATGTTTGCAGGGTGTTGACTGTAAGAGAACGCAAAGTCAGTAAAATAAAACCAGCAAAGTGCGAGTCGGACCCGCACACAAAGTGTTCCGTACCATCGTCCAAGATTTAACACTAGCAATTATTAAGGCCGAAAAAAATTTTAAGCTATTGCATAGCTTCTATCGCGGGCCAGCGTGGAGACCGAATCCAGAAATTCCGTAACGAAAATAACCTGACACGGGACTCCTCTACGGTGAGCCGCTAGATGGCGCATTTTTTATCAACGCCATCTAGCGGCTCACCGCTAGATGGAGTTGATAAAAAATGCTATAAGTACAATAGCTTTACCACGGCAGTCCCCGAGTGCCACACGTCTTTTTTTTCTCTTTAAAAACTTTTTTTTATTATTTGTTTTCATAGCGGCAATAAAATGTACAATCTGCGAAAATCTGCTGATAGACAGACGGATGGACAGCGGAGGCTTAGTAGTAGTCTAGCGATTAGGATGTTGTAATAAGTCGGGGTGTTTTAAATTTTTAAATTACACACGGACATACGTACTCACACTGGTGAGAAAAAATATGGAGAGCAAATAAAAATAGGGATGGAAGCGTGAGGTCGAACCCCACACCTGACAAAAACATATTTAATTTTTTTTAATGATAGGTATTTTCTTATATTATACCATCTATGTATTGTACATAGTTTTAAAGTGTTAAGTATGATGATTTTCATATAATGTCATGTTGTATAAGCAAATGTTTTGTTTGTTTACAATCTTTATTTGGAAGACCATTAATTGCAGAGAGATTCTTATTCTTCTACTAACGCTGCTAAAATCTTTGTTGTTGAAACAAAACCAAAGTTGACTTTGAGATTCTCATGTTATGAGTCACTTCGAATTTTGTAATGTTGCTGACTATGTTGTTCGATTGTTTAGAAATGGAAACTGTTATAATGAATGAATTAAGTCAGAGCATGTAGGTATAACATAAATTAGTCATAGTCTCAAGTAAAGATAATCTAAAGAGTAGGTAGCTAATATTTCTCGTAAACTCTAAAAGGATCTGCAAAACTGCTTAATCCAATGTTCATTTAATAATTGCAAAGTTTTCTTATTATAAACCTTTATCACGTCTTCCTGATTCCTATTCCTCATTACTGAAGGTCGTGACCCCTTTTAATTAATCACATTGTGTAAGAGGTTTTCTCGGGATACCTATAACGCAAACAGGTCTCAAGGTTCGACTCGTTTTTAAGTCTGCATCGTGATTTATGAAATGTAATATTAAAAACTGCAGAGTATAATTCCACGTAGTTACTGAAAACTGTTGTAAACAAAGTGTTGATAAACCCGTTACTCTTTCCAAGTTAGCCCGCTACCATCTTAGACTGCATCGTCACTTACAATCAAGTGAGATCGCAGACAAGGAAGGACTATCTTGTTAACGAATAAAAGAACATCAAAATTCAATCTTCACTTCAGAATTTTTGAACTGTAGAGTTGAGATTTATGACACAAAAGCGTACATCAAGCAAAGTCTAACTCCTTTCGCATACGCAACGATTACTATTTGGATTCTTACGTTAAAGATTGCTATCTAAAAATCTAAAAAACGGGATCGACGGTTTAACGCTCAAGACATGGAGCAATCGTAACCATTACCGTTTTAATTAGTCCAACCCTTCGGGCCTAATCAGTTCGGACCTTCAAAATTAGTCACCCGTCGAGTTAACGACTTGGATCAACGCTGCTTATCCAGTGTAATCGATTGATTTGCCAATCCCAACATGGCCACATATGCCTCATAAAATATTAGGCCTGAAACTTAATTTTTCAAATGTCGCCAGGCAGAAATCTATAGTTCGCACTCTCACTCTGCTTAGACTCAAGGCAGAGTTAAAAGAAGACAGGTTTATGGCAGCACATCATATTTATCTCATTTTAACTCTAAACGCGATATGAATTTCAACCTAAGTGTTATTTTTGTAACTGCCTACTTACTTTTAGTAGTTCTCGGAAGTAAGGACTACAGGCCGATAGGACGACCCTGTGTGCTTTCAAGCTCTTCCCATCACAAGCCAGGGTGACGTCGACAAAGTCTTCGTCATCCCGAAGGTTCTCGAACGCGCTGGTGATGCTACTCTGATAGTTGTTCCACCGTAGGCAGAAGTGTTGTGTGTCGACCATCTTGATTTGTTTCGTTTCCCGCCAATTATCGAGTCATGTGTGTTTTATCTGTGGATGAGAAAAAAGGTTTTAGTTTTATAGAAATTCAGATACGTTTTAATATTTTAAGCGTTTCCGAGAATGTTTGCCACTATTGTAGAAATAGGTCAAGAATTTTATGAGGTTTAATTTTTTATAGGCAACAAAGGAATAGTCACTTGTTATAAACAGCTTTACAGATAATTTTGCACAGTCGATAGCAATAATAATTCAGCGAAAAAATAGCACAAATGTGCAATAATTCACATCGCATCATGTAATAAACAATCACTATCTCCGTGTCTTATTATCGAATGACCCGTTTTTTTTAATCATTGTTTTTAATTATTGTGTAACTTACAGATCTAGAAGTCAAGCGTAATTCATCGATGCAAGCGTAATAGCTTTGTGATAACGTTTTTTTTCTACTTTTTCTACACGTTTCTGTCTGGTTCTCAACCTGCGTCCTGAGTGTAGGTAACTTTTTTTTTTCAAGATAATGATTTATAATAATAAAATAGTTACTGTCACTCTTTTGATAACTTTTCGCAGAGTTAAAGCCTCTAAGTATAACTTTTTAACGTAAACGTTAGCTGTGTATTTCATTTTCATTTTATCAGTAGGTATGAAAGTTATAACTTTTGAGAAAACGTCGTATTTTGCACCTCACTGCACTACTGCAGCAAATTTGTATAGAATGGATTTATCAAATGAATATGCTTAGATTGGCCCTCCAAACTAGGATTCAAATTACTACCGCATTGGTTTTATATGAAAGTTTGCTCTGATACTGCTGAATTTTTATTCCTACGTCTTCTTCCTGCACACAGTATTTTGAATTCTTGCTGGCTCTTATTACAATCAGCTCGTCACACGAACGATAGACTCTATGGTAGAGCCTTGACCTTTCGTCTACATTTTACTTTTCTTAGGAAGATGAGAAGAGATAGAAGCTTGACAAATAAAATTTAATAGAGAACTGATGTCCTTGAGTTTATCCGTCTGGATTAGGGTTTTTATAAATCCCCTCAAACGTCTTGATATACTAGGATAAATAGTGTATCTAGGTATCTTTTAAGATGCAAGCTTATTCCTTAGTACATTTTATCAAAATCTTTTTAGTGGTTTTTTGAAAAAGCAACAGATAGAGTTACTGTTACTTTCGCATTATACGAGTATAATATATAAATAGACATGGATACGTGAATTTTTTAATTTGTCTGAATGTATAATAGCTTCGTAGCTTCATTTTAAAATAGCTTTTATAAAGTTCAGAGTCGAAAACATTGTGTTATTGTTATTAAAATAAAACCTAAATCAAAAGGCCTAAAAATCTTTCACGGCGAAGCACACGTGAATACCTTTTGGATTTGGCCTACCTCTTATTCTAAAGGGGTTTCCTTACAATTTCTTTGTTGTCCAGACCGAACAATATCTTTTCAGCCATTTTTCCACAATTTTTAGGAAAGAAAATTATTGTTTTGTTGTATTTTAAGGTTTCCGAGTTAATCAGAAGTTAACAACGAGTATTAAAGGGCAAAAAGTTCTAAAGTTCAGGGAGACCTACCTATTGCAATGTTATTTCTCTTTTGTTTGATTTGTATATTAAAATGTAAAAAATTTAATGTCACAGGTCAAAAGTAGTTTTTTCTATAACAATATTTCTGAATTGTACCCCTAATATTATTATACTTAGGTAGTTGGTAAAAATCAAGTAAGTAACAGTCAAACAGACCGAAAAAGTTAGTGTTAGGCAATTTTGTACACTATTTCAAGAGTTGCATAAACTAAAATGCTGGATGTGACGCTTTTTTGATTATTATTATTTTAAATACTGTAGGCATCTAAATTATCACCTAACTAAACGGAAACCCCTAAACCCTTTATAGATGTGAGAAATATACAAAACGTCTTTTGATTCAGTTACAAAGATGGATGGTTTCTTTTTTGAATAGGCTAAAACGGACATTTTAGTTAGGATTCGTTTTTATTGTGTGGTATAAGTTGTGAGAAATAGTCATTATCTACGCGTAGGTATTTAAAATCCAAATGAAAAATGGACTATAAAAAATTATAATAATTGATTGAAAAATAATTTGAAAGAACTCATAAACGCGGAAAAACCTTTGTAGGTAAGAATTGAGGGCAAAGGAAACCTCGACTTAGAATATCCGAAACTATTCTCGGATTGCTATATAGTCGGAAGGAAAAACAGACGTGGCACAACTTTTCTGTGTAGTAAAAGATATTCCATTGCATACTCATAAATGATGACGGCCAAACTTCACTAGGGGACAGACACGAGAGAAGAACGCTAAAAAGGTACCTAATGATAAAAATGATAAAAAAAGCTCCTCTTATGAATTGGACCATCACACTAAAAGTGAGTCTTTTCATACAGATAAAGGTTAAATGGCAAAGAATTTGCCGCGTGGCGTGTCGCGACTCATGGCCTCTTGTTTAGAGGTGGGAATTTACAAATGGCGACATTCGTATGATAATTGCTACACATGGGGTGTGTTCTGTGTTTGTAGACGTACTGTGAGTGTAACGTGAGTACGTGACGCGATGGTTCATTACTAGAGACCGGATTATATGCAACATAAAAAGCTTGTTATATGCATGCAAATATGCATGAAAAATGCTTGAAATATGCACGAAAACTGGCAGAATATGCAAAATTAAATGATAAATTTTAGGAATCCCTAAAAGATAGAAAAGTAAGTATTCATTTTTTTTATTTCAAAATCAGCATTCAATTAGTAAATTATTTTTTGATAGGCGATAATAGGTACAGTAAGTAACATTATATGATATTAAAATGATTTAGAATTTGTGTAAACGTAAGCAATCAAATATTCTTTTAAATTTTCAGTGGTAAGATTGTATCTACGGTCATTTAGAATATTTTTGTAAGTAGAAAAGGTTCGCTCCATATCCATTGAGGTAACTGGGCAGAATTTGAACTTGGGTGCTATGGCACTAGGGAATGCAAATCTCGCGAGATTGGGGCTCAAGCGAGATCTCGCGAGATTGTAAATAACAATACTGCGAGATCTCGCCAATTTCGAGATCTCGCGAGATTGGCAGTTTTGTGTTTTTTTACAAATAATCACAATATTTGAACAAATTAGAAAAAAAATAATAAAAATAAATATTATAAATAAGTATTATAAGATAACGGTTCACTAATGATTAACAAAAAACGTTAAACAAATGATCATTTCACAAAAAACGTTTTAAAAGCTAATCAAATCACAAACGTCGTATTCCACAAACTAATCATTTTACAAAAGATCATTTTACAAATATTCTATTCGTAAATGTTTTATTTTGCAAATGTGCTGGATGTTAAAATATCATTTTAAAATTTATTATTTCACCAAATTGCAAATTTGGTGAAATAATAAATTTTAAAATGATATTTTATAAATCCGCCGTATTAAGGCTAGCTGTTATCAAAAACAGGGCCGTTTTGAAATGCAATGGGCTACGCCAGAAGACTCGCTCCGTCGCCCCTTCATTCAGCTTCGCCTACTCGACCTTCGTTTCGCTACGGAGGTCGCCGGCTCGCTTCGCTCGCCACCTCCCCCCTTCGCTCCACTCGGCCTCGTAGGCTCGCTTCATTCAGGACCTCCTTCGCGAGCTTCTGGCTTCGCGCTTCATAAAAACACTCTAGGGGTAGGGCAGACAAGACTACGTGGAGTCGGGGTTGGTCATTTCGGTTCTGGCCTAGCCCATTTAATTTATAGCGAAGCGCAGCTCCCGCCACAGCCTTGAACAGTTCATTTTATCAAAAAATAAAATATGCTACAAGTTGTTTTACTAATTAACACAATTAAGAAATCAATTGTTTGTCAAATATTATTTTATGAAATCACAATTTGTCTAGTAATTTGTTTTGTCAAGCGAATTATTTGTGGAACCAGAAGTTTTATAATGATCAATAAATGATTCATTTATTTTGCTAAACGTTGTTTGTGGAATGACACTTTGTTATTTGTTTTTTGTGAATTGATCGGTCACCTATTTTAATAGCACCACTATGATAAGCTGTGCGTGCTTTGCATTTTTTTGTTTTCCTTATTTAAATAATATACCTACACCTAACTCATTGTTGACATCCCTTAATATCCATGATGTCCAAGATAGCATACCGAGTAACCCGATCATCATTGTCGTAATGCCGGCCACTGGGTTATTGTCTACGATTGTTTGAAAACTTCTTTAGCTCACGCTCTTTCTACCTAGGCAATAAGCGCTATTTTCCTATTCGTATTATGTGATACGTGAAGAAATGTGTGATTAGTTTGTATTACTCGGAATCAAAGACTATCGAATCATTGGAAAAATGTACCTAGTAGCAGTATTACGTTTTCGTGCATTGTCGATATCGGCGAATATTCAGTACCAATATGGCGGCTTTGCCATCAATTTTTAAATATTTCTCTTCTTCTTTATCAGTCTATAAACTACCACAGCTGGACAAAGGTCTCTTGCATGGAATTTCATAATTCTAGGCCTTCCCTGTGACTCATCTGATATTTCTAGACGGGTACTCCGGAACCTTGGAACCTTAAAGGTTATCATTTCTTCGAGCTATATGCTCCGCTCAATTCCACTTCAGCTTCGCGACTTGCTGAGCCAAATTAAAAGATGAAAAGAGATTTTTAATTTATCTATATTTTATCAATAGCAGTGATGGCCTTGTGTTAAGGACTTCGATTTCCTTTTCAGAGGTTCAACTTCTTATCCTTTAATGCATTCTAAACAATCTCAAACTCAAACTTAAAATTATTTATTTCATATAGGCCAACTTGTGGCTCTTATGACAGGTCGAGAATCTACCACCGGTTCGGAATGCTAGATCTGCTGAGAAGAGCCGGCAAGAAACTCAGCAGTTGTTCTTTTCAATTGAATATCACTTGTTTTAACGGGGCAGAACACTGCTCTATAATTAATTATTTATTATTAATCTGATTATTAATTGAATAACACTGGGGAGGTAGGAGGACCGATCCAGGCAGGACAGCAGCCTGGTGGTTACCAGGCTTTGAACCTACTTGTTGACGCCTCAAATAAAAAATAAAATATAAAAAATTTGGCGCTGTAAGCAGATTCGAGTGTCTCTGGAACTAATATAATTATTACCTCATGTTAAAGAACTTTTATTTAGACGTGTTTTAATAAAATTTAAGTTACGTAGGCATAATGTGACTTAAAGATATTATTATTATTAGATACATATATCTATGATAACTAAGTCCCCAAAGTAAAAGTGATAAAAAGAATCTATGTTAAGCAGAGACACTGCAAAATTGACTTTATGGTATTACATTAAAGTTGAAAACTCAACGTGTCCACTATCTTGCATAGACACGATAAAATTATATAACACATGCATTATCGTATGCATTATACTATGTTTTTTTTGTAGATAGCGAAATTTTAGGGATCTGTAATAGTTTATAGAAAATGTAAAATACAAGGTCAAATAATGCAAATTTTTTTTAAACTACTGCCATTGACATTAATCTACCTTTTTATGTATATAAATTCTTCACTTTTGGAATCTACTAAAAAAAAAAAGTGGTGTGTATGTACTGTATATCTGTGTCTGCCTGTTTCGTTGTAGCTCCCTAACACGCTATGGATCTCTCCCATAGTTTGGTAAAACTATTACAATTCTATTAAATATTGACTTCCGAATTTTCAGGCTCCAGTGTAACGCTTCAACCAAAAGTGCGTTAATCTGTCATCGAGGTAGTGTGAAGATGTCAAATCATGAATGAATGAATGTAAGAATGTAGTTTCATTGTACACTACACACATTAAAACAGATAAAACAATGTACTAAATGTACGCACTTTCGCCGATAACTTGAAACGTAACACTAGCGTCTCTGGGCGGGTTCTCGCTTGACCGAGTCAATTCTCTTATCGATATATCGATGTCGATAAAATTTAGAAACTACGGCGATTAGCGCATTAGTTCTCTTATCAAAGGAGTGACAGTTGCTATTCATTATCAATCATAACCAAATTAGATTTTTCTGTAGAGCCAATTGCATTGATAAATTAAATAGATAAGTATTTTATACGAGCCTTGGCCTTAATGTTTTATTGTTCATTGCAACGTTGGTCCAAGTTAATAAGGGATGGATGACCCCATTTTGATATCCGAATAGATTATTGTTTTTTTTTTTCTAATGATAACGCAAACCTCCTGTGGAGATTAGATTTATTCAAATAACAATGAAGAGCCCTGAAATATTTTTTAATAGGTGATGATGATGGTTAAGGTTTCTTAATTCCCGCGGAAACTCTCTTATTTTCCGGGACAAAAAGTAACCTACGTGCTATTCCAGATTATAATCTATATCTATGCAAAATTTAAGCCAAATCGGTTCAGCCGTTGCGACGTGATTGAGTAACAAACATCCATACATCCAAACTTTCGCATTTATAATATTTGTAGGATTTGATGTAAATTTAGCTTCCCACTGCAATTTCTCCTTCCACGTGATTTGTACGCGGCATCTCACTAAAAAGCTAAGCACGCTTGGCGGATCGGCGTTCTTGGTAATGTGCGACTTGCCGAATTCTTCCACCAGAACCCGTGACAATTTAGAAACAATGAAATCTGAAATCTATACCGGGAAGGTCGTAACGGAATTAGCGTTAATTTGTTAGTGAGCCGGGCAGTATAAGAACATATTTTGAAACTTACCATTTTTTTTTTTAATTTTTATAAGAATTCGAAAGTTATTGAGCAAAAATAATGGCGGCTAACGTTAACGGTCCAATTCGGTCGCCATTTTGAATTTAGACTTAATGATCCCAAGTTTAGAGCAAAAAGTCAGTAATTTTCATAGACTTAGAATTTTTTCGCTACATGGTAATTTTTGAAATTCGCAACTATAATTTTTTATGAAAAGCCGAACGTTGTCATTTGACAACTGTGATCGCTGTTTGACAATACAAAGTCTCCGCTTTTAATATGAAGACTTATAAAATGGACGTAGAGGTGATTTATATTCGTAAAATTAGTTTTCATTCAATCTTCTCGTTTCATTCTTGAATCAGCGATTGATCGTTTAAATATTTGTTTTAAAATAATATCGTGAACCAGCAAAATGACATGGTTACTTAGGTATATCACTACATAGTATAAAACAAAGTCGCTTTTTCTGTCCCTATTTCCCCTTGGTCGCTTAAATCTTTAAAACTACGCAACGGATTTTGATGCGGTTTTTTTTAATAGATAGAGTGATTTAAGAGGAAGGTTTATATGTATAATAATATCCTTTAAATAGTGGAGAAACACTGTTATTTTTGAGTTTTCTAAAGTGATGTCGTAAATAATTACATTTTTTCCGCTTACATTGCAAACGCAGGCTGAACCCTACGAGATTTATCAAAATAATGTCCTAAGTATTGTACACGTTGAAAAAGTCTACAGAAAACTCCGCGATGATATATGTCTACCTCTTATGGATATCCCACAATAACGTTTTTTTGTCATTTACTTTTTACGACAAATAATGGCTAATTTTCGAAGCGATTTTAACCAATACAGCATTAATCCTTATCTAATTAAATACCTTAAATACATTGTTGATTGAATATAGATCTATATGGCCCTTTACAGCATATGATTTAAATGAATATTTTCGAAGATATTACAGATTTAAAAATTGCGGGACTTAGCGCTTGCGGCGGTTCCGGCTGGCCGGGGCGGCATGAGTGTGCCTATAAAATATATTGTCCAACTAGCGGACGCCCGCGACTTCGTCCGCGTTCCTACATCACCACAGTTTAGGTTGGCAGAACCCCTTCAGCATCAGGATTGAGGAGTTGGATCCTGGAATTTAACGATGTAGTCTTTATTTGGTCCCTACAATAACTATTCATAATCAACAGTTTCTAAATCCCCACAGTTTAGGGGAGCTACTGCTCCAGGCACCCAGGTGGTGAGGGTGAAATTGTTTTCGGTGGCGAGCGGTGCGGCTGTAGAAGAGAGACGGTGGAATAAGGTCAAATAGTTCCTCAGAACACTCCCCATTATATAGCCGATAGAATACGCAGAGAGAGCTAACATCTCTGCGGTGCTCCAGGCTTTCCAGCGGGTTGGTTAATTTGGGATTGCCCACAAGCCGAACTGCCCGCTTTTGAATCCGGTCAAATGGAAGGAGTTGGTATTGGGGTGCTCCAGCCCAAAGGTGAGAGCAGTACTCCATATGCGGGCGGACTAGCGCTTTGTAGAGTAGGAGCCTATGCTCGGGCGCAAAGTACCGCTTTGCTCTGTTGAGCACCCCAAGCTTTTTCGAAGCTAATTTAGCTTTTCCTTCCAAGTGATCCCGGGGTACTCCCCTGCAGCATCAGGATTGAGGAGTTGGAACCCGAACTTTTTATGGGACCATCTCGCAAAGTTTTTATGTCGATTAAAAAAAGATTCACGCAAATCGGTTAAGAAATCACGGAGACATTGATATGCAGAGGTAGAAAAACACAACTCCTTCTCCTCCTTTTTCGAAAGTCCGTTAAAAAAGTATACGTTGCCCGATAATATCAGCTATCTACCAGTGAAAGTCCCGTCAAAATCGGTCCAGGCGTTCCCGAGATTAGCGGTAACAAACAGACAGACAGACAAACAGACGGACAGACAGACAGACAAAAATTTTAAAAATTGTTTTCTTGGTATAAGTATCGTATTTACTTTCGTATGCAGTTAGTAAAAAGCTGTTCTTTTGATAGTACAAACAGACACTTCAATTTTATTTTACAAGAAAGCTGTGAACGTTGTATATAAAGACAATCTGTAATATATTAATTGTTGTATAAATAGAATAAATAGCTAAAAATGTAAAAAGTAAATAAGTAAGAATGTAGTGTATGAATTTAGAGATTAAAAAATAGCAGGAAATCTTCATGGTTTAGGGAAAGAAGAATTGTTTTACTCTAAAAACGCGTGCAGGCCACGGGCAGTAATGAATAAATCAAATTGTTTTGATTGATTTTAATCATTTTTTATCAGTGAATGACATAGGCTATATATTTTACTAGCTTGAACCCGCGGCTTCGCTCACGTTAGGTTCGATTTTTTAACCCCCTATTTAACCGTCTTGGGGTTGAAATTTTCCAAAATCCTTTCTTAGCGGATGTCTACGTCCTAACAGCTACCTGTATGCCAAATTTCAGCTCAATCGGTCCAGTGGTTAGAGCTGTGCGTTGATAGATCAGTCAGTCAGTCAGTCAGTCACCTTTGCCTTTTATATATTTAGATGCCCGTGCGAAGCCGGAGCGGGCCGCTAGTTTGTTAATAAGTGAATTAGAACCGAGCTGGGCGCATCATGCCACCGATAGCCAGTTGTTATCGCAGTTTTTTTTGTAAATTTAGCGTTTTATCACGGACCTAGACTACTTGATATCTTATCGGTTGTATAGTTTAGGTTTCAGAATATTTCTAGTGTTATAAAAATATCCGATAGTGTGCTTTATTATATGTACCTACTTGTATATTATTATAAACGTTTGTTTTACAAAAAGGCTGATATGTTCCATATCTATTTATATTAAACTACTTACACTTGCATAAAATATTGTAACTAACTCACTAAAGTGACGTAAAACAAAATATGGATTTTTTATTCGATGACAAGATGACTGCGCTCTCATCTGATGGCAAGTGACGATGCAGTCTAAGATGGTAGCGGGCTAACTTGGAAGGGGTATGGCAGTGTACATTCAACCTATACCCCTAATCTTCTTCGTCTTCGGCACGTCAATTATACATTCCCAAATTGCCTTCGCCTGGAAACTCGAGACTCCCAATTATAAGACCACAGCCACAGCGCTCACCACTAGGTACGCTAGGGAGGTCAGGGAGGAGGGAGGTTATTATAAAATTTACTACTTAATAATATGTAAATATTAAATGGATAAACATAAAATGATATATTTTAGGTGTCTATACCTACTGCCCCTACTCGCACACCAGAAACGTCTAATAAACAAATAAGTAGTGTAACTTCCAAGGTTTTTCCAAATTGCACAGGTGGTATCGGACCAGGTGGTATCGGTAGACATATTATTTAAATAGATTTTAGTGTAGAAACAATAAAAGTGTTAGCTTTTTGCCAATTCTTATATAATAATCGGTACGTCTATGTTTACTTAATTATTTTTTTTAGTTTTAATGGACTGGCTGCCGCGGATTCATGCACAGTAGGTATTCATAAACGTTGATAAATGCCTTCGTAAATTGTTTATGTATTTCGTGGTAGTTACATACTTTTCCTGTCAGGTTACCTACATATTAATTATTCTGAACCACTCTATGGTTCTGTGTATAGAGGTTCAAGCTTTTGTACGTACTAAAAAAATTACTTAAAAAGTTAAAGAATGTTCCTGATTTCGATGCTACGTTATAGTACGTTTATCTCACGAAGTTACGGGCACTTTACTTGTGGTTACGTCGTGCGCATTGCGTAAGTGTGCTTGCCTGTCAGAAGCCTAGGTGGGAGCGGTCAGCTGCGAGCAAGCTCTCGCTCACACTTATACAGATACGACACACACACAACCATGAGCCACGTGCCCTCGTGAATTGAAAGAACTCTACTAATTTATTCATTAGTTAGCACTGACTAGTAAAACTGACAGCAAAAGTTGACATTTAATGTTCACCAAAAAGTGATGACAGATAATCATGATGCTCATGACGCTACATTATAATATGACCTATCTGTCAGCTAGCAGTGACAGTAGTAAAATTGTCAACAAAACTTATAGCAGGTTCACACGGTACGATTTTATTTGACAATTTAACAATTGATCAAATCAAACTGAAGCTTTGAAAAAGAAGACCTTATTGTTGAACAACAAGTGTTGATTAACTAAAATCTATTCGTGTGAACCCTATTAGATGCGCCACAAATGATGACAGATTCTATTTGAAATGATTCTATATGACTTATGTGTCAGCTATCAGTGACTATAGTAAAACTGACAGCAAAACTATCATCTAAGTGCGCTAAACATGATGACAGATATTGAACTTGACGCTATATGACCTATCTATCAGATAGAAATGACCAGTCATCTAATGGACATCTTAAAATGATGATTACATTATTTTATGTACAATATTTTTAACTGTTTAAGTAATTACGAGCTATATAACATAATGTCGTCGTTATCTACAAAAGAACTAAAAACTTAGGCTTTATCTAGCTTAGTGTCAGAGCTCAGTGTCACGACCTACCTACTTGTTATCAAAAATCGACTTAATTATTGCTTTGTATTAATAATAGGTTTTTAAAACCGTATCTATTGATTGACGCTGACATTAAAAAGTTCACAAAAAATATCAATACCTAACTGCATTAATCGAGACCTAATTAAAATATGTTTTAAAATCTTTCTTTCTCGCTTATAGACCCTATTTCTATTATTCCTTTATTCACAAAATGGTCGGGGTATTCGTGGAGGATCAATTACTGTGTTCTTAGTTACACATATATATATACTATATCACAGGTTCTTAGAGGTGTCATTTTCCAGGGTACATTTTCCCAGAAGCTAAATTTCCATATTGTATATCTAAAATTTTTATTTTTATTGTATATCTAAAGCTTTTGCCCCGCGACTTCGTCCGCTTGGAATTAGGTTTTGGGGTGGAATTTTCAAAAACTGTGACAAACGTAAGTACCTACGTTTATTTTTCATCGTAAGGCAAAATACCAATTTTCTTAGATATAACTTGAAAAATGACGAACTTTCATTTCATTCATCCCCTTTTGAAAATTCTACCCCCTTTGGGCGTAGAGTTTGCATAATAGGATTTTTATAGGATTTTCAAGAACTGTGAAATACTTATGATTTCTTCGTATATTTATATTTCTTCGTTTTTAATTGAAAGCCCAAATATCTACCATTTTATACAATAGCTTAAAAAGTTCAGTAGGTACACTTGAGTTTCAGAACTCTCCTCGTATGGCTGGATTCAAAGCTGGATACAGAGTAAAGTCTCAGCTTTCTTATCAGATTAAGGGCCTATATCACCTATATCATCATCGCCGAGTAAATTTTAACTGACTTATTTTGACAGATGCCAATACATATTTAATCTTCGGTTCGGGTGTTTCCTTTAAAATCTTACCTTAGCGATTGCAACTGCCCTCTTAACTGCAACCTTTTTGCGTTAAATCTGAAACAAAAAATATTTTTAAGTAACATTTACAGACACAATTTCCGTTACAGTTTTGTAATATCTCTCCTTTTTCTATCAAATTCGATTTTCGATTAATTTTTTTTAATAAAGAATATTAGCCAAGCCCAACTTGACTTATATATTCTCCTCTCCACTCCAAATAAGCGAAAAGCTTGTGCTAGGAGTGGGTAGGACAATAGTGCAACGCGTGGGGCTCGAACCTGCGACCTTTCAGTTTTCAGTCAGCGCCTGTAACTGTTGGGCTATTGAGGCTCTTAAATTGTGTATTATATGCAAAAAAAAGTTTTTTTCCATCTGATTGCACCCATGTCAAAATAATGTGCATCCGTGCACATTACTTTTTTTTTCTGGAAAATTTATTGCGCTACTTAGGTCTTATGGCAAACCTAAACTTTTTGAGTTATTATTAATGATTAATGAATCTAAGTCACGGGTAACAGCTAGTTCGAAACAAATTTTCAAAATTAACCGTTCATCGAAATCCTAATTGAAATACAACTTTGGGCATTCCGTTAAGTCATTTAACTCGCGAACTCGAAAACGGTAGCTTCATTAAGTTACGTAACAAAGCCTCGGAAAGCTCCATTCACAACCCACACACGGCTTCACAACGTATTTACATACGAGCATACATGGCACACACACATAGAAACTAGACGCGCTATTGGCCCACTTTCACTTTCGCACAGAGCCTACATAGTTCGAATTCCAAACGAGCCGCTCTGGTTGGCTATTCAAAATTTGACCTTCATTCCGATTGGTTGATTCCGACTCATATACTGGATGTTTACGGAAATAATGTATAAAGCCTACGTGTTTCCGGGCCTCCAAAGCCTTGGGTACGTATGTATTAACGCCTACGTATTTCATGCGGATTGGAGATAGTTTTCCGTGGCAAGCGTGTCTTTTTTGTATATAACATTATGTATTAGTTTGGACCGATAAATGGATATTTTACTGTACATAGCTACCTTATGTATTAATTTGTTTGAAACAAAATAAATACATGATCCTCTTTTCAAGACTGAGCATTAAGAAACTTGTTAAATATGTATTTATTTACTTACGAGTATGTATCACACCTTAAATCTAAACCAATGTCACCATCAAGAAAATTATCATTACTTGTTCTTATTTAGGTAATGCTATAAATGCGAAAGTGTGTTTGTTTGTTGGTTTGTCCTTTAATCACGCAGCAGCGGAGCAAGGAATCGATGTGATTTTTCGCTTAGATACAGCGAATGAATATATAGTTGAAGACTCGGAGAGTGACATAGGCTACATTTTACCCCGGAAAAACAGGTCCACAAAAAAAACAAGTCAACACAGCTAACGAAGTATAATATGCGATTTGAGAGGCTTTGGCCGTGACTAGTTACCACCGTACCATCAAAGACGTGCCGCCAAGCGATTTAGCGTTCCGGCACGATGGCAAGTAGAAACCGATTAGGGGTATGGGTTGAATGTACACTGCCGTACCTCTTCCAAATTAGCCTGCTACCATCTTAGACTGCATCATCACTTACCATCAGGTGAGATCACAGTCAAGGACTGTATTATTATTGGATAAGAAAAAGATAAGAATTGGAGTGCTAAAAAGATTAAGTCCAGAAGTCTTTTCAGTAGAAATAAATAAATAATCGTCCTAAGTTATATGTTTTTTTTATTATTATGAGATAGGCTTGCGCTTGACGAAAATCAATGATGTAGAGCATTGATGAGGTCTAGGTTGGAGCGCGCTTGCCTAGAAAATGCCTATTCACTCTTTTCTTGAAGGTACTCAGATTATACGTGGCCGGAAACACAGAAGCTGGAAGTGCGTTCCATACCTTAGCCGTTCGTTTCAGAAACGTCGAACTGAAGCGTTGATATGTAAATTATCAAAATAAGTACATAATGGGCAAACACAAAATTCTCTGCGCCGCTTGTATCCAGCTTCCCGTGACGCGTCTGAAGTCCTACATCCATCTGGTGGACGGTCTGCCAACACTGCGCTTTCTGATGTTCGCCAATCCAGCACCTTGGGACCTCAATGAGCTTCGGTTCTTCGAACTATGAAGCCTTTAATGAACTTGCATTTAGCTATTCATTCCATTTGACCTGATTCAAAAGAGGGCAGTTCGGCTTGTGGACAATCCCAAATTAACCTACTCGCTGAAAAGCTTGGAACACCGCACAGACATAAGCTCTCTGTGCGTGTTATATCGGCTATATAACGGGGAGTGTTCTGAAGAGCTATTTAATCTTATTCCGCCCTCTAATTTCTACAACCGCACTGCACGCCAACGAAAGCAATTTCACCCTCACCACCTGGGTGCCTGAAGCACTTCGACCATCCGTTGCTCGAGATCTTTTTTTCCACGTACTATCAAATTGTGGAATCATCTCCCTTCGACAGTGTTCCCACTTAATAACAATATGGGGTTATTTAAGGGACGGACCAATAAATTCCTGAAAAGCCGGCAAAGCATTGGTGGTGCCTCTGGTACTACAAGTGTTCATGGACGGCGGTAATCACTTTACATCAGGTGACCCGCCAGCTCATTTGTCCGCTATTAATATAAAAAAGCCTACCTACTCCGTTCACGAACAAAGTGCTACAGTAAGTTTTCACAGTAGGTATACAAAGGACTCTAGGGCCGACGATCCCACATGCTAAGCCACATAACAAGAGTGTCTAGTAAACAAATTGCCTCAACATTATCTTGAGTCCCACAAAGAGTTATTCATTTTTTCCTCCTCAGATCAAATGTTATCAATTTTAGAGCTTCATTAGAATAGCAACTCCTTTCAATCTACACGTGCTGACTTTTTTCTGTATAAAATTGGAATGCCGTTTCTGTTATGATTCTAGTCTTTAAAATTATATAGTTACTTAACTTATTCTACCTAGGTACCTTCAAATGGCGCATCGACCTTTATAATGATTTCATTTCAAATCATAGATTAAATAAAGAGATTGGTTATGATATGATAGATAAATTATAGAGGTTGGTGCGCCATTTTCAATATTATTAGTTCCAGAGACACTCGTATGTCAAATGTGGCGCTTCAAATTGATCCATAATGTCTATGCTTACAATACGCCAAGACGACACTATACTTTTTAATTCTCAATTATAAATAAGCTTCACCTTTGTCCAATTGCACACTAAAAACAAAATAAATAAATCTGACAATAAAATCTAGAACTTAAATTCTTATGTTACAAGTCACAATGCTATTTTTGTAATAGATATAATTACTGAGTTATGTAAAATGAATAGATAAAATAATAATAAGTTTATTTCTTCCTTGTGGCGCGGGGTTTTTTAACCCGAACATTGACTTTCTCGCTACGTTCACGATAAAATAAGGGCTTGTACTAACCCTAGACATTGTTTAAATCGTCTACATGGACGTCAAGAGCTTTATTCGGGATCTATTTTTAAAGATAAACTCACTAATGACATGCAATAGGCAACAATCATTATTTTGTAAGTAAAGTAAAAAATAAGTTAACTTGACTGGAGATTGTTGGAAGTTCATGTACACACTATTAGAGAGAACAAAAGATGTACACACTGTTAATTTATATTGCAGTGGTTTCATAATTTGGGATTGAGCCTATTAGGTCCACTGCAGTGTTTGGATAATTGCTTATTGTGTAATATGGCCCAATATTATACTTACCTATTTACGAAAAAGATGATTTTAAATTCTTTTATACTAGTTGGATTTTAAGTGTTATCGCTAATTTTCCCTGCTTTGATACTATAAATGCGAAAGTAGTTTTTTATTAGTTCGTTTTTCAATCACTTAGCAATGGGGCAATTAATCGTCGTGATTTTTTGCTTGGGTAGAGTACAGGACTTAGAGTGACAAAGGCTAGTTAAAATTCCAAAAAAAAAACAATGATTTTTAAAAATCTAACTCCAGGTGAATGAAGTGACGGGTAAAAGCTTATATTTCAGAAACTAATCTCATACATGTATACCAAAGATTTGCTATTTCTCTAATGTATTGTAGTGGTTTGATTTTTCACACAGAAGTGTGACAGAAAAAATTCAAGACTATAAACGTATTCATCTCGGATCGTCTCTGGCTTGTAAGAAGCCTTAATATTCTTATAAAAAATACGAGAATTTTTCTTGTTGCTCATATTTAACATGCAATCAATTTAGAGGGTGTATAAGATATATTCCGGATTTGTTGATGTGAGGTAGGTAAGTTACTTTAAAAAAAATATGCAAGAAAATAAGCAATAAAATACGATGAAGGAAACTTGCATGTCTGAAGTTACTCAAAGTAAATTTTGCCAATCCTCACGTTCTCAACGGAACAGAAAAAAACGAAAACAGAAAAAATGTAAGTTAATAAAGTGTAACACAAAAGGTGACCTTATCACTAATAGTGATCTCTTCCAGTAGGGCTAACATGCGCGACACGAGAAAATTTTGTCGATCTCTGTAGAGATTCACATAGAGACTACGAGTAAACGTGTAGACAAAACTTTCTCGTAGCGCGCATGTTAGCCCTACAGGCAACCTGAACGAGAGAGCTTAATATAAGTGAGAGACGGGGGATCGCAATAAGTTCACAAAAATACACATTATCAGTATATGTAATTACACAAACATACACTCTAATACATACATACTATATAACATGATACAATAAAGTAAACTATATACTTATATAAAAATACATATTTTATTCTAAATAGGCTTGCGTTTGACGACAAATGACAATCAATACTGGATAGCACTGATGAAGTCTAGGTTGGAGCGCGCTTGCCTAAAAGATGCCTATTCACTCTTGCCTTGAAGGTACTCAAATTATCGGTGGCAGGAGACAGGATGCTGGAAGAGAACTTAACGATTTCAAAAACTTTGAATAAACAAATAATAAAAAAAAGACGTGTGGCACTCGGGGACTGCCGCGGTAAAGCTATTGCATAGCATTTTTTATCAACGCCATCTAGCGGCTCACCGTAGAAGAGTCCCGTGTCAGGTTATTTTCGTTACGGAATTTCTGGATGCGGTCTCCACGCTGGCCCGCGATAGAAGCTATACAATAGCTTAATAAATAATCATTCATCATTCAGTTAATGTGGTGGACTATAGCCTAAACTTTTCTCATTCCTGGTTGGCAAGCGGTGGGTTAAGTTGAATGAATGATTGAATGAAAATTAAGCAGAATAAATAATAAACTATCCCTTTGCTGGATGTCCCGATTTAAAACAAACACATACATATGCGTTAGGCTTGTAAATTAAAATTGAACACGTTTAGATTTTGAGCAAATTTTGCGGATAGAGTCGTCTATGTTTGCTGCTAATATTTAGACAACGTATTAAAAACGCGATAACGGCTGCACTGCGGCCTAGGGGTGGGATCATTTTGGTTACAGTGTTATCGACATTGCATTTTTATGCATTGAAATAACATAGAGCTAACTAACTAACGATAAGAAAACAGTCCGTAAAGATTTTATTGAATACAAAACGAACAAAATATTGTTTTTTAATGGGCCATAAATTTGAAAAATATTAAAAAGCAAAATATTCATGATCTTTAATAACTAAAATTAAAACCCTAACTTATTTGAATCTTTGAGCTTTTTAGACAATATTATTCTTAGTTTTCTGTAAATGGCCAACGTAAATTGAGATCGATTTAACTATTTTTGTACAATCTATTGCGATAATATGAGATCTTACACATAACACATAGAGTAGAAAATAGTAAAAATTAGACTTATAATATAAACCGATGTAGACCGATATTAATGAAATCATGCGATATGCGCCACCCAAGCAAAATATTCGACTACGTTTTTTCAATACTTTGCCTCTTTAAAAAACGCTAGAATGCGTAAGCACACTGATTGCGATTGGTTTGCAGGGGATTGTCTTTCTCTTATCGAGTTGTCGACATCGATAAGAATTAGACTGCGATACGTCACATCCCTAACCTAGGGCACGGCCAGTTATCAACTGCACGAGATTGCGAATATGAAAATATCGCGCAGATAACGTGTGCCGAATTATTGTTGATAGTGTGTAATAGAAACTAGTCTAAATTATTTTTTTCTATTTGAACAGATGATAGATAAACTCGCGTTTTTAGGCCAACTAGATGTAAACTACTGGATTGTCATTTTAATTTGCTTTTTAGGGTTCCGTACTCAAATGGTGCTTAAGGGTTTTAGGGTTCCGTATCTACCCATAGAGTGCCAATGAGGACCTATTACTAAGCCTCCGTTGTCCGTCTATCCGTCCGTACGTTCGTCCGTTCGATTGTCTGTTTGTCAGCAGGCTATACCTTATGAACTGTAAGAGGTAGATACTTGAAATGTATTGCACTAGTGGTAGTGCAATACAAAAAATAAACAAATAAATATAGGTTTCCGGCGACGTCCTAACGTTTTTATTTAGTTGTTTACATATTCAGTTACATAGATATGTTGATATACAATATGTTTACACGCCGTCGTCCGGCCCACTCGATGTTATAATATCGAAAATACTTGTCCAACTAACATTCAATACACCCGAATTCATTTGCTGTAAGACTTTTTAGCCGACTACGTCGAAGCCAAAAGGGGGGTTATGCTTTTAGCAGTCTATGTATATACTGCCCGTTCACTTCAAGTCGACTAAATCACATCATACCTTACTGTTGACAAGAAAACTATAATTAAGAATATAAAAGAAAATGGTGACTGATCTATCAACGCACAGATTAAAGGGCTACAGAAAGCTATTATGACGTAGGCATCCGCTAAGAAAAGATTTTTGAAAATTCAACCCCTAAGTGACCAAAATAGGGATTTGAAAACGAGAGCGAAGCCGCGGGCAAAAATTAGTTGTAAAATATTTAAAAATAAATATTTATAAGTACCTACACAGTGATCTCAAAATATTGGTTTCGGTCTTGCAATTCACGAGGGCGCGTGGCTCATGGTTGTGTGTGTGTCGTATCTGTATAAAGCTGCTGGAGACCGCTCCTACCAAGGCTCCTGACAGCACGCACACTTACGCAATGTGCATGCACACGACGTAACCACAAGTAAAGCGCTCGTAACTTCGTAAGATAAACGTACTATATACTTACTAAGTTCAGTATATTTTGAGAGCTGAAGAACTAAGAAGCATGGTAGATTTTTTTTTATTCGATGATAAGATAGCCCTTGACTGCGATCTCACCTGATGGTAAGTGACGATGCAGTCTAAGATGGTAGCGGGTTAACTTGGAAGGGGTATAGCAGTGTAAATTCAACGCATACCCTAATCGGTTTCTACACGCCATCGTGCCGGAATGTCTTTGACGGTAGGGTGGTAACTAGCCACGGTCAAAGCCTCCCACCAGACCAGACCAGAGACAATTTAGAAATAAATTGCCCCCGCCAGAAATCGAACCCGAGACCTCCCAGTTATAAGACCACAGCGCTCACCACTGCGCCAGGAAGATCATTCGGGGGAGTAGATTCAAAAAAATAATGCGATTGCCTCACCAATCTATATTAATCGTTTGACACTAAACAATACTCTACACTTATCACGTATGCATTCAAACACCATACTAATGAAAACCTGACGCAGCAACAATTGTTTTGCTTCCAAAAAATTGCACTTGCGAAATTACACCACAATATGCAGATCACTTACAAGCTATTAAAAACTATATCACGCTAGATATAAAGATGATTTTTCGTTGATAGGTTTTTCAACTACGGTTTATTGTACAGATAATGCGAACACAACTTTCCGGTTAATTAATTAGTTAATTTTAACTGTTCTCAGAAACCAGCTTGACCCTTTAACGTGGTAAATATTGTTATTCATTTCTAATGTATAAGTTTTCCTTACTCAAAGATTAGGACTAGCTAATGTTTGCGACGTCGTTTGCATACAAGAAAGAATCAAAATTGATCTTAAAACTATGCTTGCAAAGGCGGCCTTATTGCTTACAGAGCAATCTCTACCAGGCAACCATTGGTGATAGGAGTGAGGGTAGTATCTATGTAGGCTTATGAGTGGCTAGCTCATTCAGCCACAGATTGTTATAAGGGCCAAAAAAAATTGATTTTTCTAAAGAAAATTTATCAGCCCAGACTTTGTTGGTGTTAGACCCCCGTGCCTGGAAGAGCACGTGATGCGGTGCTTTTAAGAAAGAATATCAGCCAAGCTGAACTTGCCTAATATTCTCCTCTCCCCTCCAAATAAGCAGAAAGCTTGTGTTAGGAGTGGGTACGACAATAGTGTAACGGGTGAGGATCGAACCGTTAGGCTTTTGAGGCAAAGCAAAATTTGACTTTGAGAGTGGGGGAATATGGGGAGCTATCCTTCGATCACGAAAACATACTCGCACATCGCGTCCCACACTTCGTTGGGTTTTCTTTAAATCTAGCTACTCATATGAAGCTCATGTGGTAATCAGTTGTAAAGTGTTATATTTTAGTTTGATAAAAAAAAACAGCTTGACTCAACCAAATTCCTTTAACTATGATAAGAGGTGCAAATCTTCCACCGTCAATGAACAATAGTTGTTTCTATGAAGTGACCACCATTTTTATAAGCACCATAGACCACCGGTAGAGGCGTCCTGTTTCATCACTTCTAAGATGCTCGCCGATTGCGGGCAGTTATTGCGCAAGTATCACACCTGAGTTATTTCATTGTGTAAGTTTGCAAAACTGTGTTGTTTAGAATTGAGAAACTCGCCAGATTTGTGATGATTGCATTTTCTGTGTAAAAATAAGACCACCAAAGCTTTTCTAAGTCGTGGTCGTACATAAAAATTGTGGTATTAAATGTCGTATGTTCAAATCCAGCCCTAAAGTTACTACTACTACTGCGTTCTACTGCTGAAGAGCTTCAGAGTAGTCTAACATGTTTCTACTTGTTGTTTTTAACCGACTTCCGAAAAAGGAAGAGGTTCTCAATTCGTCGGAATCTTTTTAGGGTATACTTCCCAGGTGGTCCCATTGTTATCAAGTCAGGATCTGATGATGGGATCCCGGAGAAATCGAGGGAACTCTTCAAATTTTATAGGCACAATTGATATACTCGTACTTTTTAGTGGCGTTTGAAGTCGGTTTTGTAAAAAGAAATTTTACGTTTATTTTAAATCATTTATTTTTCTTAAGTTTCTCTTGTTTAACAACGTAAATGTGGTAAGGTGGTGGTAGCCACGTATAGGGAACTGGTGCCTATATTACGAGATCTGAACTTATCTTAGGCAGCTGTGTCTCAACCTGACAAAACATGGATCATTGTACTTAACTAATGAACTTACTTCATTACATTTAATTTTATATCGTACCTAAGTGACAGTGGTTAAGATTTCCGCTTTTTTCTCGAGTGTCGGAGTTTAATAACCAGGCTTCACATGTTAATTTTTCATTTCAGAATTCCCTTTTATGATGTGTGTGATCGACAGTCTACATTAAGCCAACGTGGTGGATTCTGACCATCAATTAGTCCATCTTATTTCGAAAAAATTTTGGCTCCCCTGAAATATTGTTTGAAACGACTTCATTCCAGACTTTTCTAAGCTTGTAGGTCACTCGCGAGTTTTTAAATCTATACTTACAATAAAAGTGTAACTTTCTATACATAATTTTTTTATCGGAGTAGTGTTTATTATGGATACTGGTCTATATTATGGTAGGTAGTAGTTTTTAGTAACATGTTGAGTTTTTATTCTGGTACTTATACAAAAAATTTTAAAATATTTATCTTCTATTACCTACTAGTAATATTTTAGTGTATGTATTGAGCTGAGCTTACATTAATGTAATCGCTGTGGTTTTTTGTGCAGTATCCTGTTTAGTCACTGAGTTTTGGTCTAGTCTGATAGTGGAGGTACTATGGGACTCACAAGTGTCTACTACAATTATTTATTTATCTATGAGGTTGTGCTTCGTATTTAGGTTTTTAAAATTCCCTTGACCATTCTTTGCTTTCCCTGCTCCGATAGAGATCCTAGTAGAAAGAAATAATTAGAAATTTTAGCTTTTCTGTATTAATGTAATGTAATAAACTCTTATTGGGCATACCCCATGTACGACTTAGCTTTTTACTATATCGATATACGAGTATTTCATGAATCCAAAACTTAAGATTCTGATATTAATAACCTTAGAGCTTAACTTAGAATTTATTAAGGTTTTCAAAAACTTTTGAAGAATTGCGACGTTTATCTAAAAGTCAGGTAATTAAAAATATTTTAGGTATTATCTCTGTTTCCCATTATGAATTTTATTGACCCGAGGTTGCTATTTTAAATTTCGCTAAAATCTGTTTAGTGCTTGGGGTGGTACTCCCGATCGACCACGGTCAATCTCTACAGAGATTAGCCATCTGCGCGGGGGATATTATAGTGCACAAATGTGTACGCAAACACAGGTGCACTTTCTATTCCCTCACTCTCATAGTTCCTCACAACTCCGGGCTAGTACTGAAAATTTCTTGATAGAAAACCTAATACATTTTTTGGCCCGACCCGGGAATCGATTCTGGGACCTCGTCACCCGCAGTCGAACTTGCTAACCACTTTACCAACGAGGCAGGCTTGAGCTGGTAACAGGTAAGAGACAGACTTGCATTTATAAATAGGTAGTGTATAATTATAATATGCATATTGCATGTGCTATCATCTAAGCGCTATAAGTAATTTAATTGGACTATGACTGTACCTCGGCTCGGTCATTGCCATATTTTTAAGGAAAATAGTATTTGTGCACATACTGATATAGGTTCACAAATAGACTATATTATATACCTATCATAACAAAATTGTGCCTGTTTGTTTGTCTGTCCACCCTTTTGTCAGCTTTTCGCAGCACAGAGTGCATTTTAGAAATGGACAAAATCTACCAAACAATCGACGTGGACGAAACTGCGTGGTACTTGTGATAATTATTAGTAGATATAACGTATGATCCACGGCTTTATATATACTATGTGTAATTTGTGTATATTATCATGAAATCGATTTTGAAAATTCTTTAAATATGATCTAAAGTTGGATCACTGAATTCCAAAACTCCGATTATTTTGTAATAAAAATAGAAAACTCAACATATAAATCCTATTTTTTTTCGAACTTTATGCTGTAGAGGCAACTTATTTAAGTTAACAGTTGATGGGCGCAACTTTGTTCATGTAGTCAACATCATTTTATCCGATAGACGTCCACTGCTCTTGCCTCTTGAAAGTGGAAGGATCGCCACAGAACACGATCATACCGCCTGTATCCAACGCCTGCGAGAAGATAGTCCATGCATCAAATATAGACTTAAATATGGGAGCTACGAATATATAGACTTGTTTATCTATCCATCCTTTTTATTCACGAAGCTTTTAAAGCTTTAAAGCTGAAAAGTAGAGACATAGAAAGTTACCGTTACCTAGGGGTGGGGTATACTAGCATACAATTAATTTTAGACTGTAATATTGTTTTAGATTTCAGGTTAACTGCCGACTGAATTTCATCACCAATTTTCACAGAGGTTAGCCATCTGCGCGGGAGATGTTATAGTGCACATGTGATGTGTGCACACACACACACGTGCACTCTACTATATTATACTGTAATATAGGCAGGCTATGGCAGTACCCAGTGTTTTGAAAGCACTCGTGTCTCGACGGCGTCTTTTTATTTCCTTTTGAAATGTCTACGTGTTTTCAGGCGCGGGCTGGTGCGGTGTTGTTTTTGGCTTTTTATCATATAACGGAGGTGTGCTAGGTACCCGAGTTTTGTTTACGTCTACACCCTTTAGATACGAACAACTCTAACGTAAATCTTTTATTCTCCTCTTAATATAAATAATGTACTAAATAAAGTTTATTTTGTTTTTAAAAGAAGCCATGCTGAACTATTTTTGCTAATCCTACTATCTTACTATATCCTATTAATATTATAAATGCGAAAGTTTGGATGTATGGATGTTTGTTATTCAATCACGTTCCAACGACTGAACCGATTTGGCTGTTTGGCATAGAGATACATTATAGTCTGGAATAACACAGGCTTTTTAACCCGGAAAATAAGAAAGTTCCCGCGGGAATAAAAACCCTCAATCCACGTGAAGTCGCGGGCAAGTATTATAAATGCGAAAGCGTTTTTGTTTGTTGGTTTGTTCTTCAATCACGCAGTAATGCAGAACACAGGAAAGGATCGATGTGATTTTTGCTTGGGTATAGTTGGAGAATTGAACATAGGCTACCTTTTATCGCGAAATATTGTTTCGCGATATGTTCTATTACACATTTTCACGCGGGATTTTTAAAAACGCGGGAAGAGTCACGGGCAGAACCTAATTATCAATATTTTCCTTTCGTCGTGAAAAGTAAGCTTGTCCTAGGAGTATGTACCACAATTGTGAAACAGATTGGATTTGAACTTTCAAGTTTCCGGTTTCAGTCCGCCGTTTTGACCACTGCGTTATTGAGGCTCATAGATCCCTTTTATATTCATAACAAGATAGCCTTGACTGCAATCTCATCTGATGGCAAATGACGATACAGTGTAAAATGGTAGCGGGCTTACTTGAAAGGGGGTATGACAGTTAACGGTCGGTAAACAATCGGTTTCTACACTCCATCATACCGGTACGTTAAATCTCTTGGCGGCAAGTCTTTGATGGTTAGGTAGGGTAGTAACTAGCCACGACGACTCTCCCACCAGACTAGCCCTGGTCCAGACCAGACCAGTCTGTTGGGAGACTGGTCCCGCCGAAAATTGAATATGGGACCGGGACATGAAGATATCGTCAAAATGGGATTTGTTTTCAGGCAGTTAAATAATTTTATCATTTTAAATTGGACTCGCACTTGGCCGGTTTTGTTAAACTCAAGATGACTAACTAGTTCAAGTTACAGTCGACAGTTAGGTAAACTAGCTCGATTTACTAAAACATTACTCAGTTGGGAAGAAATCATGTGCGTCAAGTAAGTAGGCATTATTCATTTCTACTCATTTGACATGATACGCAATTGATGCTTGAATTATAGGACTTATGTAGGTGTGTATTCGTAAATGTATAAATCGTGTATTTTTGTAAATGTATGTAACCTCCAGATGGTTAAAAACTTAACTGTCACTCTAATTACTAACATTTGCTGATATTAGTCGAAGAGTTTCATCTTCTATCTTCTAAGATCTTCATAAAAAGATTTAAATAGTGGCACTATTTAAATTTTATTAAATTTTAACTTAGCAGAACCTTTCTAGATTCAGAATTTTCTAATTGAGTTAATCAACATCAACTTATTGTCTTAATTTATTTTCAACAGTAGAGGGTTAGGGGTAGAAACTACAATTGTTTCTTTGGTCTATTATAATAGGTGTATATCAAGCCAATTGTAATCTAAAATGACACTCACCCATAACTTAACCTAATCTAGTCTTTGCAATAGCTTTCTTAAATCGAGAAATAGGCAAAGTTGATTTCTGTGACAAAAACTGCCGTAAAAAAGGTAAATTACAGTAAAGTATTATATTAATTTAATTTTGTTTCATTATAAAAAAGAAGACCAGAATCTTAATATTATGGTGCTTACATAGATTGTTCTAGTCAGTTATACCGACTCTTATCCGTCAACCTGTCTAGAAGTTTCGTCTCTAATTTCCAATGAAACTTTATCACGTAAATAAGTTGGCAGTATAAGTTAATCTTAAAGTTAGGTAAAGGAATATTACCTACAAAGTATCAAATGTATTTACTTATATACCTAATTCACGAGCCAGTAAGAAAAGTAACTGATCCCAGATTTGTTCTTCAACTTAAGCTTAAATTCCGAGAAAAATTCAGGAGTTTCAGTGATATTAGAAGAAAAAAGTTTTAGCTTGTTAGTTTAACTTCAGGATTAAGCAAGAAGTATTTACTTAACTCGTTTCAAATAGTTGCTTACCAAGTTAAGTAGTTGGCAAATGAAAATAGGTACGTTTTTTAAACTTTTTTAAGTTAGTTAAGAACCGGGAACTACGTAGATGATTTTTAAGACTGTGAAGCTGACCGGAAATTGCTGAATTCATACAAAAAACATTACGTATTGTTTTTCTTATTAATAATAAATTTTTGTCCCAATTCACTTGTAATACGAAGATTATTTTTCACGTCCGATAAGTCTTGAATAGTGAATAATTTGAATAAAAAAATTGCATATACGTATTAGATTAATTCTGCCGAGTTTTTTCTTAAACAATTATGGTACATACATGAAAAATATGCGTGTATATAACCACCAAATCTTACAACGGCGCGCGTTGTCCTAAAATGAGGTTATCCATAGCACTAACAATTTTTTTTGTGCAAATAACATTATCACTATGCCACGGCCTTGCTCCCAGCT
Source organism: Hipparchia semele (assembly GCA_933228805.2). Classification (NCBI taxonomy): domain Eukaryota; kingdom Metazoa; phylum Arthropoda; class Insecta; order Lepidoptera; family Nymphalidae; genus Hipparchia; species Hipparchia semele. The sequence continues at coordinate 13,237,007 of OW121723.1, read as the reverse complement.
ATCGCCCAAATTAGCAAGCGTCACTCGATAAAAGAATAAAATTCACTCACCGAAAAAAAAAAATTTTTTTTTTCTAAAAAATTTGAAGCACACACACAACACTGCACACGTTTTAGAAAAGTTTGTCCATAGCGCAGCCGGGTTGAGCTCGCGTGGTTTCGCTTGGCGCTATGCACATCGCGCGTTCGCCGGCGCTCGCCGACTGCGGCGCTTACGCACGTCCCCTCCCCGCCGAAAATGTCCCGCGAAAAATGGCGCGCTAAAACCGAAGCACCCCTGCTGAGGCTGTATGCTAATCCGCAGAACTCGGGCCCTTTTCCGGGGGAGGGGGCGCAATTAAAAGGCGCGCGTGCGTGGCCCGCGATTAGGAGACGGAATGACAGTCGCCGCGATTTTTTTTACTTTTTCCTAGTCTGCAAGGCTATGTTTCGTAGATACGAGTAGATGCGAATCGATGATCGTCTGGATGAATTAGCGGGGACGGTGTCTGTTTTGCAATTGCGTTCCTTCGAATGTGATTGCGATTTTGATACCAAAATGCTTGGAACTTTTAAAGTTACAGGAATGAAGTTGTATCAAAGATTCATGCACTGTTATTTTGCTTCGAAACAGTTTATTTATCCAGTGGATGCATTTACATTGAGCATGTATTTTGATTGACAAAAAATATAAGAACATTTGTATTTTATAAGATATAGGTACGTACATAATAAAATCGCAAAATGGCCGCGCAATTGTTATTAGGTAACAGTAATAATCTACCTAACTTGCTCTATTAATATATTCTTTAATAAGTTGTTTATTATGTAATTGTATACAAATATATTATAACCATTCATTCATATTCTTTCTTAGTTTATGAAATGATAACGTTTTCCTTGTGAAAATGCAGTTTTCTTATCTGGTTTTATCATTGATCCAGAATTGAATTTGGCATTGCTTAGATAATGATAATGCATACAATTCTAATAAGTACCTAGACAGTTTTATTATTTTGGGTAATCAAAACCATCTTATCAGTGTGTTTTTATAGCCCTTGACTGCGATCTCACCTGCTAAGTGCAGGCTAAGATAGTAGGCGGGCTAATTTGAGACAATAATATCAAACATGTGATTTTTTTGCTTTTTATCCGTCTTTTTTACAGTTTATATGACGATTCATCGTTTTTAGTTGCCAAAATATTATTACATATAACTGAAGTGCTGTCGTTCAAGCTTGTCAAATAGCGTTATGACGTCATGAAAAATCTAACATGGCGGAAATGACAATAAGATAAAATTGAGACATATGCATAATTATCACGTATAGATTCTGAAAAAGTGTAGCCGTGGGTACATTTTTGATGACGATTTTGCGTTTGGGCAAAATGTGTTTGTACGTCTTTTTGATATCTGATATTTTGCAATAGATACGTATCAAGGAGATTTGAAAAATATTTTATAGCTATAGGCTACATGATGCACTGAATATTTTTTTTGATTTTGGTACAGTTTGGAATTATATGCAATTCGAGCAGGTAATTTAAGTGCATTTAGCATTGTTTTTTTTAAAATTTTAATTTCATGTCTCGTTATTTTCATGTTTATTAGAAGTTTTTAACCGACTTCAAAAAAAAAAAAGAGGAGGTTCTCAATTCGATGCGTATTTTTTTATTTTTTTCTATTTTATCTTTTACCTTGTCTGCTGTGCAATGTAGAATTCGTAGACAGATGCAAATCAGTGATAGTCTGGGAGAAGGTAGAGGGGACGGATTCTGTTTTGTGATTAGGTTTTATAATTGAGATTTTATTGATCATTTTTCTAGATTGAGATAGAAAAATTGGTTGCAGAAGTGCAATTTTTTTGTAATAAGAATGCTTTTTTTAATAGTTAGAGATATGTGTTGGTTCAATGCACTGTTAGATTGAAAAATGTGTAACATTGACGATGTATTTTGAAACAAATATGATTAAACAAAAAGCTGTTTAATTTTATTGACACTAAAGGCATTCTAGGTGACATTAATTTCTCTATCTGAGAATTAGGTACCTAATCTAAGATGACTTTACTTAAATATAAGTCACTGAAATATCTTTGCATATTTCTTGTGGGAACTTGATATTTCAGGATAAAAAGGTTAGGTCGTGTTTTTAAGCTTTTTGTTCAGATTACTACTTTTCATAGCGCGTATTGCTACGCTAGGTGTTATGAAAAGTAGGTATTTTAATGATTTTGTTTGAATTTCGCGTTGACGTCAGGATTATAAAAATGTAAGCGACAAAAAATCTGGATCACAAAACATTGTTTTCAATGTTTTATTTCTAAAGAGGTAATACTTACAAAAATTTTTGAAATCGACCCTGTGGATTAGACGTGACGGATTGACAGTATAGCTTTTGCGTGTATAATATTAGTATAGGTATGCAGATAGTAATTTTTCCGTAGTGCAGTACCTAAAATGTAAAAATGGAATTAAATAAAATACTATAGCTTTCGACACTAATAAATAACATAGTGATGTTACTGAAATACCTACATGAGTTTGCGCGAAAAAATGCTCAACTGCCAAAAATTACCATCAAAAAAGGGCAAGTCGAAGTGTAAACTAGGTAACCTGTCTACGCCGCGCGTCGTAGCACAATAGCGGCGAGGGGTGCAAGCGACGCTGCAAGCGCGCTTCGACCTCACACTGCAGAACTTTAACGACTAGTTTCAATGACAGTGTGTACACTTCTTAAGGGTCCAGCGTTAGCCTCGGATTCCATACTTTTTTATTCGATGACAATAACAACTTTGACTGCAATTTTACCTGATAGTAAGTGACAACGCAGTCTAAGATGGTAGCGGGCTAACTTGGCACGTCTTTGACGGTAGGGTGGTAACTAGCCACGGCCAAAGCCTCCCGCCAGTACATACAAACGTATTTTTCTAGAGAGTAGGCAAACTCAAAGTGCACTGCCAAAATAGCAGCGCTCAGGTTTTTTATAAAACCTGCAGCAATCATGCTGGGTACCTTTTTGCTTATTCGACTTACGGGTGCAAACTGCAAAATGAATGATAACTATGTACCTATAATATAACTTTAATTTTAAGAATTATTGGGACGTTCATATTTTTAGTCCGTCTCGTCTTACAATAATTATAAAAATAGTTATTTTTGTGTGTTATTTCTCTTCGTTTTCATAATTTGTATCCATGTTTAAATACTTCTTCTTCTTTAAAATTTACGAATTTTCTTTCTTCTCTCAAAGTTACTCCTAGGCGTGCTTCCAAGTTTGAGTATATATCAATGTACTAGCTTTTGCCCGCGATTTTGTCCGCGTGGAGTTAGATTTTCAAAAATCCCCGCGGAAACAATCTGGAATTTTTTGGGATATCAGGTAGCCGAAATTAAATCTTCAGACTATCCTCACTTATCTTTATCCTTACTTATTACAAATGTGCAAGTGTGTTAAGTTCTTGGTTTGTCCTTCAATCACCCTGTCACGGTGCTACCAATCGACGTGTGTTGACATTTCAAAAACACTTTGTTAAAGTTTGTTTGATTAAAAAGCGTTTCTATTCTATTTTTATATTAAACTAGCCATTCCCGCGGCTTCGCTCACGTGAAATATTTCAATCTCTACTTCTTTATTTTTAATCGAAAGCCAAAATACTAAGTTTCATGGATATTAATTGAAAAATTAATAGAATAGAATAGAAATAATTAGTTGCTATGTGGGCGAAATGTACAAATTGGTTCAAAATTTAAAAACACGACTATGCTAATTACACAATGTATTAAAGATATTGTTACATTATACAGCCTTGTAAATGACAGACCTTCATACAAACTTCTACCCTTATTTTAACCCCTATTTTTGAGGGGTTGAATTTTGAAATTTTCCTTTAGTGAGGGTACGTCAGAAAAGGAGCTTATACTGTTAAAATTAAAGGCTTCTAACGTCAAAATAAGTAAAAAAATTTAAGACTAGCTGATGCCCGCGACTATATTTAATTCCCTCGGGAACTCTCTTATTTTCCGAAAAAAAGTAGCCAATGTGTTATTCCAGACTTTCTATCTCTATGCCAAATTTCAGCCAGATTGGTTCAGTCGTTGAGGTGTGATTAAGTAACCATCCATCCATCCATCCAAACTTTCGCATTTATAATGTTAGTAGGATAGAATAGTAGGATTTCCCTACAAAGACTCAAGACTCAAAAATAATAATATTGTACTCAAATTCACGTTTCACAATCCAAGTTTACAAAAACCCTTTCAAATTGTCATATTTTAGTTGTGTTAAAAATACACCACTGCTGGTGCGGAAGCGTTTCTAACTTCCTGTTATATTGTTCACATATTTCAAGCGATTTGTCAGTTAGTCTATGCGCATCTCTAATATAAATAAAACATATCTATTATCTAGTTGAAAAACATTTTTTTTATTTACATTCAAAATTTATTTATGGGGTCGACGGTTTGGGTGCATCGGTTAATGCTCTCGAAATTAATTACTTATGCAAGAATGTCTAACACCGAGCTCTGAACGCACTTGCAGCTTAGCTAGACCCTCGCTGTCCGTATGTCTGTCCGGTCCGATGTATTAACATCATAATAGTTCGCCTCACAAAGGGTGTCGCTAATTGTTCGGGATAGATAAAAATCAAGTTCAACGAAGAGCAATTGAATTCCGATTCAAATTGGAAAGGGTTAAGTAGGTATACGAGTTTACTAGCTCTTGCTCGCAACTTCGTACGCGTGGAGTTAGTTTTATAAAAATCCAGCGGGAAGTCTCTGTTTTTCGATAACACTACGCAAGTCCTCAACTATGTAAAAAATCTCGTCGATCCGTTGCTGCGTGATCGTAGGACAAACCAAAGAACAAACAATTTCGCATTTATTAAGTTAGTAAGCATTTTATTACTTTTTAAAACTTTGAGAAACTTTTTTAGCTGATAAAATATTCAAATTAGAATTTTCTTAGGTGAATCTAAATGCTAAAAATTGCACTTACCTGGTGAGTCGGCCGGCACCACATCTAAAGCAGTTCAACAAAAACAATCAACAAAACATCAACAAAGTCACTGCGAGTCAATGTCCGGTAACGGAACGGAACACGGCAAATAAACAAACTTACAAACTTAACCCGAGTGTTGACAAAATATTCACAAATTGAGACTAGGACGTAGGTAGAGAAATTCCGAATTGGGAGTTGCAATGTCCAATGAAATCGAGCGCGGGCCGAGCGGCCAATCCGTCGCTCGCTCCGGCCACACACGCACGTGAGAAACTTTGCGAACTTCGACAAACTTTCCGGGCCGCCGCTGCCCGCCTTGCGACCCGCGCCGAACTTAACCCGATACGCGACCGAACCCTATTACTCTTAAATACTAAAAATGTAATTTTGCCGCTTATTATTTTTTTTTTAATTTAGTTTTTTTTTCGGAAGCGTCCTCCCGTCCGGTCGGGTCCGGCCGGTCTGCAATATTAACACGAGCCGCGTCCACCTTTTGTAATGAAACGTTCACACATGCTTCCGCATTACCGTCCCGATGCCATCAATAATGAAGCCGGGCGGGAAAAAACAAAACGGGGCACCTCTCCCGTCGAGGCGCCCGCCGACACTACAGCCTCCTCGTCAAAGATCAGAATTGCATATCTGGGTTGCGTTAATGAGCGGGGGGAGTGGGTCGGCGGGGGGGTCGAAAAAGTGGCACCGCTCGCGCGCGAATATAAATTCATCGCCAAAAAATCATTACGCGGGGGGTGGTATTACGGCTCTCTGCGCGAGTTCGTTCGTATAGTTTTTAAATCGGGCGCTCACTCGTCGGCGAGGCGCCGCGGCGCACGGGCGCGCTGCTGCAGCGCCGGCTCGCCCGCCACTGCCGCACCGAGCTAGCACGCATGCACTCCGACTTCTCTTACAGCGCACATGCTCTCGACTCGCCACTCGCAAGACGTCTACCCAGCACGGCCGCCACTCCGACGAGGACCGCACTTCGAAAGCTCACGCTCGCGACGATCTCTCTGAACGAAATAAAAAGAACTTGTTTAGGAAAAAAGTTATTTGGCTATTTGGGATTCGTCTTTTCAGCGACGATCACAATCAATTTGTGCGGAGGAAGGCATACTTCCGTGCAGGAGGCGCCTCTGCCTGTGTGGGTGTGAGCAAATTAAATCTAATACAAAATTGCGTTTTATGCTCACGCTAGTGCGTGTGCGTGTAGAGGGGCACAATGCGAGCTCGCGTCGAGTACACTCGGCCACGGTTTTCCATATTAGGCCTACTTATCTATTAATTAATATAATTTAGCATACGAATTAAAACAATACCATTCATTTAATGCAACAATGACATTTACATGCTTAGACTAACTAACCTGACTTAGTTACCTGACTAACTAACCTGACTTGACTCTGTCCACAACGTCTTGAATATTGAGATTTTAATTTTTTTCTATATCTTAGAAATGGCTGCAAAAATATTAATCAATAATACTAACTGGTTTCATTCGGGTTAGTTTTACGTAGTAGGTATATTGTTGTAACAAACTGATTTTTTTGGTATAATGCAATAAAATAACTTATTATATTACGTTAGATTAAGAACTATATTTGAAACTAATATTGTAATATATAAAGCAGTAGTGTAATTCCAAATAGGATGAGTAGGAAGGTGGAAATGGACGGTCTACGCAAATCGACTACGCGCGTAGGCCTCTACGAAACGGCCAAGTGTCGATGCAGAAATGGGGAACTCGTCTTAATACATACCTACGTACTTTTACTGAAATTGACTTAATTTCGTGTAATTTTACTTTTTTATAAAGTTAAAAACAAATTGTCCGTATAATCGCAGTCAAGGGCTATCTTGTTATCGAATAAAAATATATGAGAAATATCCTACAATATTATAACTTATTTAACCAACTAAAAAATTGTGACATAGTGTACGTTTTAAAGTAATATAATTAGCTAATACCTAATAAAGATTAAGATAAACATGGTTAACACAGGTACGTTGAAATTGTAAGCAAAAAATAAATCTTAAAAAATATTTTGTTTTGAGTCTAGCTAATTAATGATTAATTACTATTAGCTTTAAAGGTGCATCAAATGCACTGGCGAAGACGGCAGTCGAGACGCAACACAATACCTCAACTACACATTAGCATAATGCGATCGACTGTACTTTAAAAACCCACACAAACTTAATGTTAAAAATGAATTACCAACACAGACTCCCTGCCTCCCTGCTACACTCATTTTCATTTCGATGTTTTTGGGTTTTTGCGCAGATGGGGGTGCCCTACCCCCCGGGGGGTTGCCACCCTCGCCCTATGAAAATAGGATATATTTTTATGTTTTATTTGCCGGAAGCTCGAAGCTTAGTTGCATGTTTATTAGAAGTTTTTATTAGTAGAAACAATACGAAAGGTTATTTGGTAGGTTTTTTTCATTTTTCCCGGGTACATTCGTTGGCGGATGATTTGCGATGACAGCCGTATCGGTTAAGTCACGGAATGTTTGTTTCTGATTAGGATTTGAGTTGTAGTGTCTCCGGGGCTACGTGCGCCCCGGGAGCGACGGTCGGCATAGAAGATACGACACGACAAACAAGTCGTGGAGGAAAATTAGTGTAAAAAAAATGAAAATCTAATGTGCACACATCGGTCAAAATCACAATTAACGGAGTGCTCACATGTGATTCATGTGATAGTCTTAAAAGTTATCATCTATAAATGAAATTATTTTTATACCAGCGGACGCCCGCAACTTCGTCTGCGTGTTCAATTCACAATCGACAGTTCTTAAATACCTACAGTTTAGGTGGGGAGAATCCCTGCAGCATCAAGATTGAGGAGTTGGACTGTGGAGTTTAACGATGTAATCATTATTTGGTACCTAAAATAACTATTCACAATCGACAGTTTCTAAAGCCCTACAGTTTAGGTAGGCAGAATCCCTGCAGAATCAGAATTGAGGAGTTGGGTGCTGGAGTTTAACAATGTAGTCATTACTTTGTACCTACAATACCTATTAAAAATCGACAGCTCCTAAAGCCCTAAAGTTTAGGTGGGCTGAATCCCTGCAGCATCGGGATTGAGGAGTTGGGGTCTTGGAATTTAAATATATAGTCATTACTTGGTACCTGATATAACTATTCACAATCGACAGTTCCTAAATCCCCACAGTTTAGGGTGGCAGTACCCCTGCAGCTTCAGGATTGAAGAGTTGGAACCCGAAATTTTTATGGGACCATTTCGCAAAGTTATTGTATCGATTAAATAAAGATTCACGCAAATCGGTTTTGCAATCACAAAGACATCGATATACATAGGTAGAAAATAATTTCGATAAAATGAATATCAAACCTATTTTTTTTTAAATTACTATTATTACTTAGTAAAAATGTAACTCGATATTATGTTAGTAGGTACATGAATGCAAATAATAGATAAATCTTTTTATTTTTATTGGGTAACAAGTTAGGCCGTGATTAAAGTTACGATGCAGTCTAAGATGGTAGCGGGCTAACTTGCTAACGGGGTATTTCAGTGTAAATTAGATCCCCTTCCCCTAGTCGGTTTCTACACGCTATCGTACCGCAACGCTTAATCCCTTGGCGGCAAGTCTTTGACAGTAGGTTAGTACTCGTATAGTAACTAGCTACTTATAAAGCCTCCAACCGAAAGTTCATCAAAATAGACACACTTATTAACCGACGAAAAAAAGGAGGTTCTCGTCTTCTCTTCGTTTTTTTTAAATGTCAAAATTTTACAAGATATATCACCGTTACAATCTCAGCCAGAGAATTTGAATATATTAGGAACCTCCGTTTATTAAATAATAATTAATCTGCTTCTACTCTATCTTCCTTGACATACCTTGATCATAATCTCATCTCTACCCACTAGAAATGCAACGAGTTAAACTAGATAGATTGCTTAACGGATCTTAGACCAGTAGGGCTATTCTATGTGAATCTCTATAGAGATTCACCAGTAAACGTGTAGAGAAAACTTTCTCTTGGTGTTGCCTGCGCATGTTAGCCCTACAGGACCCTCGTAGCCTTAGTTTTAAGTTTTCGTGAATTATAACCATTAATTCCACTTCTAAAGAATACTTGTAAATTATTCTACGAACCAGAACAATGAAAATACTATATTTCGTCGATTTCAACAATCCTATTAATCCTATTATAATATTATAAATGCGAAACTTTGGATGTTTGTTACTCAATCACACTGCAATGAACCTGAAATTTTGGCACAGAGATAGATTATAGACTGGAATAGCACATAGGCTACTTTTTATCCCGGAAAAGAAGAGTTCTCGCGGGAATCCAAAAAAAAAAACTCAATCCACGCGAACGAAGTCGCGGGCATCAAGTAGTAAAATATAACTATCAACCCTAATAATGCCTTCTAAAACAATTTATACAGAGAGTCCGCAATCTCTACACCTCGACCTCTACACAGCTTCGTAGCTCAGTAATTGCTACGGTGCAATGCGAGCTACGGTTACGATGGATGTGAATTTCTACGGTTAAGTTTGTAAGGGTGCTCGTAGTTACACATCGCTCTTGCTAGCACATCTCTTTAAAATCTATTATCCTTGGCTGTCGGAAACGTTAAACCAGTTTTGGTTGCAGAAATGCGGAAGCGACACGCTAGGCATACGACGCTTCCCACACACTGACAATGAATCCATGGAAAACTTAACTAAGAAGGTTGTAAGCGCCCAGATCGTTCGTCGGTTACATGTTTTCTGCCATATATTTATCTTTACGACAGCTAAGGAAAAAATCACACATCCCCTCTCTAGGTTATTTGTGCATCTCCATTGCAATACAGTAGTAATGGAATCGAAGGGATAGACGCAAAGTTAAATGTCTACGAGCCAAAAGTACAGACATAATAGTCACGAGTGTCGTAGCCCCCTCCATTGTATTAAATGTCAGCAGAATAATTTTAATTCTTCCTCGAAGTTTGTTACCTTGTATAGTGCTAATTAATCAAATCAGCAACTCTTCATCAAACATCACAACGCGCGCATAAATGGCCGAGCTTGTATAAAACAGTGAACTATGACTTTTTTTTTAAATCCGAAATAGGCTTGCGCTTGACGACAATCAGTACTGAATAGCACTGATGAGGTTTAGGTTGGAGCGCGCTTGCTTAGAAGATGCCTATTCACTCTTGCCTTGAAACTCAAATTATAGGTGGCAGGAAACACAGATGCTGGAAGAGTGTTCCACACCTTAGCGGTTCTTATCAGAAACGTTGAATTAAAGCGTTTCGTTCGAGTAGGTTGGATTTCTACTACCACATAAGGATGCCAACGCTCACGACTTCTCGCAGTTTTGTGTCATAAATACTCGTATTTGACGCACTCTTCGTTAAATTGATTTTAATTAAAATCAAACAAATAGTTTTGTGCTTTGATTAAAAAATTCTTTTCTATGATCCTCTACAAGCAAATGCAAATGCAAAACGAAAAAATTTTTACCCCTCATCCACTTTAATGATCACCCCTCATTATTTTTGTTATTTTCGGGTTCGGAATAGATTGACATATTATTTGTACTCATTAATTCAGAAGTTATAACACTATGACAAATAGATAGACAGACAGACCCATGCAGTATCAAATCGTCTGCCTTAATCCGAAAATAATCTAAGATAAACATTAACATAATGATGCCATTGATTTTAGTGAGTATCATTAATTTCTTTCTCTAAGCAATTATTGATCCATGAACATCTCTGCTGCAAAAACAGTTCTTAACGAATTGATTAAGAAAAATTAAAACAGGACAACTTTAACGAAAATAATACTTATGGAATCCTGAAAAGTATCAGGTTTAATTCAGATTTTTCCATCCATAAATCCATAGATAAATAAACACTTTAACGGCGTTCTTAGATTGGGCGTATTTTCGGTGCGTAAAAACTAGTGTGCATTATATTAGTACAAGAATATTAATAATATTAAGTATATTCGCAGCGAGCGAACAAATTTCCCTAAAACATATTTTTTTATTCAAATATACTTTTACAAAGTGCAATAATATGACATTTTCTTTTTTGTTCTATTTTGATAATATTATTATAATTGTTTGACTTAGTTTTTAAGATAATTATTATTTAAATTTTTTTTACAATGACATTTAAACTTATTAACTTTTGATGCTCACATTTTGTTTCATATTTCATTGTGTAATATTCACACATGACGGGCATGGCAAAAATGTATAAGGCTCGTTTTTCCATATTTCCATCACATTGTACCTGCATTTTTGTGAATAAATGAACTACCTAGTTTTTCAAATGCCGTAAGGTTAATAATAAGATGATTAGCAAAATTGTACTTATATAGCAATTTTGCTAATCATAGTCTGACTTTTACTTTAAAAACGAGCAACTGGACTTTATGCGCTGATATCACGCCCAATATGAAAACGCCCTCAGCAAGCAGCAACCGTTCACTTGATCGCTTGACTTCAAAGCAAAGTTTATTTAACCTCCTCGTTCAAAGCCCTTCATCCGAGCAATTTGCTATTACATCATTGACACAAAATATAATGTTATTATGGTTAAATGATGGCAAATAGTGTTTTATTAATAGTACCGGGAATTGGTAACATTAATCGAAAATTCTTCATGGAAATTAGTAGTTAACAATTATACGATTAAGTATAATGCTTGGTATGCGTTAATTTAAATAGTCAAAAAATTTTGAAAAACAAAAATCAAAAAAATATTACGCATATGCACAAGATGACGGAGAAATTATATCCCACTTCCAGTAGGTATGGGAGATTGTTGGCCGACTTTTCAAAAATGCTGTAAAAATGTGGATTAAGCTGTCTATTAGCTGCGATTACACTTGATGGTAAGTGAAGAGCCTAAGATGGAGCGCGCTTGTCTAGAAAATGCTAATTCACTCTTGACTAGGTAGTCAAATTGTAGTTGTCTGGAAAAACGGAAGCCGGAAGGCTATTCCAAATTTTAGCGGTGCGTATCAGAAACGAGGAAGCAAAGCGCTCAGTGCGCGTCCTTGGAATGCTACATGTTATTTCACAAAAATTACTAGACCAAATAGAAATTGATAATCTAAATATATAAAAGGCAAAGGTGACTGACTGATTGACTGACTGACTGATCTATCAACGCACAGCTCTAACCACTGGACCGATCGAGCTGAAATTTGGCAAACAGGTAGCTGTTAGGACGTAGACATCCGCTAAGAAAGGATTTTGGAAAAATTCAATAATGGAAAAGGAAAATTTCAACCCCAAGAGGGTTAAATAGGGGGTTAAAAAATCGAACCTAACGTGAGCGAAGCCGCGGGTAAAAGCTAGTTCATAATAAAATAATTTGCTTTTTTAAATAATTTGTTGGAGTTGGAGCGATGAACTGGTCAAAATAATGGAATTAGTATGACAGAGTCTGAGAAAAGATAGAGAAATATGGAAACGTGCCTACGTCCAAAGGGCGTACTGAAAAATGAAGAATTGTATTTGATACCAGAAATCAGTAGTGATTTAGTGAAATCATCAGTATTATTAGTATTGCTAGAAGAATTCATTTTCTATTTAGTATGAAATGCAAATGTACATAGACAAATATCTATTGTAAATTTTTGTTTAGTTAATAAAGGCAAAGGATCAGTTTGGCTATTCAGTGCGGAAATGCAGCCAGTATTCTTGGCACCATTCCACGCGGGCATAATTTGTACAGTAGTTGGATTAGTTTAGGTGTAAGTTTTATTCATAAATTTTAAATATTTACCAAGGCTATATTACGATAACATCCATAATTTTCATCTACGTTAGCCCAATAGAACCTTATAAACCATCACTTATCCTTTTATAAGCAAAAAATTCACGATTAAAAAAAAAAGCAGAAAAGCTTAAAAAATATTTGCAAGAACTTCCTTATTGTTGTAAAAAAATGGCTTAACCCTTGCCATATCCGTAATGAGCGTACCACGGGGCGAGGGGAAGGGGGGCGGGCGCGTCCTCGGTGGGCATAATAAATTCATTTGCTAGTTTTTCCAATAATTCCCCCGATTGGTGGAAAAATGCGCTGCTTTTCATATTGAATTGGCCGGCCATCGTTTTATCTCTTTTTATCGCGGGGGAGAGAGCTGCTTGTATATATTTATTTGGCCCTACATAAAATTTGATGACATAATAGTCGATTTAAAAAAATCTACTGCCTAACATATAATATGCTAGGCGTGGGGATATCTGTAAGATAACATGGATTACTGACAGTTATTACCACTGCGTTAGAGGACGTCTTTAAGCTTCTGGATTTGAAAGGGCTAGTCATCAACATCTTGGACGTATATAGTACTTAAGATTTTCTGATGGCATAGTCGTTAGGGCAGAAAGTTTGAGAGACCTCAATACAATGCTCAATTACCTCAGTCGGGTATTTCAACAAGTGGGCCTAAAAATGAACATCCTACTAATATTATAAATGGGAAAGTTTGCATGAATGGATGAATATTTGTTACTCAATAACGTCGCAATGACTTGGCTGAAATTTGCCACAGAGATAGATTGTGGTCTGGAATAACACATAGGCTACTTTTAATCCCGGAAAATAAGATAGTTCCCGCGGGAATTACAAAACCTTAATCCACGCGAACGAAGTCGCGGGCATCAACTAGTGAAAATTATATCGAATGGTCATCCTACGGTCCACTCAAGTCATGATTGAGGCATAGTTTCTCGACTCGAAAACGGAAGTGGCAATGAATGGGGCAAGACGTTTGAATCTCAAGGTGTTCGAATAGCGACCCTTTTACCTAGGAACGCAGCGTTGTTGAAGTCCTCATTGCGTGAATAGACGATGTCAAAGAAGTCGCTGGAAGCTGTTGGATAAAACCGACACAAGATCACTTATGTCCAGCAGTGGACGTCTATCTTCAACTTTTTTGACTTCCACTGACTGTACGTTAAAGTCTAGAGGTCAAAGTTGCTTAAAATAGTCGTTGAAGATACTTGCCCATTAGAACATAAAGTGGGTTGCACCCATCACTATTATTACCACTATGTTAAGGTTACAGGATAACCTTCATTAAAAAGTTAAAGAAACCTAAGCAATGCCACTAAAAGTTCATAGTAAATTGCATGGAAGCAATCGGCTTGGCATCCAGCTACCCACAAGACAGTATAATAACTTATGACATTGTAATAGCTGCATATTGCTGGCTCTTCTCAGCAGAATCTGCATTCCGAATCGGCGGTAGAGTCTTAACTTGTCATAACAGCCACAAGGCTAGCCTACGTGAAATAAATAATTTTGGATTTCAATTTGGAAAATCTCTGGATGACTGAAAATACATTTAAACTACAGAAATTATAAGTCTAGTTCAGTAGATTTAGGTCTAAGATACCTGAGATGATTACCGTAGAAAATTTTCCAAACTAACCTTTTTCAATCCCTTCAGCCTCGCAAAATCTGAAACAACAAAACTTACTTAAGATAAACATCGAACTTATTTAATAACTAACACACAACATAGTTCATTTTTATGCAATTGCATAAGCTCGCAAGTATAACACCATAAAATTACGCTTTCAATTTATGCAGTTAATATGTATTTGCTGAGAAACGATAGCAAATTAAGTTATTTATCAATAGCTACAAACTTTGCAAGTGCTTTTCGAATGAGATATAGACACATTTATACATATTTTTTATTTTACAATGTATCAATCATCAATATTCCTAAATAAAAGTAGAAAAAAACGTTTTTTAAGTTATGTAATGCATCTTATCTGCCTACCTTAATGATAGGTACTGCAGCCTTAATAACTCCTTAAATGACTTTACTTGGCATCCGTCTCTACATCAATTTAATTTTGTAGGAATAGAGTGCGCTTACTTGGAAGATATTTAAAAAAAATCGTACCGCCCTCAACTAAATTTCTATCCTAAACTCAAAAAGTAATTGATAATTTAGGAGTGGAATGTGGAATTTAAAGTAAGGACAGATTTAGTGATAGTGGAATTGTTTTATTTGTTCGTATTACTTAGCTTATGCCACCCGGAATATTGTAATGAATCGATTCTCACTTTATTCATCAAAATCGGCTTAGTAGTTTAGGGATTATGGTGGAACATGCATAGATAGACACATAGACTGTTAAAATCACTTTACTCCCTTTTAACTTTACAAAAGTCGGGTAAAAAGTAGTAATAACAATCTATAACATTGATAGAAAATGTTCCTGCATAATAATTCGATAATAATAGTTTATCTATACAAATAAGTTTAATACATAATATGGCACTTGAACAAATATAAATATGTATAATACAATACGAAATGTCATTAGAAATAACAACTGTTTCAACTCAGACGGGAAAGTGTTTGGTCTATATTTTACACGTGTTAATATATAATAGCTTTGTACTAATATACGAAATCGAAGGTTACTAAAGGTGATACTAACCAAATTAGCTGCATACTCTAGCTAGACTTTTATTAAATTTTTTAATTTAGTTAATTTTTTTTATTCAAATTAACTTTTACAAAGTGTTTTCGAATTGTATGCATTGTAACTTTTTGAAAGATAGCTCAGTCTTTCTTTTTAACGGTGCGACAGAATTATCATCATCTAGAAAACTCATCTGAAAAAGTCCTTCGTGGATTTTTTCATCAGAAAAACTATTTTTAAAAGTCTAGTTCAAACGCATGCGGGCCTACCGGTCACAACCGCGTATTTGTGAAAATGTTAATACGTTATCTTATTAAAACTAGCTAAGCTAGCTTACGTTAATTTAACTTATTTACTAACTAGCTTTTGTCCGCGGCTTCGCTCACGTAAAGTTCGATTTTTCGAACCCCAACTTTGCCCTCTTAGTGGTTCAATTTTTCGTTGCGGGGTCGCAACTCCAGCACCTTGGGATCCCAACGACCATCAGCTTTTCGAACTAAGTGCCCCGCCCATTTTGCAATCTCTTTATTTCTGATTTGTTCTCGCAGGGATATTCCAAGCATCTCTCTATCGCTCGCTGAGTGATTCTGAGCCTTCTTATGAGGCCCATAATTAGCGATCATTTTTCGGATCCATATGTCATCATTGACAACATGCACTGTTAGTCATGTAGAATAGCCATATTTAGTTTAAACAGTAAATTAATGTTAGTTTTATTAAAAATACGTAAAAAAAGCCTACCTGTCAAGTCATGTTCATAAAAAAAACAAAACAAAAAGTATTGGATGAATTAGATGAGCTAGAACTAAGCTAAGACAATTCATTAACACAAAATAAACAAAATATCTTTTTTATTAGTACCTATAATTGTCAGTGAAGGCGTGTTCCACACAAATTATCTTATTAAGGGAAACTTTCCACTCTTCCCGATGTATTTTTCCATTGATCGTGGTTCCCCTAAGCATCTATACATTTTCTTATTCTTAGTTGGCAGCAGCACACATTAGCGCGTGTGAGTGTGTGTAACCCCCTAAATTATTTCGACATATGCAAATTTGTACTCACCTACAGATGTTGCCAAAGATTATGTGTTACGCAGAAATGACAATAGGTAAAGCTTAAATTCAATGAACGAGAGTTTGTGTAGGTACAGTCCGTTCTTTAGATACGGTCTTATTGAAGTTTCTTTATCTACCTTTCCATTTTGGACTACGTGAAAGCTTAAGCTTTAATTGCAAGAAATGTTAAGCGTTTGTTTTGCTTTTGACCTCAAACTTTAACCCTGTAAAGCAAGTCTAAGACTTGCATCGATTTTACCTTATACTGGAATGCAAAATGGGATATCTGCTCAATGCTCATGCTTTTATGCCTTCCTTACTAAAATAATATATAGATGGGAAAGTATCTCTTGTTGGATTATTGATTTATTGTTTTGTTCTTGAATCACATGTACTAGTTACTTTTTATTCCGGAAAAACAAAGTGTTAACACAGGATTTTTAAAAGACCATACTAAAAGCTAGTATTTTTTAATAAAACAGATTAATGATTAGCTTTAGTTTATTTTCAATGTTAATGAACGTTAACATTGCATTTCCTCATTAACTTGTAGAGGTAGATAATGCCATCACACGTCTGCCAATTACTTAATCTTCTTGAACACACCTAGCGACGCGAATCTCCCAAAAAACGGAGCGGCGCAGTTGTAAAATTGTCTAACTACCCCCCTCCCACCCCGCGCACTCATTACAGCGCGTGCGTGGGCCACACACCACGTTGTAGGTCGCGAGATATTTCTTAAGATTAAAACAAAAATAGTTAAAGTACCCGCAGACTTACAATTTCAAGTTGGACAACTAAATCGCAGAGTATACTCATAGGCATAGTGATTTGTGGTAGCCCGCACATCTTATCAAACTAAATCTCTGTCCCTATAGTGTACCCTGCGATTAAGTTGTCCAACTTAAATTATAAGTTAAGTTAGCTAAGACAAGTTAGCTAATTATAACGCTAAAAGTGCCCGGACACTCTTAGCGTTATAATTAGTTAACTTGTCCAAAGCCTTTGCTTTCAGATGTTCTCTCGCTTATAAAATGAATATTTTCAAAGCAAGAGTAAATAGGTGAAATCAAGTTCCAGTTTAGGGTGCTTCTCTACCAGCTCGATCAGCCTCGATCGGCATGTCGATCGATTCCCGATCCTGATTCCCGATTATATCCCGATCTGGCGATCGTGCATCGTCACTCAGAAACGAAACATCGTTAAAAACATTATAATGCTGTAATGATATCACAATGACATCATCAGTAATAAAAGGCTTTTTTATTTTATTTATTTAATGATATCATCTCATCGAATACGCCTTGCTACACTAAATCGCACTTTTTGAGATAGACCCCGGCACAAAAGAGACTGACTTTTCTTTTCAACGATACCCCACTGAGTTTTTTTTGCTCGCCATTTATCCCCCCTATTTTACCCATTCTTAATTTATCTATAGGCGCCCCCCTCGAATAAAGATTTCACATAACTTTTTATGTTAACTTCGACTTTGGTTATATATTTTATTTAATTTTATATATTTTTAGTAAAGTTGAATTTTAATTACGTCCATGAACTCAGGAGTTATAAAGCTCTAACAGAGACTCAGACAAATATATATTATGCATGGACAAGAACAAAATCCAAGTAGAATCAGACCATCTGTATCTTCAGATTTGTCCCTCTAACTCAATCCCATTGCCAAAAAAACCATACGCGACTCAGATCGCGATACTAAGCGTGTTCATCTCTTTCTAGTTTTGAAAAAACCCCGCCCGCCTCCCGCCGCCCCCCCCCCCTGCCACCCCTCTCCTAATTCCTTACATATTTAAATTCCACTTTCAACGTTCGTTGGAGACTCTACATTGTCTCATATGCCTTTTTGGCATTTTTTTCCATTTCAACGAACCATGGAAAAATTAACCGTTATGATTTGTGTTCCAAATGAAAATTATTCTTCTTTTTGTTCCTGATTATAATCTATATTTGACAATAGATTCAGCATAATAAAGAATGAGCTGAGATCACAATCACAAAGCTTAGTATTTATGAAGTTACTAGATGATGCCCGCGACTTCTTCCGCGTGGATTAAGTTTTGATTCCTGCGGTAACTCCCTTATATTTTGGGTTAAAATGTAGCCTATATGCTAATCCTGAGTATGAGCTATCTCATTCTAAACAGACAAACCTGTTCTATCGATGTGGCGAGAAGTAGTAAAAACACACACACACACATACACACATAAACTTAAGCCTTTATAATATTAGTGTGATTTTACTATTTGTAGCATCCTAAAACTATTCTTATTATATTCTTGTGTGCAATAAAGTTTTATCTATCTATCTATCTATTTTTTAGGAAAACAGGCTGTTATCAAGTATCAGGAGATACGAGTATATCTAGAGTGGTGATGAATTTACAATGCACAATTGCAAATTTGCAAACCAATTGTAAAATACATGTGCATCTGTGCATGTCAACATTTGAAGATGCTTCGGTGTCGGAGAGAAATGTAGTTAGAGTGGTGGTGGGCTCGTATGATGTTGCGTTGTTTCTGTATTTATAGTAGGTACTGGAAGAGCGGCAGTATTTTCTTGTTAGACAGATTGTCGCAAAAGAAGTTATTTGAAAAAACCCTCTATAAATATCAAAGATTTAAAATTTTTTAAATATACTTATATGTTTCTCCAAAATTTCATTTAATTTTACAATGCATGTAGATCAGTTAATATTCAAATGAGAATCAAACTTCGTTAGTATGGAGCGCGCTATAGAAACTAACAAATTAGAGAGAGAGGGCGACCAATCTCGTCAGAGCCATGCGCGGTAGATATTATTGTGCACAAGTGCATGCGCAAACACAGGTGCAATATATTCTCCGAGGTGAGAAAATTATTCACCGCCTACTTCCTAACATAGGGAAATAAATATAGGGAAGACACTGTCTCCTGTAACACAGTTTTTACTTCCACAGGAGACAGGGCTTCACATTATGTTATTATGTACGTTTATTGATAAATAAATAAAGATTTATTATTATTATTATTTATAACTCCGGGGTACTACTGAGAATTTCTTTACAGAAAGACCCAATACATTCTTTGGCTCGACCCTGGAATCGAACCCTCATCTGCAGTCGAAATATCTGGGATCTGGTCATCTGCAGTCAAACATACTAACCAATAATTAAATAAAAAAAATAAACTGAAAAAAAAATGGAAGAGTTCTGAAATTCCAAGCATCCGCCGGATTCTACACAGTAGTTTGAATCTAAATATTCAAAGGAAAAACCATACGAAAAAGCACAGTTTAAGTCCTCAGGCTTAGAACTCTTTACGACTAGGCTTCGCGAGCTTATTAAGCTAAGCTTCAACTTACATAATGAATACACCCGTATGTTAGCGGCCAAATGAGTTCAAAGGAGCAAAAAGGCATTAATACAACTTTAGAGGGCCGCATTAAGTATGACTTTAATTAAGTATTGTCTTAATATTTTCCAGCGTATTTTCTATCTCGCTTTGAAGCATTAAATTAGAAAAAAGTTAAATAACTGCAACACGACAGCGGAAAATTGGATGTCACATCCGTCGTATTAATGTTTTTTTTCAATGACAAGATAGTTCTTGACTGCTATCTCACCTGATGGTAAGTGACGATGCAGTCTAAGATAGTAGAGAGCTAACTTGGAAGGGGTATAACAGTGTAAATTCAACCCCTAAATCGGTTTCTACACGTCATCGTGCCGGAACGCTAAATCGCTTGGCGCCACGTTTTTGACGGTAGGGTGGGAACCACAGCCAAACCAGACCAGAGACAATTTATAAATTATAAATTCCCAAATTGCCCCCATTGCCAAATTACGGATCATGAGATACAGCCTTCTGACAGACAGACGGACAGACAGACGGACAGCGGAGGCTTAGTAATAGGGTTCCGCTGGTTACCCTTCGGGTACGGAACCCTGAATACCAACGTTAAGAATGTCGTAAGCGCCCGGCTTCGTTAATCAGTTACGTGTTTATCCCCGAAATATTTCAAGCGATTTATTCACATTTTAAGAATAGAATAGAAATATTTTTTATTCAAATAAACTTTTACAAGCACTTTTGAATCGTCAATGAATCTACCACTGGTTCGGAATGCCTTTCCTGCCGAGAAGAGCCAGCAAGAAACTCGGCGGTTGCTCTTTTCAAAAAAAATAAAAATTTTACAATTGTTATTGAAACTATGCTATGTATTCAGTGCTTCCACGATGAATTTTCCTGAGTACAATACAAGTAAAAATAAATACAATACAAATACAAATAAATACAATCCAATACATGTTAACACAGGCAGGCAAAAGCAGACCCATTCCCGTTGGTGGCACCCGTTCACGAGCTAAGACTGCTAAAGAACCTCCTTGCTTAAGGCTGTGCATAGTCGGTAAGTCGGTAAACATGATTCGAAGATCCGTTGACTCCGAGAACTTGTAAAAATGTTCTTCACCCTGCCGCGCCGCGAAAGCCTTTGCCCTACATACGATGCATGACCTTGGAAAAAATGCGTCGAAATAGATTTAAAAAAATGTCCGGATATTTTTATTTGAGCGACACGAAAAGTGAGAGTGGCAAGAATTTGAGCACTTTTTTATGCCACGAACAAATGAATGGAAATATTTTTTAGGCTACGCGTCCGTTCGCAATTTTTAGAGATCGGATCCTAAAAAAAATACAAAAAATCACCTCGACCGCCACTTTTTTGCTTTATTCCCACTGTATCGAAAGCGAAAGGGATTTGAATTTTTCCGGAGCATTTTTATTCTAAAATTCAGTTATTTTCCATCGTTGTTTGTAAACAAACATGTTCGGAAATTTCGGTGTTCATTTATTGGTGCTAACAATTTGTTTTGAAACTTGTACCTGGCCGTGTTTAGGTCATGATTACGGGTTGTCCACATTACAACGTTACATTGAAGCATTGTTCACATGCAGCTTCGTATTTTCATTTCGAAATTCACTCAGCGCATTTTCTATTTTCTATAATATAATGGGGTTTGTTCAAACTATTTCACGGATAATTGGTTTCCCAAAACTGACAGCGATTATATTTCACTTAATTAGCTTGTTAGAATCAAGCATATGATTTAATCACTAACCATTGAAAAATTGCGCGAAATTAATTAAAAAGCTATATATTTAGGTTAGGTAGGTGCAATCTAGATATTTTTAACTATGCACATATTCAATTATATTGATTTGACCATCACGTAGTCTGAATATGAAAAAGGAAAAGGTGACTGACTGACTGATCTATCAACGCTCAGCTCAAACCACTGCGAAGATCGGTTGGGCATACAGATAGTTATTATGACGTATGCATCCGCTAACAAAGGATTTTTGAAAATTCAACCTATAAAATAGGGGTGTGAAAAACCGAACTTTATGTGAGCGAAGCCGCAGACAAAAGGTAGTATGAAATAAAGTTGTAATCTGCGATTGTATGCATGTATCTGTATTAGCTTATAACTTGTAAACTTCTTCTTACGTGGTTCAGGTCCATAGTACCGACGTATGTAAGTACTATCAAACGTTTATTATTATTGATCGCGGACCAAGTTGTTAGTAATTACTATAAATTATTTATGTTATTAAAAAAGTTGTAAGATGATCCCCGCTCATTTAACTCAAAGAACCTTAGTTTACGATTTGGACGTCAGCCCACCCTTACGCATATGGTTGAGCTATTAATATTACAATATACCGCCGAGATTCACAAAACTAAACGGTGGAACATTCAATACGAAACAGAGTAGCGAATACAGCGCACAACCAAAAGTGCTAACTAAGATACATTTTGTATCACATTTTGACAACTCCAACGGTCTCATACGACAGGGCCGTAATAAAAATTATATGCTTCAATTTACGATGGCATGGGAGGGGAAGGGGGGAGGCCAAAAAATGCCCCCCCGCCCCCTGATTGCGGGATCGAATCTCGCTAAACGAGGGAGGGTGAAAAATTTCGCGGTGGGGTGAGAGGGTGCGATACAGTTTTTTTTCCAACATTATCCGGGCACCAACTATGAGTTGGCTTGTGTAATTATTAAATTTTTATTTTCCCGTGCGCTTTTGTTGCCGGGCTGCTGTTATCAACGCTTTCTTGGCTACGCGAGCCCTCGCGTGATTTAGCCTTCGAGTTGCGTTCAGCGAATAAAGCTGCAGACACATTGCCGTGTTGCGGTGTGTTGCTACTTACCACGCAATCTGGCGCTACGACCGGTTGTTCGGAGCAGGCTACGAGCGTTAGCGCGTCAGAGTGCTACGACAGCCTACATATAATCAGATGTAATTAAAACGATTTCTGTCGCGTCACGATTCACTACACATTACAACACGGTAATGTGTTTGGGTCTTAAAATGCACCCACTCAATGTCTAATTCTATTCAAAGTATCTGTGCAAGTAAAAAGCATAATCTGGTAGAAAATTTACTATCACATCTAAATACAGATATACTTAATTAAGATCTAAACTTAACACCTTATCAAGAAATCGTAGTGTTCCATATTTTTTACTATAAAGTAGAATACTTTGTATATTTTTTGAATTGTAACTCCTACGGGATTTTTAAAAATTAGTATTAATATAATAAAAATAATAGTTAACCATAAATAAAAGCTTTAAAAATAAGCAAAAATTGACCCTCGTCGAAGTCCCAAGGAGCTGGAGAAGTGACCACACACCGTTAGCAGACTTCCCACTCGGAACGACGACATCAGACAAGACGCAGGGAGCTGCTGAATACAAGCGACGCAAGACCGAGACACGTGGAAGTCTACGCCTACGTGGAGACTTACATCGAACGTGGACGTCTGTCAGTTGATGAAGAAAGTAGAAGAGGCTAGTTTAATGGCTTTTATGCCACGTCAACACTTTACTACTGGTTCGATAGCAGATTTTGTTGAGAAGAGCCGACAAGAAACTCGGCGATTACTCTTTTCAAAACAAGTATACAATATGTAGTTTATCAATATAATAAAATAAATTATTATGACACTATATTGAGGGTAGTTGAATATAAGCAAAACCTAAAAACGGATTTGAAATTCCAGTAAAAATGTGATTAAAATCTCAAAGCGACATAAATTTTTCTCAAAGGACTTCGACTTATAACAATCTTCTTAATTTTACTACAAGAATTGCCCGTAGAAAAATATTCAAATAGGTATAAATAGGCATGAAAATGACATAACTTTTTCTCGAGGAGCGTCGACGTACGTCACCCTTATTATAAATGGATCTACTTCGGCTCGTAGTACTACGGCGTAGCGCGCCTACGCGAAAAATAAATAATTTAGACGTACCCTCTAATTACGTACTACAAAGGACGATTCGTGAAAATTCCACCAGAAAAATTACCTTCGAATTCAGTGATAATGATTTAAAAGTAGTGGTTCATAACAAAGAAGTTTTGGGGCTACTAATTTTGCATGAATCGAATAAAACGTTAAGGATCGCAAGATACTCCTACGCACTCTTATGTTAGGTTAATATGTTGCCTATGTTAAAAATAAATTATCTCTTACCAACTATTTTAATTAAACCTTGTAATAGTATAACCGTTCAAATAGGTAATCACGGTGACCCGCCAGCTCGTTAGCTCGCTAAAAATTAAAAAAAAATAGGTAAAATTTTTATGACGTCACAGTTGACTATTTCATACAAGCTGCCATACATTGCGCGCGTTTTGATGTTCGATAGAGTTGCTGATTTGACTAGATGGCAACATTCCTATCCACTCAAAAGTGTTTCTAACGATAAGGGAGCTTTACCGTTAATCGCTGCCTTCACTTTCAAATTCAAATTCAAAATTTATTTATTTCATGTAGGCTAAATTGTAGCTCTTATGACACGTCATAAATCTACCGCCGGTTCGGAATGCAGATTCTGCTGAGAAGAGCCGGCAAGAAACTCAGCAGTTGCTCTTTTCAAACTCACTTTCAAACTCACTCACTCACTCACTCAAAAAGCGATTACGTAAACCGTGTAGCGATTCTTACGAGAATGTTCATTTTGTCCATTGCACTTTCGTCATTCAGTACTAGCCGTGATTGAAGGACAAACTAACAAAAATGGTCTACAATTTTACAAATATCCTAAATGTAAAATTACAAGTATCCGAAATATGTTGATGAAATACGTACAGTAGTTTACTTCTGGAAGTGATCACAGCATACATATTAGACTTTCGCATTTATATTATTTTAGGAGGATAGTATTAAACAATCAACAAACTTCGGATGGTTACAAATGCTGCTTAAATAATAACTATGTTACTTTAATGGCAATTTCACCAACGCGGAGTAAAATTTGACCGACGAATAAAGATGCTTTGACAGTTTTTCAATACATAAACTGTCAAAAAATCTAATTTATTCCTCACGTAAACGTAACTCGATTATGGTGACGTTGGCACTAAGCGAATTACCTAGTCGAGTAATAAGTCGTATTGTTCTAGTAATTTATATTTTAAGAGCCCGTAGAAATAACAACACAAAATATCGCCACCGGAGGGAGAAAACTCATATTATTCCGCATAGTATTTGGAATTCAATGCAAACCCGGAGGCGTATAGTTGTTCCTAACATATTCACAGTCGCCCGCGTTACATTCCAATAGAAAAATACAATATATGGCTTCTACCCACTGATATACCGATATAGATTTTGGACTTATTTTGCCGTTGAACGATATAATTGTAATGTGGTATAGGGGTACGTATGATAGGCGATGGTCAATGCAAGTAGATTGAAATGTTGATAGTTCCAAATGCAGACTGGCAGAAAATGCTTTAGCATGAAGTCCGCCTTTCGTAATATATTTTTCAACTAGCTGATGCTGGCGACTTCGTCCACGTGCATTAAGGTTTTTAATTTCAGCGAGAACTCTATAATTTTCTGGGATAAAATGAAGTCTATATGTTAATTCTGCGTATGAGCTATCTCTATTCCAAATTTCAGCCAAATCGCTTTCGCATTTTCAATATTAGTTAAGGATACAATAATGTGAATAAAAAAACAGAAATAACACTATTATTATGATATACATTATAAGTTACTAATCACGTAGTGTAAGTGTTTATTTGGTGTACAATAAAGAATATTTCATTCATTCATTCATTCATCACCACCAAAATCGCCGAGTAACAATTACCCGAGGGTTTTTTACATTTTTTATTGAAAATCTGCCAAAACATTAAATATATTCGTCGGTTAAATCTTACTCGGCGGTGATGAAACTGGCACTAATTCTAAGGAAAAATCCTATCTCAATATTATAATGAAAGAAATAAAAACACAACAAGAAAATAAAACAAAATAGATCTTAAAACATCCTATCATTTATCGAGATTCATCTATAGAATAAAACTTTATCTGTGCTGGATTTCATCAAGATTTAGCGGTAGAGCTAAAAAAATATTAGTATGGATGGATGTGTTCCCTCAAATATGGTTGAGCGAAGCAACGGCTGGATCATGCGTCATGCTCGTGAACGGTTGGTGCCACCAACGGGAATGCGTCTGCTTTCTGTCTACCCGTCTTAACATGCATTGGATTGTATGTAAGACTTAGGAAACTTCATCGTGGAAGCACTGTATACATAGCATAGTTGTATTCTATTGTAAATTTTTTTTTTAAAGAGCAACCGTCGAGTTTATTGCTGGCTCTTCTCGGCAGGAAGGGCATTCCGAACCAGTGGTAGATTCATCGACGATTCAAAAGCACTTGTAAAAGTTTCCTTGAATAAAAAATATTTTTATTCTATTCTATTCTGTAAGTATAGTTATTAGTGCGTATCTTTGACACTTCATATCAACGAATCGATGCCATTAAATATTAATGAGGAATCAAAAATGGGAGCCGCCGCGTAGGGTAGGCAACGGCTAGTGTATTTATTATGAAAATACGGAAATATCGCAGCTTCCATTTTCCTTCCTTGTTAAGAAATTAGGCCATTTATGTAAGTCGGTCAAGGATTTCTTGAATGTTTGCTGCTGATTTAAATTAATGTACAACGCGTGTGTTCAAAAAGCGATCCTTTCTAGGAGCCTGGATCAAAAAAAGGAAATATAGCAATTGTTTAGATATTAACTTATTTGATTGCTTGTTTATTTCAATTTATTTTATTACTTGCTGATGGCCGCATGGATTTAGTTTTTATACTACTAAACTGGCGGGAACGATTTAATTTTCCTTGAAACTAAGTAGCCTAAGTCACTCTCCAGGTCCTCAAACCCATGCAAAAAATTACATCGATCAGTAGCTCTGTTGCGGCGTCCGATATTGGAAGACAAACCGACATACAAACACACTTTCTCATTTATAATATTGGTAAAGATTTGCTACATTTTTATTTTTTGAAATTTAATTCTCCTATGTAGTAGAAAAAGTATCCAAACATGATAATATAAGATCATAGGCAGTGGCGTGCACACAGGGTAGGCATAACGCGGAAAAATGATATAAAATGTAGAAAATCGCCAGTACGAGTTATAAAAACTTAAGGGTAGGCTTTTTATAATTTGTACAATGCCTACCCTTAAGTTTTTTATAATTCGCACTGAAGATTTTTTCCATTTTGTATCATATGCCTACCCTGTAGTACATCCTGTGCACGCCACTGATCATAGGGGCAAAACCTAGGATTGTATTAAATGAATAGGTACCCAAGAGAAAATATTAGTCAGTGATTGCAAAAAGCAAACTATTTAATAAACTTTATTTATTTACTAATACGTAACAAATTATTTTTTGTAGAGGCAAGAAAACATAAACGCTGATATAATATAATTATTTTTAAGATATAAATAAATCCAAGAGCTTTATCGTCTGAACTTTCCATAAGCTTATAGAGTAATAATTAATTCGCAGGCAAACATCCCTTTGATAACGACACGGTATCAAAGATATTAAAAAAAAAAAAAAAACAAATTAAGCAACTTCCACACACACGAAAGCTCACATACTCAATGCCTTCAACATCTCATTACGCCGAAAAAAGAACCAAAAAACAACCCTTACAACAAAAGAACTTTCTAATGACAAATTTCCGTCCGAAAAATGTATAAAAAAAAAGTTCTAATTCACGCACGAAAGCCGCCCGCCCGCCCCCCGCCGCCCCGGCGTGATGGTGGTGGGTACATATACGCAATTTTTGATCAATACTTAAAAATTAACCCAGCCTCCGGTAGTTTTTAAATTACTCTGCGCATGTCATGATTTTTAATCAGCCACCCCGTGTGACGCCTCCATGAGGCAACATACATACTTTTGTATATGTTTAAATGTGATCAGGTTATTATACAATTGGTTTTTTACATACACCCCCCCCCCCCCTCGCATTGGACACGGTTTTTTGCGATGAACATTTTTGGTGGGGGCGCCAATATTTATTTATATTATGTATCGCGCATCGATTTTTCGCGGCTTAATTATCTATAATGAAGGTAGTCACCGGCCAGTCACAGCTTAAGTACTTTGTAGATAATATATTTTAGGACACGAAATAGTTTGCCTAGAATAATTTAGATCGATAAGTAAGACGAATTACGAATTTCGCATTGAAATTCGTAATTTCGTGGACTGAAATCTGTGATCTAAATCCATGACCATATTAGGTCGTATTTTCTATTATTGGCTTCTAAAAATTGTAAGGCAAAAATACTTAATTACTAGCTTTTGTCCGAGACTTCATCCGCGTGAAGTAAGGTTTTAAAATCCCGCGGGAACTGTCAGTTCTTCCAGGATAAAACTCTATCCTTGCAAACAAATAATTCGATCCGTTGCCCCCGAGTTGATACATGATTAGAGGACATACCAACAAGAAGAGCTCGAACTCGCCAGCAAACTGCATGTGCAGTTAGGCAGGATGAACTTTATTCAATTTCATCTCACCAAACTGAATATTATTTGTTAATATTGTACATTAAGTAATTAAATTAAATAAAAAAACAAACACGCACTTTCGCATTTTTATTATTTGTAAGAATCATACAAAATTTCTTACTTATTAAACTTGTTTTATTTAAAACTAATATCTTTAGTATATAGAAAAGATTTAGACCTAGAAAGTGACATAGGATTTTTATTCGGTTAAAACAAAAGGTTCTCCGCGGGATACTACTTCACGTGGACGAAGCTGCAAACAAAAGCTAGTATTAATATAAACCACGGACAGTGCTTCTCTACGTGATTCAGTGAATCCTGATTTTAACTATAATATATTCAATTAAAGGAAGACTGTAGAGTAGAGTAAGCGCAGAGGTTGTAATATTTCACTAACTGAATTCGCAATTATGAATCTTTGTAGTGCAATAGTGAATCAATTTACTTTCGCCTTCATAGCAAAGTTTTATTTCCGTTTAGATAAAATAATATAAATTGATGTGATCAGTAAACACTAATACATTTGTTTTTTTTTTGTTCCAGTTAGCAGTCAGTGGCCTCATTCTGTCTCTCTTTTCTTTTTAACCGACTTCCAAAAAGGAGGAGGTTATCAATTCGGCCGGTATCTTTTTTTTTTTTTTTTTTCTATGTATGTCCACCGATTACTCCGGGGTTTCTGGACCGATTCACGCGATTTTTTTTTTAATCGATAGAGGAAGCTCGCGAAATGGTCCCATAAATTTTTTTACCTTCAACTTCTCAAGCCTGATGCTGCAAAGGTACTTTCCTCCTAAATTATGGGGTTTTAGGAACTGTTATTTACGAATTGGTATGCTTGGTCTGAGCATATACTACGTCTTAGAGCTTCAGGTCCTACTCCTCAAACCTGATGCTGCAGGGTACTGCCCACCTAAACTGTGAGGATTTAGAAACTTTCGCTTGCAAATTGATATTGTTAGTATTAAGCATAGTCTACATCGTGGAGCTCAAGGTCCTAGCTCTTCAATGCTGATGATGCAGGGTACTGCTCACCTAAACTGTGAGGATTTAGGAACTTTCGCTTACGAATTGATATTGTTAGTATTAAGCAGAATCTACATCGTGGAGCTCAAGGTCCTAGCTCTTCAATCCTGATGCTGCAGGGTGCTGCCCACCTAAACTGTGAAGATTTAGGAACTTTCGCTTGCGAATTGATATTGTTAGTATTAAGCATATTCTACATCGTGGAGCTCAAGGTCCTAGCTCTTCAATACTGATGCTGCAGGGGTACTGCCTACCTAATCTGTAAGGATTTAGGAACTGTCGCTTACGAATTGATATTGTTGGTACCAAGCATATACCACATATAAAATTCAAGGTTCTAGCTCCTCAATCCTGATGCTGCAGGGTTGGAGGGATTACGAACTGTCGCTTTCAAATTGATATTGTTGGTACCAAGCATGGACTACATCATGGAGCTCCTGGTCCTAGCTCTTTAGAAATTGTGTAATGTTAATAAGTACTGTAGGTACCAAGTGTAGACTACTTTAGTACCGTAGCGTTGGAGGGAGGGGAGAAAGAGAGCAGGAACAAGCTACACTAAAAAGCTTAAAATAAAAATTCTTTTCAAAAAACCGACTTCAAACGCCACTACAAAGTATAAAAATAATTTTATTTTGTACACGTTTGTTGAAGTCGGGCGGGCTTAACTAGAAACGATGAAATCGATGCGCGACGCTTACCTTATGGTGACATATAAGAGACACGTTTATTGAAATCGGGTGAGCATCGCGTATCGGTTTCATCGTTTCTATTTAAGCCGCCCGACTTCAACAAACGTGTACAAAATAAAATTATTTTTATACTTTGTAGTGGCGTTTGAAGTCGGTTTTTTGAAAAGAATTTTTATTATTGAATTAATCAAAACAGAAAAAATATAACGTTTGATTTTGAGTTTAAAATAAGAAGGAAATTGTCAATGCATATTTTTTTTTATTTAGATTTGGGTAAGCATATATTTACAATAGAATGTATATATAAGCTTTTCTTAGTTATTTTTCCGTTTATATATTATTTATGAAAAATTAAATTCAAATATTTTTCGTAAGTTTCTACTTAATTAAAAAAGAAAAACAACAGTTTTGAACATGACTAATATTTCCCATTTCCCTCCAAGTAAAAGCTTATTCTAGGATCGTGATAAAATCTATATGTCAATTGCTATTCGTTTATCTGGCTAAAACTCAAAAACGGCTGGACCGATTAAATTTTTTTTTGGTATTTTTTGCCTTAATACAGGGGTAGTTTAAGCATTAAAAAAAATGCCGAAAACTCAAAAGAACGGTTGAAAAAATCCGAAAAAACAAAATTGGTAATCTCCAATCGAATTACATTTAATAGATAGCGAAACCGTTGGTAAAAGTTTGTCATAAATACGTTGTACTTGCAAACACCCTTGTTAGATTTCAGAGGCAGACTCGACTCGTGATGTCGACATTGTTAAGGAATCGCTGAGGCTGTGACAGCTAAGCTGACTGATGTGCCAACTAACTGGCTTCCCCACCGACTGTGCGTACTACGATATCGCGTGACGCAAAGGTTATGTTATCATTCGCTACCGTCAGACTTAAATAAAAGACCAGCAAGTGCGAGTTGGACTCGCATATAAAGGGTTCCGCGCCATCATAACTAAGAGCAATTGTTGAGGTCGAGCAATAATCTCCGAAAAAATCACATTTCTTATATGGGGGCCTCCCTTTATTTTTAACCGACTTCCAAAAAGGAGCAGGTTATCAATTCGGCCGGTATCTTTTTTTTTATAATTTTTTTTATAGCGCCAATAGATATACACATTAACGTGATCTGGCAAATACATATAGGTATACTTTGATAGCCATGCAATATATATTTCTTTTACAGACATTCAATTTTTGCAATGGCAGTTCAAACTATATCATCTTATTTCTTCGGTCTCCGCTTACATTTTTTTGTGGAAATAGCTGCATATTTTTTCTTACAAATAAACATATCTCATAGATGTATAATAAATACAACTATTCGAAGAACACTTGAAAATTTTGTACTTTGATCCTAGAAATGAATAAATATGACGAACCATAACAATGAAATACGATATTTCTTCGATTTCTAGTGATTCAACATAAAATATATTTGAATTTTCAATTGTTATTTTTTTAAAGCATGCGGGTTTCTTTTTAACCGACTTCCAAAAAGGAGGAGGTTATCAATTCGGCCGGTATCTTTTTTTTATTTGCTTGATTTCTAGACTGCTTCTCTTACTTAGGGCCAGTCCTCTGTCGCGCACTTCAAGTAAACGTGATTTTTGATGGGCTATCCGTAATCATAATAATTTTTTTTTTACTTAGATATGGTGCAATGTGTAACGTAATATTTGTTATGTAGGTGTTTTTTTTTGAATACATACTGTGAATAGTTATGTTAGTATGTATGTACATACTACCTAATGTTACATAACTAACTAATGTTAGTTAGTATATCCAACTGTGGTACAACTGGTCCATAGAGTACAAAAATTATTACAACGTGTTGGTTGTTTATTACTTTTATGTAAAAGAAGGATTCACCTCTACATCCATAAAGAAAACATTTTCTATTTTGAGCGTTTCACGGCGTGTTAGGTTTTTTTTAATATCAGCCAAGCTGAATTTTACTGATATTCTCTTCTCCCCTTCAAATAAGTGAAAACTTGTGTTAGGAGTGGGTACGACAATAGTGCAATGGGTGGGGTTCGAACCTGCGACTTTTCAGTTTTCGGTCTGCACCTTTAACCGTTGGGCTATTGAGGCTTATCTACGGTATGAATTATAATCACACAGAAAATATAACCCTAATTCTGAGAAGGTGCGAAATCAAGTCAGTAAGGAAGTCTGATGTCAGTGTAACAATGTTGTTCCACTCTACTGGCTTCCGGTAGGAAATAGGGCTCTCCTGAAGGGTTGATGGTTATAAACTTGTTATAGTTTGTCGGCATTTTTGTTTGTTTATTGTTATTGTTTATGGTTGTTTATGTATTAATCATGATTGACCTATTGGACATAGGGTAAAGAGTTTCTCGATAAAGTTTTCGTCTTAAATATCGTAAGTTTGTAGGTGGTTTATAGGTACCTACGGCAATGTACCTACACTTTATATTTTCTATAGTAATTTTTTAATTTTTTTTTATACATTACTAGTTGCTACCCGCGACTTCTTCCGGGTGGATTTAGTTTTTAAAATCCCGCGGGAACTCTTTGATTTTTCTGGATAGAACATAGTCTATGTCACTCTCCAGGTCCTCAACTATACCCATGCAAAAAACCAAGTCGATCCGTAGCTTTGTTGCAGCGTGATTGAAGGACAAACCAACAAACCAATAAACTAACAAACAAACACACTTTGGCATTTATAATATTAGTAGATGGAAAGCGATGAAGTGGTCTAAGTTGTAACGCGTTTGCCTAGAAGATGCCTATTCACTCTCTCAATTGTTATAAATAATTTTTCGCAAAAATTACAGCATTATTAGAAGTCTGCTTATAGTCATTACGATCGTTGGCACTGCAGAGGGGAATTACACTTAGTAATAATGAGTTTCGAATTGAAAAAATAAAATAAAATATCTAATCTCATGAACAGTATTGAGATGAAATTAGAAAGCGCTCGGCGCGGGGAAATTTCCGAACTAAACATCCCGACACCCGCATGTGGGGAATAATTTAAAAATACGCAAAATACGGCCACTTCTAACCGGCGGGGGTGCCGAATGCCCCACACCCCCCGTTTTGCGTATTTTTCGGTATGCGTGGCAGGTGGAGACCCCTCGCGGGGGGTTCGTTAAAAAGCGCCCGAGTACGTAGTATTATAAAAGTTGCGCCTACCGCGTGTAAGTAGTGGCGTGGGGCGGGGGGCTCGGGAGGCCCCCACCCACCTAGTTAGACAGTTAAAAGTATGCGGTATTAACGGAACGGAAATGAATATAGGAGTAGGTAGGTACGGGTTTTCGGGAGGCTGTGACGCCGCGGGTTAGATTACGGGCATACTTGTGCCTTTATTTTGTTTTTTTTTCGTACGGGTCTTTTTGTGCCGGCTCGCGAGGGTTAGGGTTTGTTTAGAGCTATCTACTTCGTTATGCGTTGATACGCTTCAATATGAGAGCATTGTGATTCGAAGTAATGTGATGTTAGAAATTGTTTGGGTTTAGGGAAATCGAATGAACGTGAACTGAATCAATTATAAATTATTAAGGAATTTTAAATGATACTAAGCAATATGAACTTCAACAGTGATGGAAAACCTCGTGAGGAAGCCATGAGTACTTCATTTAGGGTAGACTATGGTCTATTATAATTTAATCATTCCGATTAATTTGATGGGATGATGATGATTCAATTCAATTCAATTTATTTGCACAAAACATGATGACGAAGATGAAGATGATGGAGGAATTTTGAGGTATATCGGCAAAATATATAACGGAAATAGTTGATGCCCACGACTTCATTCGCGTGGATTAAGGTTTTTAATTACCACGGGAACTCTTTAATTTTCCGGGATACAATGTAGCCTATGTGTTAATCCCTTGTATGAACTATCTCCATTCCAAATTTCAGCTAAATCCGTCCTGTAGTTTTTGCGTGAAAGAGTACCTAACAAATAAAATATATAAATAACAAAAAAAATACACACACACAAACTTTCGCATTTATATTAGTGGGATGTGATTTTTCACGATAAAGTATCATTATATTTGAGGTATGGGTTGAATGTACACTGCCATACCCCTTCCAAGTTAGCCCGTTGCTATATTAGACTACATTGTCACTTATTATCAGGTGAGTTCGCAAACAAGGACTATCTGGTGATCGAATAAAAAAAATTTCGAACATCTAATTTTCAATTATTGTATGTATTTATTATTATTGTAGCGAAAGTTGCAAACGAATTTAAAAAGAAAATTTCTTAAACAATTCACTCTATCAACAGGATTAAAAATTGCAACGCCTGGTATTTTATCGGCGCAACGCATTCACCGCGCATAAAGGGAATTGCTGTGAGATTTTTGCAAGGCGTTTAGCGGTCAAGACATCGATTCGAGATCGCCCCAGTGCCCTCGTAATGGGGTTACACATGTTCAATCCACATGCTATAACTACGGGATTAAGACATTTTGAACGCATACACGCGGCTTTTGTTCGTATGTGAATTGTTTACCAGGAATATCTAGTGATTTTATTATGCAATGTTTAACGAGTCTTTTTATAAATAAAGTAGAATATAAAGCTGTAAGGGCACTATATTATCATGACTTTTAGTATTTTTAATATTTTGACCTTCAAATTAAATTATCGTTTATGTATCATGTGTATACTTATTTTTTAATGTTTTCCAGCCTAATTTTTGATTTACATATTATGGCTGATAAAGAGTTCGCATTTAAATAGGTTACGAAAGTAAGCTTTCGCAATAAAACATTTGCGGAAATAAAGTTGAATAGGTATAGTATTTTTTTTACTACATAGGCACCATACCTCTACCAAACTCCTATCAAATTCTTTGCACGCAACGTTATATTTTGGGAATATAATCGACGTGGACATGAAAATAAGATATCTATTTGTATCTATTTGTGTAGGTATCCAACAAGGTAAAGCCGAGTGTACATTGACTGTTATAGCCTAAACTTACTTCTCTTTTCGTCTGTAAAGAGAAGTAAGGATACTAGATCCTACCTACCTACCTAGATAGAGTCCTTAGAGACCGCAATGAGCGTTCAGAATTCAAAATTATTTCATGTAGGCTAACCTGTGGCTCTTATGACAAGTCAAGACTCCACTATCGCTTTGGAAAGCAGATCCTGCTAGAAAAATCCAGCAGGAAACTCGGCAGTTGCTCCTTTCAAAAGATACGACATTATTATGTAGCTATTACAATGTAATAAATTGTGGGCAGCTGGATGTGAACCCGATAGTTCTCTTATAACTTTGTCTAAAACAGACAAGAATGCTGAGCGCATTTCGGGAATGTGTAGTGAGGTTTGGTAACCAATACATTTGCGGCAATTTGCAAGGTGATTTGATTGAAGTCAGTTTGATTAAGTTTGGTTGCAGTTTTTTACCATCAAAAGTCTGTATTTTTTGTTTTCGCGTTCAATTTATTATAGCTAAATACATCGTGTTATATTGTTTAAGAGTGCTAGGTTCAATTTCCGCCATAAAGATACATTATTTTTCTGACATTCAACGTTATTAATAGTACGTGTGGACGGCAGAAGGAAGACGGAAGATAAATTGGCAGAAAAAATATAATTAACTTATGACTCTTTGAAAATGTAGAGCTGAAATACCTAAGTTATAAGCTTCTTGAGCTGTAAGTATTCTATGGTCTAGACGATATGACAATAAACCTTAAGGCTCCCTTAAAAATGACGTTTTTCAGTATCCAAGAAGTAAAATTAGCGTAGCAAAGAAGGCTGTGCGCATAGGGATGGAAACGCTTAATATTTTTTTGTTTTACGACGGCCCCCGCACTAGATCGGATAGTAAACCGAATTTACGGTCTACCCGCGACCGCCGGAACGTTATCTATCCTAAATAATAAATGCGAGATTTCCTTCCACCAGTACTAACATCGGAGTAAAACAATTTATTACAAAATGTAAACAGGAAGAGCCGTATTTTCATTAAGAATACGAATCCAATAGCCCCCTCCCCTCCCACACCCCCAGGAATAGACCGAAAATACCCAGTTATGATTAATTCCGAATGCGCCGCGCATTGATCAAGGAACCAAGGCTTTTTACTTCAAACTACCCATCTCTTGCCTCCCCCCCACGGGAGCGAGCGAGACTAATGCAGCGTCCGCCGTCTCTGTCTAAAACAAAGATGCTAAAACTTCTTTCGCTAGTATGAAGATTTTAATTTCATATTTTTGACGAAACGGTTCTAATTTTAGAACAATGTCCAACCGAAAACCGACCCTAAAACAGAAACGTTACGGCATAGAATGTTTTGATTTTAGAAAGCACTTGTTTCCATTTTCTAATTCCGAATTAGTTTTCGAAGTGAAAAGATACAGTCCCAAGACTGTGTGCGTTGCTTTAACTATTTTGGACTCTAATTGTTACATATTAAGGTGAATTTTAGTTCGGGTGACGCTCTCAAGAAATAATTCTCGAGTCGTACCCCGAAATTAGTCGAATAAGGGGAAAGGGGTTCATACGACGGGTGGTTTTAAAAGAAGAAGGCAAAAAGGTGGGGGATAGAAAGATGCGCAAAGACTTAGTTTGCGAGGCGGGCGGGGGGTGTTATAAAATATATAATTCTATACTTACAATACTTGTAAATACGCCACGCGGAAGTAGCGCGCCGGGAGCGTCTTGAGCTCTTCACTTTAACTTGTTAGACTGTCTACTACTTTACAATTAAGGCGATATTGTGATAGTAATAACTCTACTTAGACTATAAAGTTTCTTTGCAATAAGCGATAACTGAACACAGAGTTTTGTTTATTTTGTTATTATCATAATAACCTATCTAATTCAAAATCTACAAATTTAAAATCGAAAATTTAATTTAGACGATACATGTGTAAAGTTTTCGGCATTATTTGTAAAATAGATTGTAATCTTCATGGATTACTATGCTTAACTATGTAACTTAGTTAAATTTTCGAAACCCTCAATCTAGTGATTTAGAGTTATTTGGATCGATAGAAACCTATGAGCTACTTTCCAAAATTGTAAAGCTATTCATGATACACGCAAGGCAGTTCTAAGTATATATTTTAAAAAAATGAGGTGTTGATTTCTTTAATTTTGAAATAATAGTCTTATATTTTAAATAAAATATAATATTCCTGAATTATCACAAATATATCTACTGCGAAAATTGGTGGTAAAAAGGTTGCGTTAAATCTGATTTATGACTTCATTCTCAAGAAGTCTCGGTCGCAGTACACCGCTACATTCGCTGATATTTAGTCGCGAAACGGGATGTATTATAAGGCGTAGTTGTTTAAAATAAGAACGGGGCGCGCCTCCACAGGCTCAGATGTTCGACACGCGGTGGAAAAACGAATTCGATTCCGGATGAGGTAAGTGGCGGAAAATGTAATTAGACGTGTACCTACTTTGTTTGAAGGACTGAGAATTTTCGTGTAATTAATTGCTACACGTTATATGAGAGGAAAAGATGAACATGTAGTCGTAAATATCATCATATCAATATGCTTATTATCCTACCATCTTATCAAGAGAGCAGAGGGCTCCTTGAACATAAGTTATTTTCGAATAGGTACCTTAAAGTAAGTCAAAGTAAGTACCAAATAATTTTCTTTAAAACAGAAGATATTTCACTGATATATTAGCGTATTTTTATGAACCTAAGCATTTATTTTTTTACGAAAATATATATAAACACGATAGATTTGACTTGAGACGAATGCTTGAGATTATTTGTAGATTTTTTTTAATTTCGGTGACAATTTTTTTTTTGCATAAATACGAGATAATTTTTTTTGTAACTTTTTGTTTTATTTCGCTAAAAATCAATTTTGTATGTAATTCATCAAAGATATTAGACAAGTTATATATTCATATAGAACGATAGATAGATCTTCTGGCGAAATCGCAACAAAAGTACCATCCAATTATATAGTTAAAATGTGAGAAATAAAAATGAAGCTACCAATATTTTATCCGCTCATTTCGCCCGGTCGGTAAAAAGTTGTATAGGGGGGATGCACTAGCGCCTACGCGGGCTACGGGCTACGGGCTACGGCGTAGGCTGGCAGGGCTGCCAACTATTCCTACTCCACTAGCAATTAAACTATGAGGACAGTTACCATAATGCGACACTTCTAACTCCTCCATTTTTGATAGAGCGTGATTTTGAAACATCTCGTAAAAGTATGAAAAAATTTCGCAATCCACAGTTAACTGTATATTTTGGAATGTGACATAAAAATTCCTGTAGTTACTTAACAGTTTTCAACATTGAAAATACTTCATGAGTTAGTATAATACGTTATTGTATTCTATGCGAAATGGCAGGTACTTTTTAAGTAAAATCTAAAATATAGCTTACGACGTGAAAACATCTCTGAGATATAGTATAAGGTTATCTTAAAGTTAAACCGAAGGTGATGTGATGTTATTCCCTAAGGAGATCAAAAATATTTTTTGAAATCAAGAAAAATGAACAAAAAGAATTATCAAAACGTCGCCTTCAAATAAAATGAATTGTCCATGGCAAAAATATTCTTGTATTCGTCATCTCTGGCAAGTTACTTGCACCTGCAAATAGCAACTTAAAGTCAGACTAGATTTTGACTACTGCAAGTTTCGGAAATTACTTGCCAGTAAACATTTCACATTCCTCGTCTCAGTAGTTAGTACACATTAAAAAAAGGATAAAATATTGAAAACCGTAACCAATGAAAATTGGCTGTCACCTGGACCATAATAAAGAATCGTTTCTCAAAATCGGCTCAGTAGTTTAGGCGCTACGGTGGCAAATTCGTAAATACAAACATACATAGCCTGCTAAACTTACAACCTTTCCTTTTTGCTTTGAAAGAAAATACGCTTTGAATCCAAAATAGACTCTTTATTTGGCAGCCAGCTGAAAATTCACAAATTGTACAGAGAGTGTATTAATTTTCTAAGCATTGCGCAAAAACCGGGCCTTCATCTCTTAAATAGAAAACCCTCTATTCCAAAACACCCAACGTATAGTACCTACCCTTTGATCGTCACGTCCCCATCGGAATTAAAATAAAACCAAGAAGTCACACACACATACACCTACATTACAGCATCTTATAAGATCACCCTAAAAACTCCAAAGTTCATTACCCCAGCCCTGGCACTATCTCCTAAGACGGGGGGGTCGCCACCCCCCGAGGGGGGTAGGAAATATGAAGGGGCCCTCATTTATCAATATATGAAGACTGTTTCTTTCGCGGCATTGATTATTTTCTAAGAATTCGCGGGGGTAGATTAGACTTGTACGCCAGCTTTAGGAGTTACTTCAAATGTATTTGTTATGTATTCGTAGAATTTGGCAAGATTAAATTAGAGTTTTTAATTGCTGGTATAACCTTTTACAATTTAATTAGAATTAATATCACAGCTATTTCAAAGTATCCAAAGTATATATCTATATTTCAAATAGCTGCTAAAAAGCTTGGTAGGTATCCTGAACAAGGTGAACCGGTACTTCATGCCTGATCAGCACCTGACTCTACCAAGTGCAGGTTGGCTCAGCCATCATCATCACCCATCAATGGCTCACTACTGAGCACAGGTCTCCTCTCAGACAGGTCCTTTGAGAACATTATGGTGAACTCTTAGGTGTGCAGGTTTCCTCACGATATTTTCCTGAACATTCATATATGTGGTACCACTATATGATAATTATACCACTATATGATAATACATGAACCATAGAAACATGTGATGTTTAATTGCTTGAACGTACATAGCCCCGAAAAGTCAGAGGTTCGTGCTCGGGATCGAACCTCCGATCCCCCGAATAAGAGAGCAGTCCTAACCACTAGACTATAGGCTTCACTGTACATGGTTGCAATCCTATACGTACTCCACGAAACGCTTTAGTCCAATGTTTCTGATACGAACCGCTAAGACACGTAGGAAGTTCGTTACGGTTTCCGTGTTTCCTGTTTCAGTGCCGTCAAGGCAAGACTGAATGGGCATCTTCTGGGCAAGTGTGCTCCAATTTAGACCTCATCAATGTTTTCCGTCATTGTGCATTTCAGCTAACGACCTTAGCATAACTGTATTAGCGTAATACGTGTTTCATAAAATGTTATAAAACCTTGATAAAATGTTACAAAAATACACTCTTATCTAGTGTCTATGTTCTATAGTCTATCGCAAATGTCTATAGTCTATGTTTTGTTCCTTTATCAGTTTATTATCTTATAGACTACGACAAGGATCGTATTCAAGTGGAAACTTGTCAACGACAAATATTACTCTTTCTGTTAGGGATCAAAAGGTCTAGGGGTAAGTATGTGAAAGTTATTCTGCGGTTACGAAAACATATTGAGGAAAACTTAAATGTACTCTCAAGCCAATAAGGAGGGGAACCGACGGGAAAATAAATCCAATTCTGATGTATAAGATGTTTATATTTTCTTTTAGTTTTGTTAGTTATACTCTGGGATAAATTTTTTTGAATTTATTTCCTACTAGCTGATACCCGCGACTTCGTCCGCGTACATTTAGTTTTTTATCATCCCGCGGGAACTCTTTGATTTTCCGGGATAAAAAATAGCCTATGTCACTCTCCAGGTTCTCAACTACACACATGTAAAAAATTACGTCGATCCGAAGCTCTGTTGCAGCGGGATTGAAGGACAAACCAACAAATCAACAAACACACTTTCGCATTTATAATATTAGTAGGGATTAGTTTTTGCTTGCGGCTTCGCTCACGTTAAGTTCGTTTTTTAAACCTCTATTTCACCCCTTTAGGAGTTGAATTTTCAAAAATACTTTCCTAGCTGATGCTTACGTCATAATAACTATCTGTATGCCAAACAGCCCGATCCGTCCAGTGATTTGAGCTGTGCGTTGATAGATTAGCCAGTCAGTCAGTCAGTCAGTCACCTTTTCTTTTTATATATTCAGATTAGGTTCTTCTCTCATCTTTATTTGCAAATATTTAGAATTTTAAAAATTGTATAGGAAACCTTTGCCCATAGAACATCGAAAATGAGTGTCTGTTCGTAATTCTTCAAAATCTATTCAGCCGAATAGTGAAAATATAACAGATGGGCAGACATCATTTCGCATTTTTAATTTCGAAATTACCTACACAAACAAGTCAAGTACAAGACAAGTCGGCTACATGGAAATCATAGACCAGAGTCTATGACAGGAAAATACAAAAAAGAGGTAGACCTCTTTTTTGTATTTTTTAACAATCACGTGACAAAAGCTAAAAGCTTTGCTAAGTTCATTTCTCAGCAAGTTAAGATTTGTGTAAGACCCGTCGTCTTGATGATAAGTGTTATTTATTTGAGTATAAACAAACCAACCGTCCTAACATTTTATTTATACTAGGAAGCCATGAGGAAGGGTACTACAAACTTGACCAAAAAAAAAATATTTAATTTTTTTATTATTGTGACAAAGTAGCCACTGACCTGAACTCACCTGATGGTAAGTAACGATGCAGTCTAAGATGCCTAACTGGTAAGGGGTGTGGCAGTGTAAATTAAATCCATACCTCTAATTGGCTTATACACGCCACCGTACCGGAATGCTAAATCTACGCAAATCGTCTTTGACGCTAGGGTGGTAACTAGCCATGGCCAATGCCTCCGACTAGAATAAATAACTAAATCAATAATATTTATTACAATTAATCATTATCAGAATTAATTATAATGTAAAAAACGTGTATCTAAACCAAGATAAATATCCTAGATATAATTTATACTTGTACATGTTTACATTATAATGATTACGCCGTTAAACCACGAAAAAGGGCTAAAATCTGTAGCATTCTGTTTTGGCTTCGCATTCTTAGATGTTTCCCAATTCAATATACATTTTCCAATCATAAAAGAACGAAATCGCAACCATCTACGCCTCGCTAAAGTATTCCTCGATGCGGAACATAAAAAAAACCTCCGTAAACTGAAACTAGCACGCTCGTCAAAAAAATCAGGCCCTAATCTTAAAAAAGTAATGACTGCCTCTAAAACAAATCTATAAAACGCCCCATCGGGTACTTCATAAAACATCTGCATAGATACACACACTAACACAAATAAGCAATAAAGCAAACGGTAATATAAAACTAAGAAACATCAACATCTTGCCCCCCACCACCTACCCCCCTAGGGGGTAATTTCCCCCCGAACTTACTAAAATACTAAAAACGGAGATACGGAGGGTGCCACCCCAACATTTTCTTATGCAAGATGCTTATATTTTAACCTAAATGTTTGGAGATTTCGAGTGTTTAAGTTACGCGATTTCTTTCGCAATTTACGCGTTGCGAACGCATATTTTCATATTTAGGAAAGTGGTATAGACGAAATCCATCCTATCCTATCCTATTAATATTATAAATGCGAAAGTTTGGATGGATGGATGAATGTTTGTTACTCAATCACGCCGCAACGACTGAACCGATTTGGCTGTTATTTGGCACAGAGTTGGATTATAGTCTGGAATAGCACATAGACTACCTTTTA
This sequence comes from Hipparchia semele, assembly GCA_933228805.2. NCBI lineage: Eukaryota > Metazoa > Arthropoda > Insecta > Lepidoptera > Nymphalidae > Hipparchia > Hipparchia semele. The sequence continues at coordinate 13,194,385 of OW121723.1, read as the reverse complement.
TCCCGGAAAATAAGAGAGTTCCTGCGGGAATTGAAACTTAATCCATGCGAACGAACTCGCGGGCATTAACTAGTACTTAATATCACAAATCCGTAAGTTTGTGTGTTGCTTCCGTCACACCTCATATACTACTCATACGATTGTGTTAGTAATCAAGGAATCGTTGACTTTGTCTACGCTAGTGACGCTAGTATACCACTAGTATATGTATCACTAGCTAGGCTAGTATGAGGCTAGTATTTGTATGTGTATTTTATCAGTGTCATAATTCTTTAAATTTTCTTGTAAATGAACAAATTATTCTTTCAAGTAAGTATGAACTCTTTGAACCTAATATAAAAACGAGACAGAATCATAGTATTGTGTTTTATTTTATCTCTATCTCAAGTCTGAGTCAAGTCAGAATATGCTAGGTTTTAATCTATGACGTCATGCTAACCTCAATGATTAAAAAACTATAGACTTTGGTGTGAAATGAACCTTTGATTTCATTGGGAAGATTCTAAAAAGATGTGATTACTTAAATTCTTAGAAGGGAGAATCCGTGCGAGCTCTTCAGATCATTTTTTAGAATGAGGGTATCTCTTATTTTTCGGCATAAAGGGTACCCTATATATGTATAATCTATAATCTATCTTTTTGCCAAATTTCAGCCAAATGGGTTCAGACATTGTGGTGTAATCGAGTAACAAACATCCATACATGCAAACTTTTACATTTATAATATTAGTAGGATGTAGCAAACAATTAAATCTAAGATAATGAAACGGACATACATAATGACAATGTATGTGTACTCGAGAGATTTCTTCCGGAACCCTAATTCATCATGTTTGATGTCTATACAATACAATTCACCTGTGATTTAAATTTATAAAAGCATCGCGAACATTTTAAAAAGTATTCAACACGATTGTTACCACAGTTGTAACAAAAATAGCGGTGTTTTTATCTGTTAGTGAACTGTAAACTACACTTTTTTTTAGAATAAAACTCCCATTCAAAAATCGGGCCGGACACGTGGAAATTGGCACAAAGCGCTTCGCTCACGATAAAAACATTCGGTCGCTAACACGTATGAAATTAAAAAAAAAATCAATAAACCTACAAAACATCGAGCGAAAAAATCCAACCGAGTTTTTTCCAATCTTTATTTGCTTTTGCGAGAACTACTGAAAGCGAAAGCCTGAAAAAAATACGTCACTATTTCTATCGTACGGGCCGTGGAAATAAAAAACGCAAAAAAAGGCGAACGGCCGTCGAGAGAGAGAGTTCTATTTTCAAATTGCCCGCGCGCCGACACCGTTTATTTTTTTTTTAAATGCGTTTTCGGACACATGCTCGGTAAAGGAAATGCGACGTGTTTATTTCACGTCGTGATTTGAGACTTCTTTCGCGGTATTTGTGTGAAATCCTTCTTCTTTATCAACTGACAGACATCCACTCTTTTGCAATGATTTCCACAGGCCTCGCTCTTGCGCCGCCTGTATCCAGTCGCTCCCTGCGCCTCTCTGATCTCGTTGGTCCACCTAGTTGGGGCCTCGACCGCGGGTGAAATCCTTCCTAATATTATAAATCCAAAAGTATGTTTGTCTGTTGGTTTGTCCTTCAATCACATCCTAACAGAGTTGTGGACCGACGTGATTTTTGCATCGGTATACTTGAGATCCTGAAGAGCGACATTGGCTACCTACTTTTTATTCCGGAAAATCAAAAAGCTCACACTGGATTTTTAAAAACTTATTCCACGTGTATGAACTCGCGGCGAAATCTTGTAAGAAATAAAGTGCCAGTATCTAAAAATGGCATTACGAGTATAACGAACTACTTTTGAAAAAGTGAATTCGCATTTAAAATGGGTCATTTTACCGAAAGAAAACATCCTAAAATAATTCGTCTAAAATAATTTTATAATTTCACATTGGCGCTGCGGGATTTGACCTTATACATTCTTTACAACACTTGAAAGTACTTTGAAAAAGTTTATTTTAATAAAAAAATATTCTATTCTATCCTTTCTAGCTAGCTGTGTGATTGTTTTTTTCTTAATCACATCTTAAAACCTTCCTTAAGAGATTCTTCGAATTTTAAATTTCTAAGTTAACCGGTTGTGAGTTTATCAGCCACTTCACTCAGTCATTCAAGGAAACTTGAACATGAACCCTCAAGTTTCTTGATGGTTCAAAATGCCCTTCCCTGGAAACCCGAATTTGGAAAAGAAGGTCGAAGCTTTGAACTTAGCTTATCATCGCTATACAATACCTGTAGTAGTAATCCATCACTAATATCTTAAACACGTAATTACAATATTGGGTTATTTAAGGGTCCGACCAATAAATTCCTGAAAAGCCGGCAACGCATTGGTGGTGTCTCTGGTACTACAAGTGTTCATGGGCGGCGGTAATCACTTAAAATCAGGTAACAATAATAATAGCTAGAAAAAACACGGTAGTAACAATCGCGAGCCGTATGTTGCTATCTGTACTAAGCGGGTCTGACTTGAGGTGCGGTGCGGGGAAGCGCGACGCGAGGTAGCGGCCAACTTGCAGTGAACGTCTCATAGTTAATAAATAAATAAATAATTCTTTATTTCAGACTTTAGGTCCATACATTATGTTAGTAACAAATGACTTAAATCTATGCTACTACAGTATGTGTTACTAACAATTACTTATTCTATGTTAGTCCTTATTAACTACCTTGACCTATTCAGGGCCGCCATCGAATGCACTGGGCCCTAGTGCTGGTGTGCACACTATTCTAGCTCCTCCATCTTAGCGGCCAATGTGCTGAGGAATAATAACTCCCCATTTCTTTCAAACAAGACCGGTGTGTCTCGATGCAAGAATGCCGAGTTTGGCCCGGTTTCCCATTCGATACTTGCATGAATAAGCGTCTTTTCGGCGGCTACCACCTTTCATTGGCGTTTGCCTCTATTTTTAGATATTTCGACTTTCTCGTTCCACTTTCCTGCAAAAAATAAACGTTGCACACAAATACGCACTTACGTGTGTGCCTTACGTTACGCTATCGGATAACTTGTAACAATCATCCTAAAGCCTGGAACCTAAATTGATTTAATTAATCTGAACCCTTGCTTTACCTCTCTTTTACTCTCTTCAGGTATAAATTGTCACTCTTATAGCCCATTGGTCATACATTGGTGACATTTCCTCAAAGTAAAATAAGTTTTATCCGAACGTGAAGGAGGATGGGTTAGAATAGACCCAATTACAAAGTTAGTTGTATTATAATTGAACTGTCTGTATTAGTTGCTCTTGTAGAGTCTTTTCATAAATGACAGTATGTCAGAATTCACTTGGAGAAAAAAGATATTCGACCCTTACATTAATAGTTAACAGTAATTAATGAATTAGGTACCTAATTGTTAGGAAAAATCATTACTTTTAACGAATAGATCTTTTTTCTCCAAGTGAAATCTGACATGCTTGTCTTAGGACTAATTAAACTACTCCTTTAGGGCAACATAGTTCATAAGGCTACCATATTGGCCAAATTACCCAAAAAAAAAAAATTACTCATTATCCTTTGAAATTACGGCAGATTTTCAATACAAAAACTGTCAGACTTATTCGTCGGTTAAATTCACTCGACGTCGTTAAAATCGGCACTAATTGGTCGGTATTATAATAAATTGTTACTCTATATCTAATGTATATCACTTTTATTCATGTACACAATCAAGCCGTGATCATTTTCTGATACAGGCATCAAGAAAATGATAACCATGTCATTTAATTTAACGATTACATTACACTGATGACACCTGCTCGAGGCAAGCGTGCACCTTTTGCGAATTTTAAGTTTACGGTCAACTTTTTGACCAGTTTTGCCCGTGGAACACAGTTAGGGGCAAACTGTGTTGTAGGTACACTGAATTGAACACTCGAAATTGCACCAAACATACCTAAATCAGGCCCTATATATGATCTCTTTCAATTTCAAAAATCCTTTCTTAGCGGAAGCCTATGCCCTAATAGCTATCTGTGTACCAAATATCAGGCCAAACCGTCCAGTGGTCTACCTTGTGCGTGATCAGTGTTGCAGATCAGTCAGCCAGTCACTTTTTTTTCTTCTTTTTTTTATTTATTTATTTTGAGGAAACATACAGTGTTGTAAAAATATTAAAGCTAAAACAGATTTTTCTTTTTATATTTTAGACATGAGGGTCACGACCTTCTGCAAAGGGGAATACCATGCAGCGAAAAGCTTTTTGATATTCCCTCAGTTATTCTGTACACTTAGATTTTTCTAATTAAACATGTAGGTATGGCATTAAACAGGGTGAATGACCGAGGGGTGATATTTTTCAACCCCTTTTGTGTGAGAGCATAGCCGACGGCGAGTCCCTAAATTTGATACTGCATTGGTGCTTGTTCGATTGGATATTATGCATACATTATCTTAACAAAACTAAATTTAAATGTATAAAAAATAGCGCCAACAGTAACTGCGCAAAAGATTACCATTGTCAATCTAATTAAAATCAGAGATTGTATATAACCCTTTTCTGAGATTAGACCTGTGCTCAGTAGGGAGTCATTGATGGATTTATGAATTTTAAATCTGTACCAAAATTTTAAAAGAGAGAGAGAGAGAGAGATAAGCATTGGAAACTAAATAAAAAACAAGCATTTACATAAATAATATGTTGGAGTTTTGTCCGAATCTATTTGAATGCGCCAAAACAAAAATAGAGAAGTCATCAGCTAAAAGCAATTTATAATTGATTCCAGCGGCGTCACACAACTAAAACGGTTTTGCCGTTCCAATTAACCGATCAATCAGAAAAAAGGGTAAATTAGCGACGCAGAGCAGGGCCGCCGCAAAACTATGTGAATATATAATGCTGTTCCAAAATGGCGGGACAAAAAAAGGACGGAAGCTCACTAGTTCTGGTGCATTGGTTTCATCCTTATTAAAATAAATTTAATCATTCATAGACTATAGCTTTTGCCCGCGGCTTCGCTCACGTTAAGTTCGATTTTTCAACCCTCTATTTTACTCCCTTGGTACGCCAATTTTACTTTTTTAGCGGATGCCTACGTCATAATATAGCTTTCTGTATGCCCAGCCCGATCCATCTAGTGATTTGAGCTGTGCGTTGATAGACCGGTTAGTCAGTCAGTCACCTTTCCTTTTTTTATATATTCGGATTGGTAGTCGCTTATCACCACATCAGATTACGTACTTTTAATTGATGAATGATGTTATACAGTTAGTATTAGATGCTTTGGTCCGAGGAAGCTTTCAGAATAGAATAGAATAATTTTTTCTTCAAATAAACTTTTACAAAGTGCTTTTGAACCATCAAATGAATCTACCGCTGCCTGGTTCGAAATGTCGTTCCAACCGAGAAAAACCATCAAGAAACTCGGCGGTTGCTCTTTTAAAAAAAGATAATGATACGTAATAACAACATTGTGTCGTGTACAAGTTGCAGATAAAATTCATTCTTGTGCCTGGGACTTTCGTTTGTGGAGGTAGGTTTTAAAAAATCCGCGGGAACCCTGTGTTTTTCCAGGATAAAAGGCAGCGTTTTTCATTCTGCAAGTCCTCGATTAACCCATGCAAAAAACACGTTGCTCCGTTGCTGCGTGATTGAAGGAAAAACCAACGAGAAAACACACTTTCGAGATTATAATAGTCAATTTACTTTAAATTAAACATTTTAAATCATGGTTTATTTAAAATCGTAGAGGAAGTCAAACTCTTCTGAAATTGAAAAAAAAATCTATTAAAAGAAAAAAACAATCAAAGTATGACAGTGGAATCAAGAAAATCTACTTATTAATATGAAAAAATAAATGTGGACCTCCCATACAAAATTGATGATCCGCTGATTGATTTACTATGGGAGGTCCACATTTTTTTTTCATATTTCGTTACCTATGTTTCTTGGGGAAAGCTGTTCAGTTTCATGAGCACATTTCGTAGCTCACAGGAACGACAGGGTTTTTGTTACATATTGTATATCTATCCTATTCTTTCTATATCTAGTGGCTATAAATTTATTTATTTGAATTTAAAAAAATATTCTATTTTATTATCACTTAGTAGTGCAGATTAGCACTTGTGAAAGTTCGAAGTTTCGAAGTAAGTACTTATTAAAAATTTATTATTAGAAAAATTAATTTTCTTTAATAATACAACTTTTTTCGAAATGTATTTTGAAAGTTCCTTTTAATAATTTTGAAGGTATGTCGGCTATCCGTACATAATGAATCTACCACTCGTCCTGTTAAACGGACAAACGGAAACACAAGCCACGTAGTGATTACGTACGCAAATGAGAGGCGGTCTATGTACAGTATATAGGAGTTTTAAGCGAGTACATAGAAAAAAGTAAATAGTGATAAAAAAGCCACATTTTATTATGAGCCGATCAGATGGGAAATTTCGTGTTTGTTTGTATTGGTGACGCACTGCGTACAGAGTGTTCCGAATTTTGGCAAGTTTTTTTTAATCCTACTTAATAACATGCGAAAGTTTGGATGAATGGATGGCCATCCATCCACATCCATATGTTTGTTACTCCATCATGCCGCAACGACCCAACCGATTTGGCTGAAATTTGGCACAGATAAGCATACTTTTTATCCCGAAAAACAAGAGAGTTTCCGTGGGAATCAAAAAACATCAATCCACGCGACTGAAGTTGCGGGCATCAGCTAGTTTTAAATAAACTGTAAATAAAAATAAACACGCAAAAATATATTTATTTCTATATAATAACTATATAATTCAAAAATTCCGAATTTATAATATCTTAGATTAGAAGTGAGCATTACAAGATTTTTTAGGTTTAAGTAGAAGTAGTTTATAAAATTATTATAATTTAAACACAAAATTAAAAAAACTTAAAATTTTGCGGACATCCTATATCCTCTCCACATGTATTGGCGACTCCGAACGCATCGATTACGAACACATGCATATCGATGTGTGACCGCACGCACACATGCACACATCGAGGTCACATCGGCTTTTGTGATGCAACGTCGAAAAAATAAATTACCCGCCGACTTTGGAAAGTTTAATATCTTGATTCATTTTAGGGCGGTCGAAGGCTCTTGACAATTATTCAGATAATACTTCTATAATTAGGGATGACAAGTTTCTTCTTCAATTTTATTTTCTGTTCTTTTTTTCACACTACTAGAGCTAGGTTAGGATGGAAATGGACATCAATGTTAATATTGCTATATTGTTAAAAAATACATACAAGTATTAGAAATATGTAACAATTTCCATACTATATTATTTTTTTAAAAAAGAAACAGAATATCTGTTTAACTTAGTAAGGAAATTAAGGAAGCGGGTAAATTTTTTAATAATAATAAAATTATGGTCATAAATGAAATAAATTTTATTGATCTTAAAATAAATTATGAAATTTACAGTTTTTTAACGACTTTGTTTTCACCGTGGAATAACAAAAAAGATTGTTTTTGTTTTTTACAGTCATATTTATCATGTTTTGATAATAAAACAGGACTAAATTGTATTTTATGCTAAGTGTAATTTTTTCAGATAAAATATAAGTGTGATGCAAAATTCAAACATATTTTAATACTGCTCTTATCTTTATGTACATATTATAATAAATTCCATCAAAAGGACAACCTACATTTTCTCTAAGAATAATAGCCATGCTGAACTTGAGTGATATTCCCTTCTCCCCTAAAATAAGCGTAAAACTTGTACTAGGCGTAGTTACAACTATAGTGCTTGAACCGTTGACCTTTCCGCTTTCAGCCCGCACCTTTAACCGTCGGGCTATTGAGGCTCTGTATTATTTGAAGGTATAATTGTACTACACATAATATCTATAAGGAGGTTGTCAAAATACAGTCATAACATCATCAACGGCGAGTGTACAAGGCAATCGTCCGTGTCCCATACATCTCGAGTCAATTCGTCTTGTTTAAAGCCCACAACTCATGTTTGCATGCCCTACATACAAGAGTACTAAAAATTTAGGTCAAAGACTTTAAATTGTTTATTGTTCGACTGTTAGGTATAGCGTAGTGGCTTGTGATGCGCTTACTGCATGTTATTTGATGTAAGGAACTCTTTTTGGTGTGATCTTTACAAATAATCTAATAGAAGAAAACTTACACAGTTACATGTATTATTTCTTTTCTTATAAACAAATCTTATATTCACCCTAACCCGTAATTCTTGTTTTAACCTTACCGCCTATTGTAAAATTTTCGTTTATTTATAGATCTTATTGTTTTTTATTAATGGTGTTCAATCCTACTAACATTATAAATGGGAAAGTTTGGATGTATGGATGGATGGATAGAAGGATGTTTGTTAAATAATCACGTCATAATGACTGAACCGATTTGGCTGTTTAGCACAGAAATAGATTATAATCTAGAATAAGATATAGGCTACTTTTTATACCGGAAAATAAAAGAGTTTCCGCGGGAATTTAAAATCTCAACCTACGCGAACGAAGTCGCGGGCATCATCTAGTTAAAGTATATTTTCATAATATTTTAAATTTTACGTTAAAAACGTTTCGGTAGTCTATGATTTAAAAAAATCACAGGATCTAGCTCCATACTAGCCAACATTAACTCTATTGTCAAAAATGCAAGCCTTGTCGCAAATACGCATTAAAAATCACCAATCAATGTGCGTTGAAACGGCGGAACCGCTTACCTAATATTATAATATTAATTATAATATTTTTTTTACTTCATATTTCATTTAGTACTTTACTTAAAGTACGATATGTAAAGTACTAAATCAATTTACACGTTGATGAAGTTAATGATCGCTAGTTTAAAATGTGACTTTATTTGCGATCTTATAAATCACAATTAATCTGTAAATTAAATAATTTTTTATTAATTTATTTGGTAGAGATAAAGATGAATGAATGAATGAATGAATATACTTTTATTGTACACCACACATATTGTAAGACAGACACAAAGAGCTTAATAAATAGCATACAATTTGGCGACAGAAATAAAGTTAAAAGTCGATAATAATCAATTATTATAATAATATATGTAATATAATAATTGATTATGACAATAATCAAATATAAACTGTAAATATGACAGAGAACTCAAATTAGTAAGGTTAATATTTTAAGTGTATGCAAGAAAGCTGTCAAATGTTAACCAATAAATAAAAACCATCGATACTTGATAATTACATTTGCACGAGAGTTTCACCAACAATCGATATTCGTTGCATAAAATCGATTGCGATGCATGAAACCTGTTCCCTTACGACCTTTGTCTTTTACACGACGCCGAAACAGCGTAATTTATAAACAAAAAATATTGAACATAGCCTCTCAATGTCTGAGGTTGCAATATTAATTTAATGTCACATATATAGTGTAATAAATTCAGTGTAATTTTTATTTTATTCTGATACGCAGCCTATAAAACAGTTGCGTTACTGACTCACTCACTGATGCAGCCCAGTAAGAATATCTATAAGAACTTGTTTGTAATGCCCATGCATTCTACACCATTATAGAGGGGCATTAAAGAAAAACATCAATAATAATGTTTCCCCTGAGGGTTATGTTCCGTTTTCTTTCTTCAAATATTATATAAAAAATATTTTTATAGCATTTGATTGCATCAACTGTCTGCACTTGCTAAGCGTGGTGGGCTACGGCCAACAGCTTTGTGGATGACGATAATGATGATGATGATAATTGTATCGATAATAAAATAATTTTTTGGTAATAGCTACTGTATATTAAGTCAAAGCTCTGATGCAATTAGTTTCCAATTTACAACAGCTTATTAAGTTTCACAAATACACGTACTTATTAATTTTAATTGCTATCCATATATAGATAAGCTTTCAAATTTGAAGCAAAAAAACATTACAAATAATATGTTTTTTTTAACATTTGTAAGTCATGAGGGATGACGTTCACATTACTTTAAAAAATTACTTGAAATCAACCGGTTATTTGGCATTAAGCGCCTTAATATTAGTGATTATTCTCAACAGAGGTCAAAAGGCTGATTACGATTCGCAGGAAGAAAATTGCGGACAAAAAGCTTTTTTAATTTTAAATATCAATGATTAAACATGACCTAAGTACAATGTCGTTGGAAAAGTCATCTCATATCGAAAGGTTTCAAAAGACATTTTTATGACAACGACATCAGATAAGAGATGTTGTTTTATTTACATTCCTTTTAAAACAATTAAGATTATCTGATTTGGAAGCAGTGTTAACAAAACATTTGCTTACTACAAAATCGAGGCCGGAAATGTGACTTCGTTTCAACAAACATGAATAACTGAATGATGTATCGATCTTTGACTTTTCACCTCCCTTCAATAATTTCCTGGTGAAAAGGTTTAATTTAAAGTTTTTGAAAATAGATATTACTCATTCACAAATTAAATATTTTTCAAAAATTCTATTATGGCGGAGGCATCCGGTAACAAAGAAATTTTAAAAATTCAAACTCGTTTGAAGTAGTCAAGTTGGGGCTTGAAAATTCGAACTCAACGTGAGCGAAACCGTGGGCAAAAGTTAGTATGCAATAAAATTATACAGGCTAATTGATCAACAGGCCCGATGACGTCAGCGAAGTTGAATACAAAAAAAAAGTGAACGACATGCATTAGTTATATTAAGTTACTCGCCCCATTCTTAGCGACAAAAAGTGCAAAACGCACGCCCGGCGATGCGTGGTTATTTCTGCAATTGACCCAAATACGCCACATGGCCGCGCGGCTTTAACGCACATCTCCCGTGAGAGTGGCTCGCTGTGTGCGTGTAGTGTGCGATACAGGTTGTATTATTTAGTACCGTCGACAAATTAGATTGGAAATTGCCGTAAAAGCTGATTAATTTTTGAGTGAATAATTTATTTTAGTTGATACTTGACGATCCATTTTGCTTAGGTTTAAAAATTATGAAATACTAGCTTTGCCAGCGTCTTTGTCTGCGTGAAGTTAGGTTTTTTAAGAATCCCGCGGCAACCGTCTATTTTTGTATAATAAACGGTAGCTTATGTCACTCTCTAAGTCCTTAACTATATTCATGATAAAATCCGTTCCTCCATTACTGCGTGATTGAAGGACAAACGAACAAACACACATTTTTACACGGATATGAAAATTTAAAAATTACCATCGTAATGTATAGGCATTAGAAAGGACTGCACGGGTTTAAGCTATTTTTTCCCTACTCTAGGGTTCTACGAAATTAGTTTATTCCTAATTTAAATTCTGTTGTAGAGCTTACTAAACAACTACTGCTATGAATAAAATTCTCATTTGATACTTTATTATGTGCATATGTGCTATAGCTGTAAAGATCAAAAATATATTATGGATTTCCAATACTAAATTTTATTCATCACGTTGTTCGTGCCAAACTCGTCGATCTACGAATAGACGTAGACTTTTGTCTACGTCTATTCGTAGATCGTCTACGGCAGCCGCATATTCGCGATAAAACTTAAAATTAGACTTTGAATATTGTTATCTTCGACAAATATTAGGTTACTAAATATTTACAAACATGATACATATTTTTTAATACAAAGAGCTTCTAGAATTAAACCCAGAACCCAATTGAATGTTAAACAAAGACAACAAAACCAATTTGCCGATTTATTATATTAGCGAGATATTTATGTAATTATTAAAATTTTATGCAGACGTTACGCCCAATGACAAGCGATATTGAATTGTGGCGGGGTGCGCGTGTGTGCGTAATTCTTTCACACATTTTTGATCACAACATTTTTATTTGCACCGTTGCCAGTGTGTGCGTCGTGTACACACTGTGCATGTGTGCGCACTAATTGCGATAGCTACTTCATTTAAATTTCGAATGTCAGCCGATCGGCTGCTTTTAAAAGTGTGTAAGTACGAATTTTTATTATTACAACAAGTAACAAAAATTTTGATGCAGTTCTAACGGATTTCTTGAGTTAATTAGTATTTTTTCTTGAGAATTAAGGAGAAAATTAGTCGCATTGTTTTGCGTGATATAATATTTCGCAACTTTCACTTGGATTATATATGAAGTGCTTATCAATATGAATTTACTTGAATATTCCATTGACTAGAAGATGCATTAAAGTGGTTACCTAAGGCGTCTGAATATTGTATAATACAAAATATATAGTCGAATTTTCCTGAAGATAAATGCCCATTCGCTTGCTTAAGTACAAATACGGCCGTAATTTTTAGGTTAGTGTTTTAACAATCAGGTCGTGCGATGCATTCATTAATTTTTAAGTCGTGTTATTGTTCTTTAAATAGTGCATTATATTCAATGCGTTTAGGTTTATTGTCTTTCATTATTAAAGTACCTTTCAACAACGTCGAACCGGTGGTAGATTCGTGACGTGTCATAGGAGCTACAAGTTGGCTTACATGAAATAAAATAATTTGGAATTTTGAATTTTTTTTTGAACACTATGATATTTATGGTCTTCCTACATTTTCATTATAAATACAGTTAAATATTAAAAAACCTTTCTAATAAAATTATACAAGTATTTTTATTCTACTACTACTATCAACTATTTCACATTTCTATAGAAAGAGTTGTGACAGGCAGACGGGTAGACAGAAAAAGTCTTCTTTGTCTTTTTGGTACGGACCCCTGAAACTAGAACCACATTTTAGTATATTGTTTACTTGTTAATGGCACAAAAACCACTGAAATAACTAAGATCGGACTTTTCCAGTTAATTAGTCAGTTCCTAAATAGTGAAAGTGGTTATTTTTTTAAAGGATAATTATAAACTGAACCGCCAATAATTTGCGTCTTCCAATTTTATTAGCATTAAATTTCAATTCATAGCTATATATTTTCACTTGAATTACTCACAAACATCAAATGTTATGATAATTACAAAAAGTGAAGATCAGTATCTCTCTTGCTTGTGAAATCGAGGCTGGCTTCAAATTTCACCTAAAGACTAAGTCGTTGATTCTGCATTTAATGGATTCCGTTTCTTTTTAGAGTTTCGTGAACATTTAGTGCATTTTTGGACTAAATTGTATATTTTTTGAACGTGAAACTGCGTTTTGTGTCAATAGTAAGCAGGAAACTCAGTTTCATACTCCGTCTAATACGAGTATATGTACCTACATATACTCGTATTAAACGGATAGTCTACCTAGACTACATAGTAGAGTTTAGATATTATTAAAAATGGCTGATTTTTAACTAGATGATGCCCTCGACTTTGTCTGTAGTTTTCGATTCCCCCGGAAACTCTTTAATTTTCCGGAATAAAAGGTACCCTATGTGTTAATCCTGGGTATGTGTGTGTGTGTTTGTTTGTGTGTGCGTGTGCGTGTGTATATTTGTTGCTCCTTCACGTCACAACGAATGAACTGATTTGGCTTTTTGGAATGGAGCGCATACCCAGGATTAACACATAGGCTACATTTTATCCCGGGGAGTTTCCGCGGGGATTAAAAAACCTTCATCCACGCTTACGAAGTCGCGGGCATCGTCTAGTAGGCTTATAATTATTAACATAATAAACTGCTAGAAGGAAGTCGTAAAGCAAATTTGTTATAATAATAAATAAATAATTAATTAATTACTATAGTGTCCACGTTGTGAATTAATTTCAATGACGTGCAATTTAGCATGCGAGCTAAGTGCAATGGCTTTTGTCCTTGTTTACAACAGCTGCTAACTTATTGCATTTTAAATGTTCAAACGTATTATTGAGAGTTATTAAAAGTAAAAGCCGATGTTTAGTACCTTTTCTAGTACCTATTACTTCAGCTTTCGACACTATCCGCAAGAACTAGTACTCTTCTTAATATGTTAACTATAATAATTCATACTTTATTCAGCCATAGCCAGGTTCAGAAGAAAGTAATGTAAAAATTATGTAGAGCTGAAAAAAAATTTCGCACACTGACACTCCAGAAATATTCTTAAATTATTTATCATCAAAAAATCAAATAATATCGCCTTTACTAATTTAATATTGATATTCGAAGCATTTAAAGTGAATGAATTTAAATAAAAGCTACACTCGAAGATAAGATAACTAAGTGTTGTGCTGGAAATATAAAATTCCTAAAAACGTACTAATAATGTCCTGGTCCAATTATACTGTATACGTATAGAACCACTAATGAGTACTGAAAACAACTGAATACATGAATCTTTTTTCATGACACGAAATGAGAAATAATAAATATCTGGTTATTTATAAAATGACTCTTATCCCAGTTCACGTGACGCGGCGACACACGATAAACGGCCCATGCAACCGGACATTACGCCCTCATTTTTATTTGGCACATAGACAAAAACACCCTTTTTTCGCTATATAAAAACCCACACACGCAAAAAATATATAATATAACCGAAAGTATGTACACGTCCGGGTAATACTGAAATTGTGTACACGATTATAGTTCTTTTTAATGGGTGAAAGGTAACACAATGGCTTGCTATTTTTACTAATTGTATCGAATATAATAAGTGTAGCGAGGTTGTACGGCCGCCGGACAGTAGGCACATAGCCGCAGCGTTCAATAATTAGCGAATGTTTTTTAAACAGAATTCGAAATTTGAAATGAAGTTTTATTCGGCCTGATTGCGATTTTTCAATTCGTAATTCGAACGGGAATGAATTTTTTTTATCTCCCATTTGCATTCGACATTTGCAATTAAAAATGGATTATTGCTTTTGTTTTTTTTTTAATGCAGTACTACCCATACCCAATACCCACCTACGATTTTTTGAATGACAAAATGTGAAAATAATAAAGCCTTAAGTACATGTCTGCTCTTTCATCGTTGTCTGTAGTCTATGATTTGAGCGTTACTTTTTTTTTATAGATCAGCATCGAGCATGTTTGTTCCTCTTGAATGGCAGAATACGAAAATAATAAAGCGTAAAGCATCTGCCGGTTTTTAGCATTCTGTAATAAAACAATTATTATAGTTATTGTTTCGTCTTGTCCTTCTATCACAGTAATATTATCCAGTTACTGTTAAAGCTGGGATCTGGCAATTTGGCACAGTTATTAGAAAAACTTACACTGTAGGTTCACGCAGATACCTACTCTAATTTATAAAAAAAAACAACTTCCCAATCATTAAAAGCGAAAATTTAAAAAAGAAATTATGAATCAGTTTTTCGAAAAATAAAATCCACCGTACAGAAAAAAATAGTAGAGCTCAAATCACATATTTTAACTTTTTGATCGTGTTCCTTTTGAGAACATAGTCAGATACAGTACAGATTGATACAGATAGATCTAGACAGATAAATTAATACCAGGTACTAGGTATCAAATTAAAAATTTGAACTAAGTTCGCTATTTTATAATATCATTACGCTCAATTCCGCTATCCAAGAATTCTTGGTCTTTGCTGCTGTAAGTTCTTTATAATGCGGTGCCATGAGTGCTGTACAATGTTATGAAAATATCTTAAAAAAGAATACTAAGCGCTCCACTACCGAACCCGTCACTTGAATATACAAAGTTGGTAGATCTATAAATGATCTATATGTAACCTTTTTTCTTTTTTTTTAATCGAAGTCTTTAGTCTATGATTTGTGCGTACGTAAACTTTTTCTTTTTTTTCTGCGAATGAGCGCGTTCCTTTCTCTACAAAGATACTCCGAGCCGAATGTAATCCGTCTAGTGTAAGCTGACCTACCCTACACGTGATATTTAACGAGATAGGGGTTCTTTTAACTGGCTGGTTGGTACAAAAAGGGCCAAGGGCTCTTAAAGACTTGTCGAGCTAGACTCGAAGGGCAGAGGGTCGCAGGAACTGGATTGCGATGCGTATACTTCGGTTGTATAGAAATAATATATTGAAATTCGACAACAGACGAACTTTTGGTTATTACTTTTCTTTTTTAAACGACTGTTGAATGTTGCATTATTACCCGACTCGCAAAGGAGGATAATGTGTTTTTCAGTCTATGTATGTATGTATGTATCCAACGCTCATGGAGAACAAACGCGTGGGACGATTTTATCTATTTATATTTAATCTATTTGTGTTAATGAAGGAAGTTTCACTAAAGACATGATAGTAATCAAAATTCAATATGGCGACCACCAGACGTTATATTGTGAAAAAGCAAAAAAATTAAAAGTCGACGAACTATGTTAAGTGGGGTATCATTGAATAGGTATTTGAAAATCATTGTTAGTTTTCTTTGGCGATTTTTCATTTTGAACGACCATTTACGATCTATGTCAATTTAAAGTTGTAAATTTTCAGTTGATTTTCTTTAAAGCAGTTGGGTTTCTTAATCTACTTTAATAGCTTGTTTTACCAACACGAAATGTATAGGTATTTTTATTATTAGACTAGCTGAAACTCGCGACACCTTCTACGTGGATTTAGGTTTTTAAGAACTCTATGGGAACTTTTCAATTTATTTATTTCTAATTACAAGGAAAACTTACAGGCAGTTAAAGAAAGTAGGTAAACAAAATATTTATAGAGAAAAATTATATCTAAGTAGGTACTAGTTTTCACCACAGATAGAAGATTCATAAGAAAGAAAAGCTCACATGGGAAAAAGAAATTAAATAAATTATAGTAATACAAGAAAAAGAATAAAAGGAATAAAAAATAATAGTAAAGAACAACAAGATGCAATAAGTGAGTATCAAATGATAACGGCTGGTGGCCGATATTATTTATTACTTTAATCTGAGGTAAAATTTTTAAGAATTTGCTAGGCACTTACGTTCCGGTACGATTTCATGTAGAAACTGATTAGGGGTATGCGTTTTATATATTTTGGAAGTGAGATCAAGCATTTCAGGACTGTCTTGTCATCGTATAAAAAATCTACCTTCCAAAATTATTTTCAAAAGGAACGAATGGGAATAAAATTGAGAATGAAACCGAGTCGCATTTCAAATATCGAATGTTACACGCAAGTTTGTGTGCGAACTTTGTATCCACATCGAAGTTCTATGCGGTGTGTGCGTGTGATATCCACATTAAGTTTTGCACTCACCAAACCCTGCTTTAATTGATTTATTTATTGTTTTCCATATTACATTGTATTTTTAACCGACTTCAAAAAAGAGAAGGTTCTCAATTCGTCGGAATCATTTTTTTAAATGTATGTTCCCCGATTACTCAAAGATGCATGAAGCGATTTGGTCATTTGGTCATGGTGGATTTTGGTGGTCATATGGGCATCAGGTCAAGTTTACGATGGGATCCTAAAGAAATTGAGAGAACTCTTCAAATTTTATAGGGAAACTTGATATATTTGACGTTTGAAGTGGGTTTAAAAAAATTGTGTTTATATTATTACACTAGCCAATGCCCTCGAGTTTGTTGGCCTGAAACTAGGTTCTTAAAATCATTTGGGAAAACTTTGATTTTCAAGAATAAAAAGTACCTAGCCAATTTTGTGTTCAGGTACGATGTATAGAAGATTAGGCTAATTCAACTGCTATACCTCTTTCAAGTTAACCCACTTCCATCTTAAACTGTTCTCTCACTTACTAGGTGATATTTTAATTAAGATTTAATTGCAGTTAAAAAAAATAAGATTTTTTCTTCAAATTACATGAAATGACCCTAAACCCTAACCACTTTGCACATTGCTGCAGTGAAATGTTAATTATTTTTTTTAAAAGAAGAATATTAGCCAAGCTGATTTTAATATTTTCCTCTCCCCTCCAAATAAGTGGAAAACTTGTGTAAGGTAAGTACAACAATAATATAATTAATAGTGCAATGGGTGGGGTTCGAACCCTCGACTTTTTCAGTTTTCAGTCTGCACCTTTAACCGTTGAGCTATTGAAGCTGCAAATCGGTACTAGCTTGTATAAGTTAATCGAAAAATGATACAAATAAAACAAACTATTCCGCTCGGTAGGCAACTGTCCTAACCAATAGCTTGCATGTGTGCGTCTATCCTTCCTTGACCTAGAGCCGCGACTATCGTCTCTAGGTCAGGACCACTACACACACTACATGCCATCGACCACTTTATCCTGATCTTCCCCTCCCCGATCGCTCCATACAAATAGCCTAACAACATGGGGGTTTCTATATCAGTGCATGTGTCTGTTTACAATGGACATGTGAATAGTCGACTAGACGCTTCGTAGACGGATATAATCTGTGGTAATGGTTTGTTTCGGGTTAGATTTTGAATTTGGAATGTTTAAGTTTCAATTACAGAACATTGTGTGTGGTGTGTGGAGCCATTAGCTGTGCCATTAGCATACATAATTAATTAACTAGAACTGTTTTGTTTTCAGTATAATTAACAGGTAAGGAGCTATTATTGAATTTTATTTGTTAAAGTGCTATATGCACATATTTATTTAATTGACTTATGCAGCCCTAAGTCCATTGATGATGATAATTTTATGACTTTTGTGTAAAAAAAATTTGAGAAATACATATATACATAAGTAGTACACAGTACAGTAAGGCACATAAAGGTACACAGTAGCATCAACGACTTACTACTGAGAGCAAGGTCCTGTCACAGAAGGGTTACTTGCTTCAATGGAGAAGGAAAACATCATAATTTGTAAATCATTTATTAATTTATGAATATGATAAAGGAATATCCAATGCATAAGAAAGTCGATGCAAATTGTAGCGGGATTTTCTAATAATAATTGTTACATTGTGGCGATCGCAATCACCTCTCATTGGGCGACTCTCTCGCTATTGGCTAAAATACATTGATTGTATAATTGCCATAAACTCAGCCGATCAACACAAAGAGACGCTGCCAACGTTGCCAACTAATTAAACCGGCAACTCTTTGTCAAACGCGCATAGTATGGTAGTGTTTGGAATCGTTAGAATGGTCTCAAGGAGTATTCAAATTCAAATTCAAAATTAATTTATTTCATCTAGGCTAACTTGTAGCTCTTATGACACGTCATAAATTTACCACCGGTTGGGAATGCAGATTCTGCTGAGAAGAGCCGGTAAGAAACTCAGCAGTTGCTCTTTTCAAAAAAAATTTTTTTTTTTACAAAGCTATGCTATGTATACAGTGCTTCCACAATAAAGCTTCAAAAATGCAAAAATGCAAAAATGCATACATAGGTACACCAATCCAACGCATGTCAAGACGGGCAGTCAAAGCAGACCCAATCCCGTTGGTGGCACCCGTTCACGAGCATGACGCATGATCCAGCCATTGCTTCGCTCAACCATATTTGTATATTTGTATCAAAATCAAAATACATTTTTCCATCATTTTTGTGTGGTGGGAGGCTTGGGCCGTGGCTAGTTACCACCCTACCGTCAAAGACGTACCGCCAAGCGATTGAGTGTTCCGGTACGATGGCGTGTAGAAACCGGTTAGGGGTATGAGTACACTGCCATACCCCTTCCAAGTTAGCCAGCTACCATCTTAGACTGCATCGTCACTTACCATCAGATGAAATAGCAGTAAAGGACTATCTTGTCATTGAATTAAAAAAAAATGTTGAAATAGGTTAGTACAAGCTCTTATCTAGGTATTGTTATGTATCACTATTTCATGATGTAAGGCGTAGGTCCAATTTTTTTACCTCAAAACTAGGAAATACCTTAAAACTTGGAAATATATCTACATACCTACCTAGTTTACTTCCTTTAAATTTTTCTTTGATGTATTCTGTAACACAGTAATATTTTTTTGCTTAGGGATCTTTAAAGCTTGTCTAATGTTTAAGTTCAATAGACTTCTAGATACCCATATAACATATACTCCTATATATTGTTGTATAGTTGGTGTTGATGATGATAATAGAGAATCTAATGATGCATCAGAAAACTGGGTAGCAGGATGTCGAGTATATCACACATAACCATTTAGAAGTTTCGATTTGTAAACATCAATTCTTGAGTGTAGCAATAAAGAATTTTCTATCTATCTAGTTCGACCAGAGATTTATATGTCGGGGGTGTTTTAATTTTAAATTTAGACTTGTTGTTTAATCGATAATTTAAAAGGTTATCACCCTCTTTTTATACATAAATACTATATCATAGGTTACCAAAGTTACAGCTGAACCTAACAGTGGACTTATATTTTACTTATTTTGGAAGACTTCCTATTTAATAAAAAAAGGGGAATATTTGTCAAGTTAAAAAAAAGTAAATCCTATGCATTAGAAAGTCGAATCTTAACAGGTAGTAGGTAAACCAAAATATACTTTCAATCAAAAGAAATGGACACTGTTAAAGTCAAAGAGTTAAGCTCTATCCATAAGAAAATTCGATGAAAAACTACAAATTAAAACACTCTTTATTGCTTGAGATAATAGAGTCGAGAGTTGTTTAAATATGTGTGTGCATATAGTACCCACATATGCTAGGTATAAATAGTACATTGCCAAAGTCAAAGGGATGGGAATGCATCGGGTTCAATGACCGCCGAAACGCAACGCGCAGCAAGGTCACACACACTAGCGCAACGCACACATAGACGCTTCGACCGTGAAATTAGAAATACTAGTGATGTGATGCAGTCGATAATATGGGATATAGATACTCATAGGTTCAAATTGGGAAAAACATATGTTAATGATTTGATAAATAAAAATAAAAGTTGTTCAAATGTCTAATTTTAAACTTGCACCATATGAATGTTAGTTACTAATTACCTTAAGTGCCTTCTAGATTTACCCTTGGTGAGAGAAAAAAGATTACGGTTGTATGAGAGTATATAGCACAACAGCAAAATAGTTTTAAATAGTTAGTGTTTAGAATATTTTGATCTTTGACTGTAAGCACTCTTTGATTTTCCAGGACAGAAAGAACGTTAAGTATCTCCAGTTATCATTGTCGCTTTAGTTAGGGTAATTTCTCGAAAAAAAGTAGTTATAGTTTTCATTAATAAAACAACTTTGAAAAAAACAAAAACATGATCCATGTTACTGAACAGTCACAAAGACAATACGTATTAAAAAGTAAGTAAGGGATTTTGAATAAAAATGTCTGTATATAACGACCTCTCCAACCGATTCGCTTCAATACCCCATGAAGGCTACTTGTACTCCATTAAAATTTTTCGGACACTTCACATCGGAAATTAAAAACGTAATAAATCACTTATAACAGGATGTGCTGAGCCTCTTTCACGAAACAATGTCTTTTATTTATATTGTACTTGTGTCATAAGGTTAGACTTGAGGTTATTTTAAATTGTAATCGTTGTACTACTTTTGAATAACACATTTAGGTGGATCATTGAACTTTTTAGTAACAAAACAATACTATGAATGTTAATTTTAAATTTTTGCCTTTTTATTTGAATACTAAAGCCCAGCTTCGCACACAAAGTATGCAGGATTTGATTTTCTGTTGTATTCTAAAATATAACAGTTTTGGTGACTTATAGAAAGATTGCAAGAAAACTTGCAAAACTTTGTAAGTTTTCTTTTACACAATTAGTGTAAAAAAAAATCTTCTAATCGAATGCAACCGCTAAGCTTAGTACTTAAAGGCAAAACCCCAGAGGTTACCGTACTATGAGAATTCCAAATTTCTGGTTATTTAAATATTTGAATAGTATTCAAACATACGCCCAATTCGGCGTTGCTAAATTGTCGGTCAACGATGGTTGCATATCAATGGGTGTTGAAAGAATTTACGATGAGTTAGCATGGAGAGACAATCGTTTCCTGACTTTGCACATAATGTTGCACATGCTAATTCAGAGTTTATGATGATGATCAAAAAGATAAGCTGTTTATGGCACGATCACTTGAGATGCATCGAAAATTTAATATGCAGACGTAGTGTTTATAGTTTTCTTTTGTAAATACGTTTATAAAATCTATAAAGGCATTTAGAATACGACCGCCTTCATAAAATCTTTCTTCTTTTAATGATAAGGTCGATACACATTTTGCGAAGTGTTAAGCTTAGTTTCAAATTGTTGCTAATTTGGTGGTACACAAATTCTGAACTAATATAAATTGATAGATCTATCTATAGCACTATTTTAAGATAGACTGTGTACAATTACTTTGGTACCAATTACGCAAAATGTGTAGGTATCGGTATTATTGTACGTTACACGTATGAAAAGACAAACATTTTCATACAATTCTCTGTTTAGATATCTATAGGTAAAAAGCTATATCTTAGAAAAACTCCAAAAATTGTGGGACTATTACACTATTTGATAATTACTCAAAATTGTATTGCATTCACTTTAGTTTTTAGTCATATAAAGTTACATACTACAAACAGGTCTGTTGCCTTATGCAATTAATTTAAAACAAGGAAGTTTATTTTCAGTAGGTAAATAGGAAGCAGGTGATTATTAACGTCAAATATATAAAAACGCATTTTATTATTCCAACAAGAATACGTAGCACTAGCAACATTATAAATGTGTTATTATCGTACCGACATCAGCCTTCTTCTCAAGGCCAACCGGGTTAATTGTTGGTCGATTCACATCAAATTCTGGTGTGCATATAAAATACATACCCTTTAAAGACTGAATATTACACTTTAACAGCAATAATTTATCTAAAAAAGAATTTTATAATATTTTTGAATTATCAATAGCTACGTAAAATACAATAATTACTCAATTTAAGGGATCATACAAATGAAGGTGGGATGTGCTACAAAACAATGCATTTTAAAAATCCTCGTGCACAATTTTCATCCATTTTATCTGAACCATCCATCTATTTATCATTTTATCCATTTTATTTACCACTACGCAGACACTGGCAGATTGAGAAAAGAGTCTATATTTTTTGCAATTTTGTATATCACGTCTATAATTTACGCGTGCTACTGTTAACGCGAACATTTATCGAAAATTACTATCTAAGCAATCTGAGCTAATCAACATCACTACGCTCAAATTCGTATCTACTATTCAATTGATTATTTCAACTAGAATGGAAGAGTTTCTTTCTGTATGTTAACATTTTTTAAGCTATCACATAGCTTCTATTGCGGGCCAGCGTGGAGACCGAATCCAGAAATTCCGTAACGAAAATAACCTGACACGGGACTCTTCTACGGTGAGCCGCTAGATGGCGCATTTTTTATCAACGCCATCTAGTGGTGAGCCGCTAGATAGCGTTGATAAAAAATGCTATGCAATAGCTTTACCGCGGCAGTCCCCGAGTGCCACACGTCTTTTTTTTCTATATAAATCTATGCGAGTCGTGGATATAATGAGTAAATAAAATTAGTTTCACTAGCGGTGGTTACATTTTCTTTCAGTTTTTCAATATTTTTCATCGACTCAAGGATACATTGAGTGACTAAAACTGCTACCATTTGGGACTATTTCTATAGGGTTATCAATTATCATTATTAAGTTTAGAAACTATAAGTTTCTAAAAAATATTAAATTATGTCGATAAATATTATCTATATAGAGCTGATGAGCATCACTACGCGAGTCGTTGCACTACGCAGCCAGCGACTAAATTCAGTTTCACTAGTGGCCGTTTGGTTTCAATACACTCGTGGTTTATTTTCGTAATGTTAGGCTGAGGCTGAGCTGCGCGCGCACTACTGGTTTATAATAAACTTGACAGATCACTGACGGCGGCTGAATCTATGTTTATTGTTGATGCGCATTAAGCTTTACTAATAATAATACCGGGATTAGTCACATCCAGTATATTTATGGTCAAAATACGGAAACGTAGGTACCATATAGGTTCCTATAAATTGAAATCACCTGCCTCTCCTAAACTTCGACTTCTATGAAGTTTTTTATACTATATTTATTTTATTTAAAATGCCGTATTCACTTTTCAAGGTAACGTTAACTGTGCGAATATCTAGATTTTAGACTTGATTCGTGGCTTAATGATATAATTGTGATAAATTAAATGATTAAGGTCCATGCAAGCGGATCGAAATATCGACAATTTCAAGTATAACCATTATCGTGGTATATTCTCGCATAATTTATCACAATTATGTGCGAATTCTATCATTTATTATGGAGATATCATATAAAAAAAATATTGCCCTACATACATTAACTGACGTTACTAATGATAATAGTTATTATTAGTGACGTTAGTTAATGTAAATTATAAAGTTTACGTGTCCAAAGAATACTGATTGTTGAAGAAAATATAAGGCTTTTAGACTGCGTAATGTGGGTAGAAATCGCAGTTGCTGACGTTTTACATAAATCCTTCACGCTTACACGCGCATGCCTTGTCTCATATCTTCTCTTTCATTGTTTTCTCGCCCAAAATCCTTCAGTATCAGAAGATCAAAGTCTTCGCAAATGCGCGTTGCCAGTGATGACTTGTGGATCCGGAACATGGTCGCTAACTATAGGCCTTATAAGAAGGCTCAGGGTCACCCAGCGTCCAAAGAATACTGAAGATTGTTGAAGAAAATATAGGAAGGCTTTTAGACTGCGTAAATACGCGTGAGAACGTGCTTTCTAATTGTCCAGTCTTTTTTTTTTTTTTGATAAGATAGTCTTTTACAGCGAACTCACCTGATGGTAACTGATGATGCAGTTTAAGATGGTAGCAGCTATGTAATGGAAGGGGTATGGCAGTATACGTTCAACCCATATCCCTAATCGGTTTTTACACGCCATCGTGCCGGAACCCTAGATCGCTTGGCGGCACTTCTTTGACGGTGCTGGTGGTATTCAGCTACGGCAAAACCTTCCACTAGACCAGACCAAAGACAATTCAGAAATTATAAATGACCAAATTGGTCCCGCCGGGAATCGACCTCGAGACCTCCCATTTATAAGACTATAGCGCTCACCACTGCGCCAGGGAGGTCGACGAAACTCTGGACTTTAGTCAAGTATTTTGCCTAAAATTACGTTCCTACCTAATAGTATGTTTACATTCGGCTACTAGTGAATTCCGGTTTAGACTAGAATAACTAGATAATACCTAACCAGTTGGCTAGGTCATGTTGTATGCACGTGATAGAATGACGAAGCGTCGTATAAGCAAACACGTCTAGTTTTTTACCTGTACCTATTTTATTGATATTTGGCAGATGTAAAAAACTAATTTAAGATTCTGTTATTAACAGGTAATTCCTAGGATAACTTTAGGTAATAGGAAAAACACCTAGCAATTTATTTTGTAAACCAGAGGTTCTTCATAATAAGAGAATAGTTTTTCCCATAAATCACCCACGATGTCTTTTTGTGCAACTGAAATTATATATAGTATTTTAGAATTCTTCCAAACGTACAGCTAGATAGCTTTGCGTCGATTGGCTAGGTCATGTGTTAAGCCTGGTGACGTGGCTGTTCGTATTTATAGTTTCACTCTCGGTTGTTAGCCGCTTTTTTGCGTTTTTTCCGTTTTGCGGATTTTATTGCATACCGATCATACGTAGTACCTATACTTCCTCAAAGTCCCGAACATCAAATGTGACATAGGTACCTCACATTTACAACGATGGTCCCAAACAGTTTTTTTTTGCTAAATGGTCTCCATGTCCAATTTACCCTCGATGTGGTCTACTTCATCGTCTCAACCGATAAACGTCCACTTAGGTCTCAAGGCTTGTAAACACAAAGTGCCGCTTGTATCCCGCTTGTATTACAATTTACAACTCGCGGAAGATCGTCTATCTACCTATTAATTATGGGATCTTCCAACGCGGCATATATCGGCGCTCCATGGCGCACTTTGAGCTATGTGGCTCATCTACGTTGGTAACTCATAGTTCTTGTACGGATCTTGATGTTTTTTTTTATTTTTTATTGATTGATACTATGGATACTACGAACATTGCTCTTCCCATCGTCCGCGTCTGCTTAGTAATCCTAAGTCATCTTATGAGAACCGTAGAGCCATATTATGTGGTGGATATACGCTTATGGGACATCAATTTACTGATACTTCGCTACTATCTACTGTTAGTTCTAAATCGTTCACGGAAAATAATTCTACTATAACTGTATTTTCTACTGCTGTGGTAAAAGCTAGTAGCGAAAAGCGTAAACTTACAGTCTAGCAAAGTAAAGAAGAAAAATATTTCAAACCAGTGGCAAATTCATCTATTGTGACTCTTCGAAAACACTTGTAATTTGTTTTTTAATATATAAGCGATAGATATGATAGAGTCTTAGCGACGCGAAAATGTCATTTTTTTAACTTATTTTTTTATACAACAGCAAGTGCACTTGTATTTTTTTGATACAATTAAATTGCAATTTGTGTAAATATCCTAAGTGCAGTCTATAAATGAGTGTTATTTGTGATAAGAGCAACTCAATTTGTTTATCGCGAACCAGTTTCAATTATTTTATTTGGAAACTACAATGGCGTTGTCGAGAGATAGGTGCGAGCATAATTCAAAGGACCTCTTCGTCAAAACAGCACTCGTTAGTCGTTACCGCTCTCTAATTACGTCGAAATAATACGCAAAACTGCTATTGTTTGTCCCAAAAAATGATAGCCAAACCTCAAAATGCAAATGGCGCAATTAAAAAAAGTCTTCCCGCGAAAAATGACGACGCAAGATGGCCGCCCTATTTAGATCCTGCCTTCTATTGGCGCGCTAGCTTTAAATTTAAAAATGGAATGCACTGTCCTTGGCGGACGAGGTTCGTTGACCTTCCGATGCATTTTGGCGGTTTCTCGCTAATTCTGAATAGTCCTAACCGACGCGAACTACCGCTAATGTGTTATAGGCCATTTTCATTTTATTTATGGTACAAATTCGCTCAGTACAGTGGCGCGGTGCATTTAAAACAGTCTAAATGAATTGTCAAATGATTTTGAGCTCTCGCGGTTTTACTTAAGACCTAGTATCGTTGTAATTTTTTTAGGATTATACGTTATCGTTAAGCCATTTTCATTCATATTCAAAGGCGATACGATGTAAATTAGGCTGTTAAAGTTTTGTAAATGGCGAAGTCTTATCATGCCCACTGAAGGTGAGCTAGACAGGGAACTTTTTCATTTTTGGAAACGTTTTAGTGCTTACAAAGTTTTCAAAGTCACAGATTATATTAATTACACAACAAACTACCATTTAAAGGACGATAGTTTTTTATATAGTCTACTTGCATTCACGAAGTGTCGATGGCAAACGACATTTTTCGATAAAATAACAAGTAGTACAAACATGGTAGGTAGGATGTAGATAGCATTCGCAGCGGTGAGCACTATGGTCTTATGTGGGAGGTCTCGGGACTATCTTGTCAAATAAAAAAAATATTGCAAATGGCGCACCGACCTCTACAATTTATCTATGATTTCATAGATTAATTATGGAGGTCGGTACGCCATTTACTATATTATTAGTTCCAGAGACACTCGTATTTGAAACGTGGCGCTTCAAATTGATCCATAATTAATATATCGTTACGACTAAACTTTGTAAACTTTGGTCTGAGCGTCCGGTTGATCGTTTATGAGCTTCTGCGACCAAGGTTGCGACAATGACGACGACCAGCGTTGGTCGCGGAGTGCACAAAGTCCTAACAACGTTGGGGCTAAAACACGACAGGAATTTTAATGACAGCCATTGTATAGCTTAGCCCAAAAAAGTCTGATCTTGTTCGCAGCAACCAAGCAGCAACGTTATTGAATGCTAATCGGCTCGGAGAAGGCAAATTGCTGTAATCACGTCTAATGACCTCTGGATGCAACGAAGCGAGCACTTGGCTTCCACTCAGCTCAAACTCTAAATTCGTTTCGCGACGAAATCGTACCCAGTACCCACTCATATAGACGTTTATCTCACGAAGCTACGGGCGCTTTACTTGTGGTTACGGCGTGTACATGCACATTGCGTAAGTGTGCGTGCCTGTCAGGAGCATAGGTGGGAGCGGTCAGGCGCGAGCAAGCTCTCGCTCACACTTATACAGATATGACACACACAACCATGAGCCACGAGCCCTCGTGAAATGAAAGAACTATATTAGATACGAGGTACTTTGTGCATGTAACTTTTGCAAAGATAAGCTATTTATTAAGATAGCTGGATTGTATACCGCCTGTTTTGTGCTTTTCCATTTTCTTTTTAAATTTTTATTCCGTTGGGTTTATTTTATTTTGTTTTTCATTTCATTTTGTGATTAATTGATTATTTTATGATGTATCCGTGATCGCCTTTGAGTATATAACCAAAAAAAAATCCAAATCGGTCCAGGCGTCTTCAAGTAATCGGGAAACATAATAAAAAAAAGCTTCCGATGAATTGAGAACCTCCTCCTTTTTTAAAGTCGGTTAAAAAGTTTTCTTTCTTTCTCTAGGTATAATTTCTGGCTTTCGTATTTGGCACCTTAGAATTAGGTAACTAATATGAATGTATCACACTCGTAATCTGTCCGTAGGTACGTGTGTAGACGACTTTCTAACTCATTAACATGTGAGGTGCTGACTGCAGTTGCAACGTTACATAATATTATGAAGGTAACAGTTTAGTTTTATGAGTAAAAATTCAACGCAAAAACCTTTTGTAGACAAATTCTTAGTTCATATTAAGCAGGTATCTCGATTTAAAATTGGTCGAGACAATAAACAAAGGAGCAAAAACGAGAAAAATATCAACTGCTAAATTTTTTTTTTCACATTTGAAAATGGCGCTATACAGCCGACAAATAGTTTTTTTTTTCAGATAGGTTATAGCTAGGGACATTCGGGATAATTTTAAGATTCAAACGTTATAACATACATCTAAATGTATTCAGGCATTTAGAAGATATGGTGGAATCAAGCAATTCACACTTACATAAATACAACCCTGAAAACATTACCTCCTTTTTGGACAGTCGTGGAAGAAGTCCAGAATCGAGAATCCGTGAATACCATTATCCTACTTCCTACTTCCATGTGTGGATAGATGGATGGATGTTTGTTTGTTTTCACGCAAAAACTACTGGACGGATTTTGATGAAACTTCACAATGTGATAGCTTATACTTCAGAATAGCACATAAGCTACATTTTATGCCGGAAGAGTTTCCGCGCGAATCAAAAAACCTTAATTCACGCAGTCGAAGGCATCATCTACTCCTTTATAATATGGCATGACAGTTATATTAATAAATAAATAAATAAATATTAATTCTTACATCAAATCGGTTTCTATGGAGATTCGAATGGGAAATTAAGTTTTTTCCGGTAGAGTGGTAACAACTTACGTCCGAAAACTTCCATCAAACAAGTCAAAGGTGTCTTAGAAGTCACTTTACATTTGCCCCAACCAGGAATCGAAGGCAAAACCACCAGTGTATGAGACCACAGGCGTTCATCTATACGCTAAAGAAATCGTCGAACAACTTTAAAACAATTTGTCCAAATCGCAAATAGGGTTACAGATAGAAAGTTCTATTTCCGTATGTTGGGAGGACGCTTTATGGAAATAGTCGTTAAAGCGCTGAGCTCTCGTGAATGGGACCTCCGGGCTACATGTGGTCGATGCGTCGCGAAAACTTCGAACTTTATGCATTTTGCTCGTTTTTTTATATATTTATACGATGACAAGATAGTTCTTGACTGCGATCTCGTCTGATGGTAAGTGACGATGCAGTCTTAGGCTGAAATCTATAAACCGCACTTTCACTCAGCTCAGACTCAAGACAGAGTTAAAATGAGACAGATTTATGTCAGAGCATATTTGTGGCTCGTTTTGACCTCTGTCTTGAGTCTGAGCATGCTCTATAGATCTCAGCATAACGGGCTAACTTGGAAGGGGTGTGGCAGTGTACATTCAACCCATACCCCTAATTTGTTTCTACACGTCATCATGCTGGAACACTAAATCGCTTAGCGCTTAGTAGGGTAGTAACTAAAACCAAAGCCTCCCACCAGACCAAACTAGAGACAATTCAGAAATAATAAATTCCCAAATTGCCCGCGCCGGGAATCGAACCCGAGAGCTCCCATTTATAAGAGCACAGCGCTCACCACTGCGCCAGGGAGGTCGTCGTTTACTGGACACTGTTTTATCTCATAAATTGCACTATAGGATTGTCTGAAGATAATTGTATCATTGGCTGGTACTCTCTCGCTATCCTATAGCGTATAGGTCTTACCCGGGTATAGGTTATCATCGAAATTAAAGAGAGACAAGAAAATGTTATGGTTGGTCTAAGTCCCTACTAGTCGATGTCGCGTATTAGCATGACGTATGTAGCTATTCGTGACGTCGTTCAGTCGCTTGTGACGTCACCACACGTGTTGATCCGTGCACGTGTGGATAGTTCGGAATAGTATGGAAATAGTACGCGGTTTCACCTATATTTAGGAAAAAGTTATTCAGCATTCAACATTCCTGGCCAGTTCATTACCGAGCACGAGTCTAGTTCTAGGAAGAAGGGTTTCATTAGGGCCTAAACTTACTACTGGATATGAGTCTATATTCATTTTAAAATAAGCCAAATGGAATGGTGGACTATGGCCCAAACTTTAGGCCATAGTCCACCACGCTGGTCAAGTGGGGATTCGCTTTTACACATCTTTGAGAACATGACGGAGAACTCTTGACCGTGGAGGTCTCCTTACGTTTTCCTTTGCTGTCATATCAAGAGATAAATATATTTACTTTTAACAAGAAAAAAGGGGATTGACGACCTCCCTGACGCAGTTGTGAGCGCTGTGGTCTTATAACTGGGAGGTCTCAGGTTACCGGTAGGGCAATTTTGGAATTTTTAATTGAATTATCTCAGGTCTAGGTTGGTGAGAGGCTTAGGCCGTAGATAGTTACCACCCTACCGTCAAAGACGTGCTGCCAAGCGATTTAGCGTTCCGGCACGATAGCGTACAGGGTATGGGTTGAATGTACACGGTCATACCTCTTCCAAGTTAGCCCACTATCATCTTAGATTACATCGTCACTTATCATCAGATGAGATCGCAGTCTAGGACTACTTTGTTTTCGAAAAAAAAAAGTTTGTGACATCCGTCATATTGGGTGTTCGATATATCGAATCGATTGACACTTCATTCATCAAAATCAGCTTAGTAGTTTAGGCGCTACGGTGGACATATGCCGGGTAAAAACATGTCTGTCTGCGCGTCATCGTCTGAGTTCTTCTCCAGGACTTAACTTATCTTTATGCAGATGATCTGTCTCGTTAAGCAGATGAGACGAGGAAATAGGCTGACAAACAGACAGACAAAATTATTTTCACATGTATAATTTTGTAAGGATTCTGATATAGGATTTTCCAGAGCACTCAAGCGAATCATTGTTTGGAATGAACAACGTAACCGTACACGAGATATGTTGATGTAATACGCAATTATTTTACTCATATTTCGTTAAAATTTCACTCAATTTTCCACCCTACAACTTTCCAACTCTACCCCTAGCATTATTAAGCGATGACGTAAACTAAGGGCGGATAGAGGGTTTTAATTTATTACCCCAATTAATTACCGCGATCACGTTACAAGTTGTCGGAATTTTGGTTGACGAACTAGCGCCTGGAATATCCGAAAAGTTCGCTTTAAGGATATTTATTATTTATTCCTTAAAAAGATCAGAAAACTTCACTTACGAGATAGGTATACCTATCAAGCAAATTCACAATATTACAATGTTTAATGGAACCTAGGACCTCTAGTTATAAGCTGGGTATTTCATGTAAACAAAAAAGTACAGTCCACTACCAAACGAATTAAATTATGTATTAAATTACGAACCGGTGGTAGAGTCATGACGTGTCATAAGAGCCACAAGTTGGCCTACATGAAATAAAAAAAGACGTGTGGCACTCGGGGACTGCCGCTGTAAAGCTATTGCATAGCATTTTTTATCAACGCCATCTAGCGGCTCACCGTAGAGGAGTCCCGTGTCAGGTTATTTTCGTTACGGAATTTCTGGATTCGGTCTCCACGCTGGCCTAGAAGCTGGTCTAGAAGCTATGCAATAGCTTAAAAATTTGAATTTGAATTAATTAATTACTAGTTTGTGCCCGCGACTTGTTAAAAATCCAGCGGAAGTCTTTTTCGAGGATTAAATTGTAGCCTGTGGCACTCTCCAAGCCCTTAACTATACCCATGCAAAAATCACATAGTTTCGTTACTCCCTTGTTGCGTGATTGGAGAACAAACCAACAAACACAATTTCGCATTTATAGTTTTTTAAAATTTCATAAAAATATTATTATTATTTGAATCACATTTTTAATGGAAAAGAAGCCGATTAGATAGCATTCCAAGATGATTTCCATAGCATACGAGAGCAGAATTAATTGCAGCGAACTTTCTCATGTGCATGAAATAAAATAAAAAAAGGCCAAACGGAAACGCGGCGAGCGGCGCTTACTCCGCATTCCTACTTGCCTATACTACCAACGCGAACGCTTCAAGTTGTATTATTTCAATTTTTAACCGACTTAAAAAGTTCTTAAAGTTGAAAGGAGGAGTCCTCAGAATCTTTTTTGTTATTTTTTAGAAGTCGAGCGGGCCTAAATAGAAACGATGAAACCGATGCGAGACTTCAACATACGTGTACAAACTATAATTATTTTTTAACCGACTTTAAAAAAAAGGAGGTTCTCAATTCATCGGAATGTTTTTTTATTCTTCAGTTAAATGTATCTCGACGTTGGTGAAATCGGCACTCACTCTAGGTATGTTTGTAACGTATACGTAGTCATGATAATGGTATGTAAACTACGTATCGATTGAGACCTTGATAAATAATACAGAATGGACAACTATATGCCCACGACTTCGTCCGCGTGGAGTTAGGTTTAAAAAAAAATCCCTCGGGATCCCACTCTCAAGATCAACTATGCCTATGCAAAAAATCACGTCGATCGATCCGTTGTTCGGTTGTTGTATGATTCAAGGACAAACCAACAAACAATTAACAAACACTTTGACGTTTAGGTATAAGTATATTAATAGGTGTACTCGTATATTAATAAGGATGTAAGGTTAATAAGTAGAGATTATTACACAGTTAATGAATTCCTTAATGACAAAGTTGCTTGGAACCAATCTACTTTGCTGAACAACTATCCACAAGATAGATAAGCTACATATTGTAACATTTTTTTGTTTTGAAAAGAGCAATCGCTGAGTTTCTTACCGGCTGTTCTCAGCAGAATCAGCATTCCGAACCGGTGGTAGATTCTCGACTTGTCATAAGAGCCACAAGTTGGCCTACATGAAATAAATAATTTTGAGTTTGAATTTGAGGATGCATAGTGATGTGACGCAGTAAAAACCCAGACAAAAAGGCTAGTATTAATCAGCATGGCCACCGGTGAGAAAAAGCGCAGTAATAATAGGACATGCGCAGGCGCAGATCGGGGTCAAGGCGACGCAACTTTCGATCCCCCAGAACTCCCCCCGATCCCACTACCGCTGCGCTCCCCTCTTCCCACCAGAGAGCTTACACTTCATTTTCTATATTGATTTTTTATAGGTAGGTATAGGGATTGTGCATCTTTCGAGCTAGTTTTGGAATTAATGCTTCTGTTTTTACAAACATATTCTCCTTTCACCGTGGATAATAATCTATCTATCTATACTTATAATAAAAGTGTAACGGGACGAGTTCTGTACATTAAATATATTTTGAAAATTTTAATCGGAGGATGCTTTATTATCGATACTGAGCCCAAAACAATTTTTTTTGAATTTTTTGTCTGTCTGTCAGTCTATGCGATCTGAATGAAATTTGGTATAGTGGTAGCTGATACTCCGGGTCAACATATAGGATACCTCCCACGTAAGTTGTTGTATCCCCAAAACGCTTACATGACGCGTTAATTATTGTAAAGTTCAATACAATGGTTTCGGCCGTCGTTTTAATAACGATACAACTTTATAAGTCGTGAGAGTAGGTTAAAGAATGCTGTGTTTAATTTCTTTTTAAAACGAACACATAAAATAGATAAAAACAAATGATATAGTGCACAAAACCTGAAATGCCAATTTTGTGGGATACCACAACTTTCGTCGGAGGTTTCGAGATGTGCTGGACCGAAACCTTCTAGGTTATCAGCGCTTACTACCTACAGCTCTTTATCCTAATATCTAGACTGGTTCGCAGGTATCTAAAGCGTCCTGTGTATTGTGCTCAGACTGTTCACCCCAATCCTTGAAGCTTATCTGATGTCGGAGTGCAAATCACTCCGGAGCATTGCACACTGCGATGCTAACACGTTTTGTTCCTAATGGAGCATAGATGAACTAATCTTGATGATCTTTTTGAATGTTTTTTTCTGTACTACGAAATTGTGGAATCAATTCCCTTCGACGGTGTTCCCACTTCATTACAACATGGGGTTATTCAAGGGGCGGACCTTCTTCTTGTAGTGCCGTCTCCTATCCGAGGTTGGCAACCATTACGGCTATCTGCACCTTGGACGCTGCTGCACGGAATAAGGATCGGGTACTTTACCTATACCACGGGCGCAGGTTCTTAAGCCAAGATGTTCTTCTCCAACCAGGTGGTCTTCGGCCAGCTATTTTTCCCTGTATGATGGACTGCAGGAGGTCGTATTCATTATTTCTAAGAATGTGGCCAAGACCAAGCTTCCGTATTTTTATTGTCTTCAGGGTTTTTCGGGGTGGACAAACTTTCTGAAAAGTCAGCAACGCATTGGTGGTGCCTCAGGTGCTATTATTGCATTCATGGGCGACGGTAATCACTTAACATCAAGTGATCCGCCTGCACGTTTGCTCGCTATTCATATTTAAAAAAATGTTGAATGCATCACCCAATCAGTGGCATGCTCAAAGTTTAAAACTTGCACGCATTCTTAAAGTTTTTTATTGGACTTTAAAACTTGTTAATAACGATTGGCAAAATAGCTTTCAAGCAGGTGTCGGTTACTTTTTTTATATTTTAGTAATTTATATTACTTACTTAGCGTCAATTACGTAGCGTCTTAGCAACGAATCGACGTGATTTTTGCATGGGTTTAGTGAGGGCCTGGCGAGTAAGAAGGATTTTTATTTCCGGAAAATAAAAATTCTCGCGATTTTTTTAAAAACCTATCTCCACGAATGAAGTCGCGGGCAAAAGCTAATAAAAATATAAATAGTAATTGCTGTTTACTTTATTTTACAGTAACAAACTAAAATATCGCATTAATTTAGACGTAAACGTGCATAAGTAATCACCTATAAAACAATCGTAAACAATCTACAATCGCAAGCAAACTGTAAGCTTAGTATGGGTTTGGACTGCTCGACCACATTCATAGATTTTGACCAGCGAGACACTAAAGTTAAAATAAAAAAATTATTTTAACCCACCGACCCATTTGTCTGACTTCAGGTTTATTTTTTATTTTTTTTGTTTACATGTAGATGCAATAACTGTGGAAATTAGGTAATTGTGATAAAAGGACGACAACTTAAACTTTACCTAGATCATCGAGTCTACCGGGGATCCAAGAGCTGGCAGCTACCTTGGCCAAAGAATTAGTTAAGCCATTCAAAGAAGCAATGCTCTCAGCACCTTGGGTAGTATGCCGCGTTTCGGCAAAATAAAATTTGTAAAAGAATTATTATATGTAAAAGTAAAAACTTAAAAATAACAAGCGTGCCCTGGTTTTCCAAGAGCCCACAACAAATTCTTTTTAGCATTATCATCTCAATAGAGTCAGTATATGAACCATACAGCAGTGGTTCAAGGACTACCAATGGGATCTGTCAGCAAATATCCTCAGGGCGCTATTAGAGGTTTAATAAATACAACTAGTATTTTAAACAGAATTTATGCCAAATAAAAATCGGTAGTACTGAATGTATACTACTTTAAAACTTAGGTACTTGAGATTCATTTTACTCTGGCGTTACAGTGTTTCGATGCTCGAAATACATAAACGTTCGTCGATTCAATCCGGTACTAAAGGTTCATATAGGTATTCACAGTGCACGCGCCTACTCGTTGCAAGGAACATTTTCTACCGGTCTACCTTGAGAGGTTTTTTTTTCATCTATTCATGGAAAACAAGTCATAAGCCTATTATATACGTTTGAATACTCGATTAACCTTTAGGGCTTGGCGAGGCTTGTTTTGTGAGGTATAAGTCAAATTTATAGCTTGAGACGGACTCTACTTGTTTGTAAGGTCGTACTATGGATGCATTCTTATGAATAAATCTGTCTGAATCTGCAATTTTATACTCAGGTATAAGCCGTATAAGTGTATACCTAATACAAATAAATTAAATAGTATTTATTAAGATCTTAATTAAGCTCAAGATTGTTTGAAAGATAATGTCTGTCTGTCTGGATGTCCGGTTTAATATTCGGGACAGCCAAACAGATTTTGACGGGACTTTCACATACGTTTTTCTTTGACGGTGCAATCACCGCTTGTTGAACTAGTGTCGTATTCCAGCTTTATGTCTCAGATACACAAGAAGAGTTTCTCAAATGCGAGCGAAATTTTCGGCACTCGTATTCGAGCATTGCTTAAATGATACGAGTTTTTGTCTAATGTATAATATTAATGTATAATAATGTAATGTATAATTGCGAGTGAAAATTGAATGGAAAGTTTTCGCATAGGATAATCGCAAACTATTTCTTACCACTCGCATTCGAAACGCTTATGCGGAGGGTCATGTTCAGCATGCCTAATATTCTTAAAAAAAAATTACAGACGTGCGATGCTTCTAGACGCAGAGAATATCTGAATTCACGCAAGAAAATTTACCCTTTCTTTACAAGCTCTCTTACACCAAAAGCTGCACGAATCCGGCCCGGTCCGGATACGGTTTTGTGAATTATCAGTAAGGAACCTTACGCACTACGTTACTGAGACTATGACCACGACTGTCTGAATCTACTAACCGGTGGACTTGACGTATAAGAGCCGCAGGTTTAAGAAAATTAGCCAAGCTGAAGTTAAATAATATCCCCTTATTCCCTGCAACTAAGCGTGAAACTTGTGCTAGGAGTGGACAATAGTGCAACGGGTCCCCACCCGTTACGCTCACGTCACACTATCTTGTGGGCAGCTGAATGCAAATCTGATTGCTTCCATGCAACTTTTTCATTAATGAATTCATTAACTGAGTAATAACCTCGACTGTATAAATGTGTTTTTACTCGTTTAAAATATGTAAAGGCAAATCTACAAATTCTTTTGGAATTGTTATACTTTACTATAGCGGGAACAGCTTAACAACCTAATGGTGAGGATATCAGCTTCCTTTCCAGGCCATCATCTTCTCTCACTTATTGGAGTTATTGTGTTTTAAGCAATTATATCACTTGCTTTAACAGTTTACAAAAATATCATAAGGAAATTGCATGCTCAGAGTTCTCCACAATATTCTCAAAGATGAGTGAAGTCTGCCAACCGCACTTGACCTGTATGTGCTATGGTTTAAACCCTTATCTTTCGAGAAGACCTGTGCCCAGTTATAGACCGGCAATGGGTTCACATGAATGAATCCTCTCCTCATGAACCGATACTGCGCATCACATCCACTGCTGGACTTAGGTCAAGAGACCTATGCAATGCTATGCTCAGTCTTGCGTCGTCTACATCCAGAGACTCCCTGCTACTCTATAATCTCATGTCGTCAGTCCACCTTGTGGCGGTCTGCCAACACTGCGTTTTGCAGTGCAACTACAATACCTTGGGATCCCAACGATTCTTGGAACTATGTGATACTGGATGAATCACTATTCTTTGTCTGGACGCTGTGGCCACTGTCGTGATCGTGGGCGCGTAGTGCGCGAGTGCCCTAAAGCAGGCTAATTGTCATTTTAACATCACATTTAATAAAAGTCGTTATGAGTTGGAATCATGTCGGCATTTTTCGCCGACTGGTTGTGCCTCGCGACTGGTGTTTCAGGTTTGCGTGTAAAAGTTCTGCCTGCTACCTAGTTACGTAATCAATGTAATGAAAAATTATACTTTACGTTGAACTATTCCGCTCTGTGGGTACTGTAGGGGGTGGTTTTATAAAAATCGCTACAATAATTTTAGTAATTCATACATTTATTTATAACTAGCTAGTAGCTATAGGGCTTAGTCTGCGTTGTTTCTATGTTCGTTGTGGAACATTTGTTGCACTGATCTCCATAGTTAATCTATGATTAACACTGGATTTGCTCACTCTATACAAAATTTATGGATTAATTTGAATCGCCGCACACGCCACGCCACACATATACGAGTGTCTTTCCTCTACATAGATTAATTACAGAGGTCGATACGCCATTTGCAATATTACCTATTAGTTCCAGAGACACTCATAGGATTCCATCATCAAATCCTGTCCTGATGACAATGGGACCACTTGGGAAGCAACAAAAAAACAAACAAAAAAAGAATTTTCCAAATTGGTCCAGGCGTCGTCGAGTAATCGGGGAACATACATAAAAAAAATATTCCAACGAATCGAGAACCTCCTCCTTTTTTGGAAGTCGGTTAAAAAATAAAAAATAAAATACATATGATAATAGAAACATTAAACTTATGTATACAAATCGGCTTTGAGAAAAGAGAAATTATGTTACGTCGTGTTTTAAAACATCCTCACTCTAAGTACCTACTCTTTCTTTAACATTGGCTTTGAAGAGGTTTTTGTCCTACATTGAGACAAAAACAAGCTAATATGTTATTCTAAAAGCACTATGAGAATTTTGCTTAAAATCAGCTTATACTTTAAACCCTGACAGCAATATATTCGCGCCCTTTCGTTACACCTGACCTTCCACATTAGTACAAAGCATAACTCGTCATTTTGCACGTCGGGAGACCTTCGTCCACATGATATTTAACCTTAACTTCCTGGTAGTTAGGTATAGTTTTGTTTGAATTTGTGGGAGACCTTTCCTCAGACGATATTGAAGCTTATTTGTTTAGTAATAACGGAGATTCTCGTGTGTGGTCGCGGTTGCAACTTCAAGGTTGTCTACAATGAGTAAGACGTACTGCACTTTTCCTTATCCCTTTAGTGTGAGATCGGTTTAGAGTTGACGGTTTAAGATGTTTGCATATTATGGCTAGTAGGGTAGCACAGAGTCACCTGTTTTTTAACTTATTGCTCAAAGAAAAAATATGTGAAATAAATCCTACTAATATTATAAAGGCGAAAGTTTGGATGTTGGATGGTTGGACGGATGAATATTTGTTACTAAGTCACGCCGCTACGACTGAACCGATTTGGTTGAAATTTGACATAAAGATAGCTTATAGTCCGGAATAACACATAGGCTACCTAATTTTTATCCCGGAAAATAAGGTTCGCGCGGGAATTAAGAACCTCTATCCACGCGTATGAAGTTGGGCATCAGCTAGTGGTTTATTTGAAATATCTATTATATCTATTAAAGTTTTAGTGTTTTTTTAGTCGTTGGTTTATTTTATTACTTACAATGATTTTGAAACCTTGAATTCAATAAGCAAAGTTAAATAATAATTTTCTTGGACCTAATGGATGTGATATTTTTTAATCCTAAAATAAGAAGTAAACGGTTCGCTAAGTATTTTAATAAAAAAGAAGAAAAAAAACACGCACATACACTAAGACCTGCTTTTGTTAGAGCAATATAAACTTTGTATGAAAGACATAAAACTCATATTTAACTCTTACAATCAAAGCACAGATTGCCAACTCAACCTATCACGGTTATTTAAGCTCGTTTTCCATCTACACAAAAATAAATTATGTGTTTCGAATTATAAAAGGGTTTACGTCCTTGTGTGTCGTTGTTTTGACACTGTGTTTGGCACAGTGCGACCAAAGATCGGCTATTGAGTGCGGGAAAAGGACAGAGTCATACATTTGTCTTAGTGTTGTGCGATAGTGAGGTTTGAGGGTCAACAGGCAGTGTCGAATGTATGCCACGCCCGCAACGTTCAGGGTTTGATTTCCGGTTAAAACAGTAGGTATTTTTTGTAACACAACTAGCTGATGCCCGCAACTTCATTCGCGTGGATTGGGGTCTTTAATTCCTGCGGGAACTCTCTTACTTTCGGGGATAAAAATTAGTCTATGCCAGAATATAATTTGTTAAAAATTTCAGCCAAATCGGTTCAGTCGTTGCGGCGCAATTGAATGACAAACATCCATCGATCCATACATATGCGAACTTTCGCATTTATAATATTAGTGGGATTAAAAATATGAATTTTTGGTTTATAACGACTCTTACCGGTATTCACTGTTTTAAATAACACCTAAGCCCAATTAGGAGCTTCGTACTCTTTCGGAAAAACACTACACAATAACTCTTTTAACCGACTTCCAAAAAAAGAGGAGGTTCTCAATTCGTCGGAATCTTTTTTTTATGTATTTTCCCGATTACTCGAAGACGCCTAGACCGAATTGGAAAATTCTTTTTTTGTTTGAAAGAGTATAGGTACTTCCTAGGTGGTCCCATTGTCATCAGGTCAGGATCTGATGATGGGATCTTTTCTCCATCACCTCGTGTATTGCACATAATTTCCTATCGAACAAACTGTAAGCAGACTGTAAGTACGTAATCAATATTCACGATGACAGTAACACATTTTTGCATTAAACAAGAGAATTCTGCATTTTTTCGGCTTTCTAAATTAACACATACCTACCAAGCTTATTTTGTTTGCCAAATGTTGAAACCTATCGATTCACATAAAAAAAAAATTCATCACGCAATGGAAAAATTAAACGCTTATGATGTCTAGATATTGATGCCTTTTAGACAAAGGGATTCTCAGGAAATTGTTTAGGTACCACTGGCGAAATCAGAAATTTTCTTTTATAAAACAGTAGATATTTCCAAAAAATATAATACTTATTTTGTAGATAATTTGAAGTAAGTTACATCGGGAAGTCCGTACTGTTGAGACTTCCAACGGTCAAAAGTGCAAACTAAAATCTCGATACCCAATGATCTAGTTCAGACATGCTTAGATAACGTACCTATCTATACGCGGAATCATCCTCAAATTAATTTCAAAGTCAAACAAATTGGTCCCGAGAACTATACAATAGTAGTTAGGCATTAGGTATAGTATAACAATAGTAATAGTTAAAACGCGGCGACGTTTGTTCGTCAAGAAGATTGCCAGGAAGCGCTCTATTCGATGTGAAGTCAGTTTGCCAAGAGTTCCCAGTCGAAAAACGTGGTTACGTGCGAATAGACCGCATTGGGGAAGGGTTCTGTACTCTATACCTATTACATATTAAATTTTCGATAGATTCACTGCTAATTAACAGATCCTTGTTTGCTTGACAAAGTATTAAAGACTTTCCTCTTTTCGAGGATCAAACCAAGACTAGTTATAAGCTATTAAATACTTGCTATACTTAACGGTGAGTCAACCAATATGTCTGAAAGGTCTCCATAATGTTTTCAAAGGTTTAGTGAGAGCGTGCTCTGACTTAGTTCGGACTTAAGACAGAGTTAAAACGAGACACAAATATGCTATGACATAAATCTGTCTCGTTTTAATTCTATCTTGAGTCTGAGCTGAGTGAGAGTGCAGTCTATAGATTTCAGTCTTAGCTCTTCTCTTTCTGAGAGGAGAGCTCAGTAATGATTCGGAAATAGGCTGATGAAATGATTATGATTATGATGATCATAGTTCGAAGAGCTGATGGTTGATGGGGTCCCAAGGCGCTGGAGTGGCGACCTCGCACCGGGAAGCGCAGTGTTGGCAGATCCCCCAGGCAGTTCTAGTTGGACTGACGACATCGAACGAGTCGCAGGGAGCCGCTGGATTCAGGTGGCGCAAGACCGAGGACTTCCACAGTCCATGCAAAAGACCTATGTCCAGCAGTGGACATCTATCGGTTGATAAAGAAGATAAAGAAGAAGATGATGATCATAATTATGATGATTAGCCGAAATACCAATGGACGAGGCACATAACTCGAAGAACCACTGCCATTGACGCTATTCATGCTGAAACCAAGCTGAATTTCAGAAAAATAAAGGTAAAATCTAAGTTTGATTTATGTTTGTAGTATAATTCCGTTCTATTCTCTATAAGTTATATACAGGTGAGCCTAAAAGTGGATTGAAGCTCTGACGGACAAAGAGGTAAATAAACGTTTAGATATTGTAGGTAGCGGAGTCAAACTAAGTTTATAAGTTGAAAGTTACGGTCAAGTTAGATAAGCGGTGGTTAACCAACTACCGGTTCGTTAGTTGTAGTAGTAACTGCACCACTTAATAAATTTATTAAATAAATAAATAAACATTTATTTAGTCACACGAAAAACAAAAGACAATAAGATGAAATAGAATTAAAATGAAATCTAAACCTACCTACCAAATACATATACAATGTACCTATATTTATTAAATTTTATTCATTTCATGCATCTGTGCCTCTACTGACAAGTCAAGACTCTACCACCAGTTTTCAAATCTGATCCTGCTATGTCTATCGTTTTCCCACAAGTTTGAAAGA
The DNA here is from genome assembly GCA_933228805.2 of Hipparchia semele. NCBI lineage: Eukaryota > Metazoa > Arthropoda > Insecta > Lepidoptera > Nymphalidae > Hipparchia > Hipparchia semele. The sequence goes on along the minus strand of OW121723.1, from coordinate 13,152,073 downwards.
GACACAAGACAAGAGGAGCTGTACTCAAGATACCAGGCCACGTTCTGTAGGGAGATAAGGGACTGGGACTCGCAAAATTGCGTGGGAAAGAGATAGATTCACAGTCAAATCTCTGCGTTGGACCAGGCAGTTTCCCTTGGCATGGCAGCGGTTTCAGTCACTGCTCTATAGGCCAAATTCAATCCACTAGTATGTTAAAAGTTTCCGTAACGGAAAACGCAGTGTTGGCAGACGCCTCACTAGGAGGATCGATGACAACAGGCGCAGGGAACCGCTGGATACAGGCGGCGCAAGACCGAGATGTGCGTATGTCCATGAAAGACCATTAGACTAAAAGTAAGGCAATCTTTCGCTAGCTTATGGTGTCGATCTTTGCCATTACTTTAGGTACCTAGGTGATATTTGTTATTGTGATTAAAAATATTTTGCACATGAAAATGTACCTGTGTAAATTAATTTACTGTATGGCCGATGCATCGTGAGACAGAAAAAAGGGAAGACTTTTTTATAGGTTCTATAATTTTAATTTTAATTCTTAACACTTTTGTCTTTCCCTATACTATGTCTAAAGCTTGTGTTAAGTAGAAGATCCTCTATTTAAAACGGAAAGAAATAATTTACGCATAGCCAACATCTGAATTAAAAATTAAAGATGGAAATATGCTTAGCTTCATCATGGACCGGGCCATGCCTTGGGTGGAGAACTATTACCGTTAATATTTTTATTTTAACTTGACGAAATAAAATCATGACACGGTCTAGCATAGATCAGTTCATAGAATACTATAGTTTTCACCAACGTTTACGGTCTTTCTGAGCTAAGTTAGGTGACGCTTTCTGACAATTTCGTTTTCAAAAACCTTTAGGGAGCAAAAAGGTGGAAATGACATTGAATTTATTCTTTACCTATATAAAAGATTCCTACTTAGGGGATGATTTAGTAAAAACGGGCACGGAATATTAACTACTAGGTAAATCTTATAAGAAAGTAAACTCCAATCAGAAATTGCCAGAATATATGCAGATAATTCAGTATTCATTAAAACTGGCTATACGTATTTCTAAAAAGAAGTAGGTAAGTAATATTATAGTGTAAAACAATAACATTAAAACAGCGTAAAAGGAGCGAAAAAAAGTTAAAACGACTAGCCCATTCACCATAAATGCGCAATGGCGCCACATCCGTATTTTTAGTCTGTGTCTGAACGACAATTTTATTTAGCTTTGTTTTATTGGAAACTACTTATAAAATAAATATACGGCTCACTTAATTCAAGCTAAACATACTATATAACTTTAAGTATCATAATGTCATTATCAAATAAAAAAAATAGATTTTGTAACTAGGTATTTCATATTATTTTCCAGACAAAGTGATTTCTATCAAAATACGTGTGCTCGTATAAATTAATAACTTATTAATATGGAACCTTTTAATTATAATACAACAAACAAAAGAAATATGGTAATACTATAACCCATTTTAATACCTACCATATATACTTACTTATTTATACGTAGAAAGTCACTAGCTATTAAATAAATTTATCTTACTATTACAATTAATTTTTGATAGAAATATTTTAACAACTAAACTTTTAATTTGATTCAATTACGTTTCAAACGTTTTTAATTTATTATTTTTAGCATTAAATTGGCTACTTTTCTAAATTCGAATGTGTAACAACATGGCGCTGTTGCGCTCGCGCACTTTGTAGGCTTCGTAAAAAAACACAGAATCAAGATGGCGGACTTTCTCGGCAGTGCCTAGTGCTGCTGACGTCACTGGACGACGTGTCCTTGTATCTAGTGTCTAGCCAGCTTTTTATTCTAAATAAAATATCTACTAAACAATGTGTTTCGACTGTGATCCCAACTTTAATTTCTTACAATCCTTTGTGTTGCGACGCAAGGAAACAACGATTTTAGCATTTATTTAATGCTAAAAATTTGAAATAGACACTAGCAATAGTAGGTAAGATACACAATTGTAAAATCCAAAACGGAATACGTATACGTAAAAATAAAAATAAACGATAATCGAAAAAATAAAATAAAAATAAAAGTACTCACCAAACAAATCGAACCAAAAAACACAAGAGTCCAAATAAAATTGTTAAGAAATTCATAAAATAAATCACAACACGACACAATAGACACTGCTGCAGTCTTTTTTTGAAATAAAAAGAAAAATCTTGAGTCCGTAATTATTGAAATAGATTTATGCCATCATCGTAAAGTGTGTCTGCAAAAAAGTTGGCAAAATAAAGCACTGCGCCCGCCGGGGGGTGGAGGGGAACGCCCGGTGGAAATTACAAAATAAAGAAACGATCGAATAGTTCATCCGGCCGAAATTTAAAAAATCTAATTAGAATCCGACTAGAGCGTGCCGACGCGTGTACCGAGATCTTTATTATTCAAAAAATTGCGACGTACTGGCTGGCGATATAATAAAGCGGCCAGGAAGGACGCCTCTCCTAGTGATGTAGACAAAAAATACAAGTGATGTAGATAACTTTTCAAAAAATCTCCAACGAGCGTTTTAAGCCAAAAAATCTAACCTAACCTAACCCTGTCGGGCGGGCGACTGGCGGGCGCGTAGGGGCCGCATTGCCAAATATTTTTTTTGCATCTCGGCCGAATTATGCACTTGTATGCGACTTACGTCGTCCCTTCATTGTAGTGGTGCGACATGTACCGATTGGGCATTTTTATGTGTTCCTCGTGTGTGTGCCACTCACACGCGGACGACAGACGAAATTTTTATCTGTGTGCGTCCGGCGTGGCCCTTCGGCGTGGTTTCTTTAAAATTTCGGCGTGTTATGTAAACATGGTGATTTTTTTTCGGCATTAAAATATTTAGGTGTTGCCCTGAGGGGTCGACGGCCGTATTTTTCGGGAACTCTGACTAATTTCGCCAAAAAGGATTCCGTCGACGAGCTCCGCTGCGCCGCGAGCAACAGAAGCTCGCTCGGTTCCCGCTTGTTTGCTTTTTCTGCGCAGGCGCATTTAAAAACGTCAAACATTGTTATGGAAAGAAGTTTCTTGGCCAGTAATGTAAACTTCCTGGTGCATTCCATCGCCTTCCTGCGATCTTATTTTTATGAAGTGATGGTTTAAATCCATGCATTTCGCGGCGCTCGTCTGTTCGCCGGGCGCTGCGCATCGCAGCTCATACGTGCGACGAGAGAAAGCTTTTCACTCGCACCCGTTTATTATTGCACGCTTCAATTTTCTTCTAGCTTTTTATAGAAAATATCTCAATTTTCCTAATTTCCATTCTAAATTTTAAGCATGTTTATAGTTTTTAACACAAAAATGCGTTTTACTGCCGCTCTCAGTAAGCACTACTTAAAGATCTATTTTCTAGATTTTATAAATTCATTTTCACTACCAACTGAGCTTTTAACTGAGTAAAACGCTTAGTTGATAGTGACAGGTATACTTTAATAGACTTAAAGATAATTTAATAGAAGACTCATTTTAATATAATTTAACGAACAATGTCTCTAATGCGGTAGAAAAAAGAAGAAAATCTACTACTAACTCTATTCATAAAAACACAATCAAACCTTATAGTTATATGCAAAAAAAGTTACCAATAAAAATCCTATACGATTCTTATGAGAATTATAGAATACGAATAAAGAACAGAGAGATAGAAATAATACTATAAGTTTTCGATTTTCTCAATAAAGTGTTTTCTTAAAATGTCCTTTACCTAACTTTTTCACACCATAAGTAATAATATAATTGGAACTAAAACGCCCTTTTTATGAGAAGCGTAAATTTATAATCATAATTATCATACATCATATAATTAACGAGGAATGTCCTACCCCAGTCCACCCCACAGAGGAGCTGCCTCCCCGTTGCGTTGGCTCATTAAATTACTTTCAAAGGGTCACTTACATTTAAAAAATGTATAACAAAATGTAAAACAATGTTTTTAAAGCCTTTTGCGCTAATGTTTCTATAAAAAGATTTTACAATTTTTTTTTCTCAAACATAAATTCTACTGTCGATGTATTCATAAAAATATGTATTTAATACTAGCTATTGCCCGCGGCTCTGCTCACGTTAAGTTCGAGTTTTCAAACTTCTATTTTACCCTTTAATCCTTTCTTAGGGGATGCCTAATACGTCAAAATAGCTATCTGTATGCCTCAGCCCGATCCGTCCCGTGGTTTGAGCTGTGCGTTGATAGATCAGTCAGTCAGTCAGTCACCTTTTCCTTTCATATATTTATAGAGAAGAGTGCATAATTCCTATAAAATGCATTTAATTACATTCTTCACTTCTTTATGTGTAGGACTCTCTTTTGCCTGCGATTTAATCGCTTGAACCTTTTATTTCTCCAGGATAAAAGTATAAGAGGATAAAATACGCGAAAGTGAGAAAATATATATCCCAGTAGAACTATAACGTTCTATCTATCTATTATAGTGAACGTTACGCTCGTGTGGAGCTAAAATATGTCGATTGTGAAAATAAAGGCCCTAAAACGAATTGGAGCAAAAAATCCGATAAAGGTCAGGAGGACTTCACAGGTGCCCCAATAATAGGACAAAAAGGTCCTTCCAACTATCCCGCGCCTGACCAGCCGCGTAGAAAGATAGTGGGTTAGGACGCGAGATACACAGGGTGATCTATTTTTACTTGAATAACATACTTACCACTTAAATAACCTATACCTACCACTCTATAATTTCACCTTACTCACTTTCAAGGGAAGCTGGATGTTTCTTTCTTAGAGATAAGCATCACTTCTTCTAATAATATTTTCTTGTAACTGTTTATCCTATTAATATTATAAATGCGAAAGTTTGGATGTACGCATGGATGGATGTTTGTTACTCATTCACGCCGCAACGCCTGAACCGATTTGGCTGTTTGGCACAGATTATTAGAGAGATTATATAGTCTGGAATAACACATAGACTTTTTATCCCGGAAAATAAGAGAGTTCCCGCGGGATTTAAAAAACCTTAATCCACGCGAACGAAGTCGCGGGCATCTATTAATATATACATAAAAAAATAAAAATAGGGAATCCTTCGGGAGTTCTTCGACTTTTTGTAATAAAAAATTCAAAAATAATAATCATGTGGGAAATTTTCTTAAACAAAAAAGAGTTTAAAAATCCTGTAGGAACTCTTTTTTGTGATTTTCTGTATAAAAAATATACTTCATAGAGAAAAGTATTTTTGGATATGAATGACAGAGTTAGTTACTTTCCATATTGGTTTGGATATGGATCGGATTTAGAGTTAGTTTCTTTTGATAGAGTTAGTTACTTTAGACAGAGTTAGTTACTTTCGATATTGGTTTGGATATGGATTGGATTTAGAATTAGTTACTTTCGATAGAGTTACTTACTTTAGATAGAGTTAGTTACTTTCGATATTGGTTTGGATATGGTTTGGATTTATATTGGTTTAGACCTGTCAAACCTCGCTATCGCATTAAAAAAGATTTTGTAATCGATAGACATACGTACAATATCATCAGACAAATATGTTATGAAAACGTTTTGTTTGGTATCTGTACACAAATAAAGCTTTGGAATTAATAATTTCACTCCAAACAACGTTGAAATTCCTAAAATTCGCTGCAAACGTGAAATATAAATAACGAAAAACCGCATCAAAGCTTTTTTTAATTGAATTAATGTCGTCCGTCTAATGTAGAATCGGTCGGGTGTCTGTCTGTCAATTACGAATAAATATGTTAAAAGCGCTTACGCCGCGATGTCGGCTTTGTATTTTTACCTTAATTAGAGTTATTTGCAATATCTACCTAGTTTATCAATTCTTAATAAAAGTTGTAAAAATAACGTTTAAGCTTCATCGTTTATAAAATACAGTAGGTACTAAATATAGATTTGAGTCGAGTAGTAACATTTTTAGAGTTCCTTACCCAAAGCGTGTCCATTCTAAAACCTAACTCCACGTGACAGAAGCTATTTTTTTTAAATGCAATTACAATATCCTTGATCGCACCTGATGGTAAGTAACGATGCAGTGTAAGATGGTAGTAGGCTAAATTGGAATGGGTATGGCAGTGTACATTCAACCCATACCATCCGTCCGGAACGCTAAATCGCTTGGCGGCACGTTTGTGACAGTAGGGTGGTAACTAGCCACGGCTAAAACCTCCCATCAGATCAGACCAGAGACAATTCAAAAATTATAAATTACCATCCTCCCAGTTATAAGACCACAGCGCTCACCACTGCGTCAGGGAGGTCGTCAAATGCTAGTAGTATAACAAAGCTTTTTTAAAATGGTTCATTAGATAAAGTAACGACATGCATGGCTTATCTGTTGTCAGAGCACACTATATAGTCCGTATAAGATGATGTTATACCTACACGAGTATAGAACGTTATACAGCAAGAGTTAGAGCGCTAGGCGGCAGGGTTGTCGGCCGCGCGCCCTTGTTAGAAAAAGGACGATTGCTATAACTACAGTCTACAGCGATGTACGACTACACGACCAACGAGATGTGACACATCGCATCAACTTGCTAGTTCGTACCTAATATCTCATGCTGAGATCTACAAGGTGTAACGGAAGGAGGGTATCAACCCTGAAGGAGATAAATGTGCTCATGAAACTGGACAACTTTCCCCAAGGAACATAGGTCCAAATATGAAAAAAAATTTGGACTTCCCTTACAAAATTGACGACCAACTGATTGATTTACTTTGGGAGGTCCAAAATTTTTTTTCATATTTCGACCTATGTTCTTTGGGGAAAGTTCTTCAGTTTCATGAGCCCATTCACCTTCAAGGTTATTTCACACTTCTGTTACACGTTGTATACTAGACCTACGGGGTTCTCACGCTTGTAAGGCTAGGCATGCGGCGGACAAGAAACTTTTGTCTACCCATTTACTGATAAATCTCAGAGATGACTTGCGTTCTTATTGAATTTCATGGAACTTCTTTGGTTGTTTACTCTTTGCGTGGAGTCTATACGACACTCACACAGGCGCACGGTGCGCGGGCGCAGGTTGTAGACACCTTTTGTTTTGGGACACACGGGCTCAGGATTAGGCCTTTTTATATGCCCTTACCAACCGTTTACCAATGAACCGAATATTTTTGATTTAATTTGAAATTATTTTTTGAAATTGTGCAGTTCTACGAGGTAGGATTTGTTTATTCGTTGAACTTAGTACAGTTTTTGTTGTTTAACTTTTCCGTACATCCCACTCTTATTTTTTTACTATTTTTCTTTTGAGATCACTCCGATCTACATACTAACTTTATAAATAAACTAGCTTTAACCCGCGGCTTCGCTCACGTTAGGTTCGATTTTTTAAACTCCTATTTTACCTCCTTCGGGGTTGAATTTTGAAAAATCCTTTCTTAGCGGATGACTACGTCATCATAGCTACCTGTATGCCAAATTTCAGCTCGATCGGTCCAGTGGTTAGAGCTGTGCGTTGATAGACCAGTCAGTCAGTCAGTCAGTCAGTCAGTCAGTCAGTCAGTCACCTTTGCCTTTTATATATTTAGATAAAATTGAATTATTTTGATTACTTGAACTATAGCATAACCCGCAAATACAGGTTTTCTACATTTTTGTCCTCGTCTTCTTGTTTATCCGGGCTAAATTTCGTCACTTGTGAAACAGTGAATTAATAAATAATAAACTTCGTTTGTATGGGGCACACTCGAGAACGATTGAGAGAGAGAGACTCCTCTTAATTGAAATAATCAAAAGCATTCAAATATTATCATTGCGGTGAAATGCAATAGGCCAGACAGCATCAATATTTGAATAACACATGGCATCGATTTTCAAAATTTTAGAAACTAATTTTCATATGAATTTTATCTGCCACACGCGGCCCACGAACCTGTGTCCCTGGGGATCGTGGCCCTAATTGAGCGAGCGGTATTGTTTCAGCTATCACATTAAAAATTATATCATTATTATTTTAATAATGTAATAATGACTAATGAATATCTACGAGTGAATTTGATAAAAATTTTTGCATACTATTTTTAGGGTGACAAAGTTGCTTGGAACCAATCTGCTTTGCTTCAGCTGTCCACAAGATAGATAAGCTACATATTGTAATATTTTTTTTATTTCGAGCAACTACTGAGTTTCTTGCCGGCTCTTCTCCGCAGAATCAGCATTCCGAACCGGTGGTAGATTCTCGACTTGTCATAAGAGCTACAAGTTGGCTTGAACATGAAATAAATAATTTTGAGTTTGAGTTTGAAATCAAAACGGAACCTTTATAGGCTCACTCCGTTATCCGTCTATCTATCTGTGTGTTGAGGCCCTTTTTCTTTAAAACTGCTTAATGTACTAAGTTGAAATTTATTCTAAATATTCTCTCAATGCTCTGATAAGTTTCTAGTTTAATTCAATGAAAAGTAGCTTTAATTTAAGCCATATGTCAAAAACTACTGAATATTAGAACCTGAAACTTGGTTGTAAATTCAGTTATTTGTTGTTCAAGTACAGGATATATCCTGCTAAATACTAAAATTAGATAAATATTATAAAGAAACGAAATTATTTAATTTTTAATGCTATTAGATGGTGCTGTATTTAGTATAGGTAAAAACATGGTAAAACAGTTTTGCGTCAACTATTATTATTTTTTAATGCGTCTAATGTTAAAAGTTAATTATTACAATATATAATTAAAACTATCTTTTGGGAATAATGGGATACCGCAAGGTCTCAGTTCGGGGCGAACCACTATAGTCTGATTTTTAATTCGGTGGAATTCTGACAGTTGTCATTTTATAAATAGAGCAAGTCATTTGTATGAAAAACAGTATTACCACCTGTAGTTCTATTTTACCCCAAACTATCTGTCAGGCGTTTGTCATAAATCTCTGTGTGGCAATTAATTTTTATTTTTATAAGTTTTTTATTATCTTTTTAGTGGGATTTTTTTAATCTCTGGTAAAATTAAGATACGTCAGAATTCCACGCAATTAAAAATCAGACTATAGTAAGTATATAGATATGTTTTCCATCCAAATGGCGCGGTGAACGTATGGAAAACAGAGATTGTCTAAATATTACCGCGGCCGCACACTACACGTGCACACAGCTCGCTCGCTCAGGGTCGGGAAACTTGAACTTGGTAAACAAACACGTATAGTGACTCCCGTATCACATAACACCATCTTCTCTCATCCTATACTTACAAGAATAGAACATCCGCCGAGTTTCTTGCTGATTAAGCTAAGAAAAGTTGAGAAAATCAACAAACGTTTTGGCTCTGCCGCGTTATAACTCGCCCTTTCTCAGCCGCCTAGCAATCTATATTTAATAAACTACCTATAGCCATCACAGAGGAAAAAAAGAGATCCACGATCCACTCATATTTTCACGTTTTTAAATATGTAACTACCTGTAACTACTGATATTTTTTAATTTTTTTTCTTTTTAAATTTTGCTGACATGTTAATTTCACTTTGAATTTTATTAATTACTTACTTGCTATTAACTGGCATAATCGTTATTCAATTGTTTAATAAATAATTGACCGATTTTGACAGCAATTATTTAATATTGTAATATTTAACATTAATAATAATAAATCGACGGCCCAACCGAATAAAATAATTATTGAATTGTATTTGCATACCCGTTCCAAGTTAGACCGCTACCATCTTAGATTGCATCGTCACTTACCATCAGGTGCGATCGCAGTCAAGGACTATCTTGTCAATGAATAAAAAAATACTTTTCCTGCAATGATAAATATGGAGGATGTAGATATCTGACGATTATAATAACTATTATTGTTTCGTACAATTCAGTGTAGATAAAAATCTCAAAACATTAGGTTTTCCATTGCACATTTTATACCTACATAAATTCAAAAATATAATTCCAACGTTATTTCTCGTAACTAAAAATGATAAAATTATAATTTTAATTCGACTGACGCATGTGTTTTTCCCCACAACTCCAATCCCACAGCTCTAGATTAGAAAATTCGTATCTAAAAACTAAGTATTACCATACAATACAATAGCTAGTCGTTTTTAAACACGTTTTTATGAAACTTACAATATAAGATACTAATATATTATGTGATATAAACAAATATATATCACCTTGCACAATGACGAACGCGACCACTTTTATCAGTTGCATCGATTGTTAACAGCAACGAAAAGCCTTGTTTCTTTTTTCAGTAATTGAGTATTTGACTAATTTTTTTTTATATATAATAAAGTTTTTTAATATTAAAACAGGAGGTCATTTCTGTTTTTTTAATATCTTAACTAGTCTCGAAAATATAGAGCTTTAAAGTATCCTGTTAGACAGAGAGAGAGCTTTACTGACATGTGGCGTCATAAATTCAGTAGCTCCATACACTGTCCATACAAAACAGCGTATAGCTTATTTGTTTTTTGACCGATTTATTCAACTCTCTCATTTCCCGGGATAAAAAGTCTATGCGCTATTCCAGACTATAAGCTATCTCTGCGCCAAAGGAACAAACATCTATACATCCATCCATACGTCGAAACTATATATTCGCATTTATAATATTAGTAGTACAGATATTTCGATCCGGATTGCTTGCTAAACTACGACGATGGTTTCAAATGCATTTATCTATGTCTGCTGTCAAATACTATTCTAATACGAGTGTGTACACAAACACACACACCAGTAAACCTGGTCTAACCAAATATAATTCACCTTCCTAGCTTCAATGACATTGCAATGATAAAAATCGCTAGCAGAACTCGATTCGACCTTCGTGACTTTGTCTAGGAACAGACCAACCAAAAACAATAAACATACACATCTTTGTATGCATATTATGCACTCGTTATTGCGGCAAATTTTTCCACATTAACTTAGATTTATAGACTTAAAATTCAAAATTATTAATTACCGGACGATGCCCGCGACTTCGTCCGCGTGGTTTAAGATTTTTAAACGCGCAATAAAAAATAAAAAGTAAAATCTCTTGAATTTTCCGGGATAAAGTGTAGCCTATATGTTAATCTTGCGTATGAGCTATTTCTATTCCAAATTGCAGCCAAATCGGTTCATTTGTTGTGCTGTGGAGTAACAAACACACACACACATAATACTTTCGCCTTTATAATATTAGTGTAATTTTGTGTAGGTCAACCTGTGGCTCTTATAATTCGTCGTAACTCTACCACGCCACTACAATTTGAAGAGTTCCCTCGATTTCTCCAGGATCCCAGCATCAGATCCTGACCTAATGACTATGGAACCACCTGGGAAGTATACCCTATCAAACAAAAAAAGAATTTTCCAGATCCTTCCAGGCGTCATCGAGTAATCGGGGAACATAGATAAAATAGAAAAAAAATCCGACGAATTGAGAACCTCTTCCTTTTTTGAAATCGGTTAAAGAAGAAGACAGTGTTAACATCGACGTAAGCAGTGAGTTCAAACCTAAAAATTATCCATGCTACTACTGGTAGTTGCACGGCTAACGGATGATCAACGCCGTGTCACTGAACGCGATCGCACATCACCTTGACTCGCGTTTCACCTTGCTTCGCCCGCTCACCCATATATATTATGCATGACGATTGACGCGACTATTTGAAAATCAATTGTATATATTACAGGAACATCTTGCGTCTACCGTCTACCGTTAACTCTGAATAACTTATATTATAGGTACTAGCTTTTGCCCGCGACTTCGTTTGCGTGGATTAAGGCTTTTTAATTTTCGCGGAACTCTCTTATTTTCTGGGGTAAAAAGCAGCATTCGTGCTTTTCAAGACTATAATCTATCTCTGTGTCAAATTTCAGCCAAATCGGTTCCTTCGTTGCGGCGTGATTGAGTAACTAACATCCATCCGTCCAAACTTTCGCATTTATGATATTAATTGGACTAGTTTTTCCCCGCAATTTTGTCCGCGTGGAGTCAAATTTTCAAAAATCCCATGGGAATCCTCTGTTGATCCAGGACAGAAAGTAGCTTATATCACCCTTCAAGTCATCAACTATACTTATTCAAAAAATCGCGTCGATCCTTGCATTCAATCACATTGCAATCTTAATATTTATGCTACAAGTGATCCAAGAGATCATTTTATTTTTAAAATAGCACCTAAAGCTTATAATATATCAAAATAAACTACCTACGCTACAAAAACCGAGAAGTTGCAACTATAAATTACAAAATAAAATATAATCATCGATTTGAATGTGTTAACAAATAACACTAGTGCTTATAATAAAATTATGTTAGTGTAACGTTATTCTAACGCTAGTGTATGTGTGTGTATAAATAGTTTGGCCATTACTGATGTGTGCAACCTACCGCAACGTCAAGAGTGACCTTCAGCTAGCGGTCGCTGACCCCCGAATCCACGCTGCATACTAAACTATAAGCGGAAGAGCACACTAGAGAACTTTTGTTGCAAAACTTTTAGGCTGAGATCTGTAGACTGCACTCTTTATCTGTTCAGACTTAAGACCAGGGGCGGATCTACTTAAAGGCTTTTTGGGCTGCAGCCCAGGGCCCCGCGAATACAGAGGGCCCCCAACCGAACTGGGGGGGGAACTACTCTAATTTAACGAAAAACGAAATATCGATCGAAATTTCGCGTATTTCCTACCACGGTTCGTTTTCGTTCCGCAACTTCGTTCGAACGAAAATGTTTGACGTTTAGATTTTCTAAGCCTACTCTAATTCATAAAAGTTGCGAACGAAAATTTGCAATAAATAATGTTTTAATAAATAAATAAAATATTTTGTTTTCCTATTTTCTTCCTGTACTTAAAATATATTACATTACATATACCTACATCACTACAGAAAGCAGTTTCTTGTCAAAATGGCAATTAGTTGAGTAATTAGATAGGGCCCCTAAGCAGTATTAGCCCAGGGCCAGAATTAAAACGAGACAGATATAATTCAGGGACATACCTAATTGTTTCTCGTTTTAATTCTATTTCAAGTCTTAGCTAAGTCTGAGCACGCTTTATAGATCTCAGCCTTAGTATTAAGGCCTACTCGCACCTGCCGTGAAAATACTAGAAACTTACGGATAAGAACTTAGAAATCCTTGGCAACTTGGGCAGCCTCCTAGGCTTCTGGAGAGAGCTGGGATGGCTGGAGTAACATTGGAAGGATTGGTGCATCACACACAACAGACTATGAATGGTTTAACTGCGGAAACCAGCCCAGCAAGAAGAAAGAAGAAAGAAAGAAATGGAAATGGATTTATTGCTGCAGTGTACAGAATAGAATAAAAAAGAATAATTTTTTATGCACATAAGAGCAACCGCCGAGTTTCTTGCTGGTTCTTCTCAGTTGCAATGGCCATTGGTAGATTCACTTGACGATTTGAAAGCACTTTGTAAAAGTTTATTTCAATAAAAATGATTCTATTCTATTCCGTTCAAAGCCTGATCGTATATCAAAAAGCTCTACAATAACAAAATACCAACACAACTAAAACACTACATTAGATACATTACGACACACAAACACAAGCGTTCACACACAAGCAAGGAATAGAGTATCACAAAAAGTCATCGCCCGGCAGCCAAGGTCGCAACGGTCGCACTAGCTCAATGTATATCCTAGGTCATGAGCAAACAATCTAGCGCTTTTAGAACATGACTAATTTGCGCCTCCTACTAAGTGTATTCAGACTCGATTGTTTTGTTAGACTAAGTAAATAATTATGTTTTAACTTCTAACACATAATTAATTATGATGCTTAAAGCAGTATTATTTCAATTTTATTCTGACATGTCATACAATATCAACCTTACAGTAATTTATGAGTTTATAATTTCTGAATTGTCTCTGGTCTGGTCTGGTGGGGGCTTGGCTGTGGCTAGTTACCATCCTACCGTCAAAGACGTGCCGTCAAGCGATTTAGCGTTCCGGCACGATGGCGTGTACGAACCGATAAGGGGTATGGGTTGAACGCACACTCCCATACCCCTTCCAAATTACCTGCTACCACCTTAGACTGGATCGTCACTTACCATAAGGTGGGATCACAGTCAAGGACTAAGATAGTCATGAAATAAAAAAAAATATTCGATGACAAAACCCTTGAGAGTCCTTGACTGCGATCTCACCTGAAGTTAAGTGACGATGCAGTCTAGGATGACGAATAATTGGGGAACATACAATAAAAATTTAAAAAAAAAAAGATTCCTGTGAATTGAGAACCTCCTCCTTTTTTGGAAGTCGGTTAAAAATAGATACCTACTTACAAGTAAGTAAAACAAGTTTTAAAATTAAAATTGGGTATGTACTTATCTAATTAACAAACAGTAGGTAGTACATAGTATGACAATAGAAGTCAACGCCCGCTAGCGAAGGTCGAGCCGGACGCACTAGCCGCTTCTATGTCCTAGGTCATGTGTTAGCAATCATATTAATTTATATCTGTACAAACACAAAAATTGAAATGTCTGTCTGTGATTGCAAAATATTTCTTCTTTCAACTGACTAGCTGATGCTGTGAGGTTAGTGTTTAAGATCCCGCGGGAACTCTTTTCCGCGATAAAAAGCAATCTATGTCACTCTCCATATCCTCAGCTATATCTACCCATAAAAAAATTACGTTGCTCTGTAGCTCTGTCGCAGCGTGATTGAAGGACAAACCGATAAACAAACGCAGTTCCGCGTTTATAATATTAGTAGGATAGGAAGTAGACGAGACGTCCACAGCTGGACATACCGCTGTATCCAGTGGTTCGCTGCAAAGTCTAATTTTGTCGGTCCACCTTTTGGGGGGTCTGCCAACCCAACGCTGTTCGTTGCGAGGTCGCTACTCCAGCACCTTGAGACCCCAACAACTATCTCTTTGTCCCGTCTATTGCCACTTCAGCATTGCAACTAAATAAGTTATGTCTGCAACTCTAGTTCTCCTAAAGATTTCCTCATTTCTGATTTTAGAGTTATTTTATCAGCTTATAGATAAATCGATCAGACATTCATAAAGTTATTCAAATATCTATTTTAAGATTTAAATTGATTTCAAAGCAAGTGCAAGCACCATTATAAAAAGCGACAGAATAATATGCGGGTTGTTAACACCAGTTTTTGAATCTACAAAATATTTGTGTAGATCCACAAATATATTCCACTGTTTGCATAAGTCATCGGCCACTGCCGGGCATCCGAGCTGGCCAAGGTTACACGACCTAGGTCTAACTATAGGTATTCTAATACTGTGTCTTTGACCCAGCATACGTTCGCCTTTATGGGGCTCAGCCACCTTTATCTTTGAACGAGCGAAGCGAGTTCTCTGAGTCAACTAGGGCGCTTGCCTACTAGACAGAGAAGTGTGTCCGTCTAAATGTCTGTCAGAGTCCTATAACTTCTGAATTACTGAATATTAGAACGTGAAACTTGGTTGAAAATTCAGTTATATCCTGTACTTGAACAACAAATACTAAAATTAGATAAATGTTATAAAGAAACGAAATTATTTAATTTTAATGCGCCATCTATTAGCATTATTGTGAAGCTAATAGCTTCACTACACAATAGATGGCGCTGTGTCAGTAAAACAGTTTTATGTCAACTATTATTTTTTTTATTGCGTCTAATGTTAAAAGTTAATTATTACAATATATAATTAAAACTTTTGGGAATTATGGGATATCGCGAGGTCTCAGTTCGGGGCGAACCACTAGTTAATCTATGATTAACACTTAGGACTTGCTGACAAATGACACAACGAATTGACATGACTTGATACAAATGACAGCCTAAATTATGTATCAAATTGAAGCGCCACTTTTGACATACGAGTGTCTCTGGAACTAACAAAAGCGTACCGACCTCTATAATTAATCTACGATTTCATTGTTGTTGTTGTATGATTTCTTAAATTAGTTGGTGCGCCATTTGCAATATGTATTATAGTTCTTGCAATTCACGAGGGCGCGGGGCCCATGGTTGTGTGTGTGTCGTATCTATATAAGTGGGAGCGAGAGCTTGCTCGCGCCTGACCGCTCCCACCTAGGCTCCAGACAGCCACGCATACTTACGCAATGTGCACGTACACAACGTAACCACAAGTAAAGCTCACGCGCCCTGATGAGTTGAAAGAACTATACCTATTACAGATACTCGTATCCGCTTAGTGTTTACAGCGCCAAAATGACGTTAATCAAATAGGCCCAAAAAAGATATCACAGCAGCAAGTCCAGTGTTAATCATAGATTCATGATAGAGTCAATCTATTTTTGAGATTTAGCCAGACTAACAACAGCAATTGATTCTTATATATAAAGATAAATAATACGTATTCTTTCTACGTGTTTAATACGTGTTTGATAATTTTTTAACGTTATTAATTCATTATGATAAAAAACAGACACCAAGCTATCTAATATATTTCAATAACCTGTTTTATACGAAGATATAGCTAAATTGGCGAACCAAATTGTTTCTTTTTATAGGAACTCGATATAATATGCGTCATCGTTTAAAAGGAGTTTTCTACTCGTCAACAACGATACGATATCGCCCTATTATCTATTTATTTATTTTGTTCATTATAATTTTAAAAACTAAACTTAAATATAGAAAGGACGTGTACAAGGACATCTTATCGCTACAAAAATATCTGAATACATATAGGAGGAAAAGGTGACTGTCTGATCTATCAACGCACAGCTCAAACCACTGGACGGATCGGGCTGAAATTTGGTATATAGATAGCTATTATGACGTAAGAAAGACCTAAGAAAGGATTTTTGGAAACTTAACCCCTAAGGGGAAAAAAAAATTTTTGAAAAATCGAAATTAACGTGAGAGAAGCCGTGTTTAAAAGCCAGTTATTTATATTGTTCAATGACAAAAGTTCCAGATATCGCTATGAAACTAATTCAAGAAGAACAAGGAACTTGGGGATTTTAAGGTGTTTCGGATTTTAAATACTGCGTT
Organism: Hipparchia semele; assembly: GCA_933228805.2. NCBI lineage: Eukaryota > Metazoa > Arthropoda > Insecta > Lepidoptera > Nymphalidae > Hipparchia > Hipparchia semele. Next base: position 13,135,153 of record OW121723.1, on the reverse strand, counting down.
AATTTAATGCGTGTAAAATGTAAAAGCGTTAATATTCAGTTTTTACATGTTTTAATTATTGATCGATGAGAAGACAGTTTTTTTTAGGTATTTTATTTTTAATATAATATATTTATCGAGGTTTAGTTGAATAATTGAATTTGATGAACTAGGGTTTTACTGAGCATTTAATTTTGTGTTGTCTGTAATTTGCTGTTATTTAAATCACTACTAATATTTGTATATTAAAGTGTTATGCTACACTTAGAGGAAATATCCGAATAAATTTTTAATTAGTGGTGATAAACGGCTAAAGCCTCTCTCAGCCCAGACATAATATTTTTGAATGAAGTATAAAGTCAGAGATAATTATATCTTACTCAATATCAACAGTACTTCATTTTAGAATTTCGTTTGATGACATTATATTATTAACTCCCAATTTACCCCTGCCGGGAATCGACCCGATGCCTCTCGCTTAAATACTCACCATCACACACAACCCTCGTCATAGCCTGCGCCAGAAAGATTTAAAGTATCGTGTCGTAGTCGTAACGTGTAAACTGTAGGTCCTCTGCTAGAAATATCGGTTGGCTCATTCAACTAGTCAGCACTACCACAGCCACCATATAATTTGTGAACCCACGTACACACGTACCCACGTACTCACGTACCCTAGGTCAGGTATAAAAACTTGTTCAGGCAACTATAGCTTAGGTATTTTAATGTTGACGCAATTTAGTATTACATTTCAAATTCCAAATTTATTTATTTCATGTAGGCCTTGTAGCTCTTATGACACGTCGTAAATCTACCACCGGTTCGGAATGCAGATTCTGTTGAGAAGAGCCGGCAAGAAACTCTGCAGTTGCTCTTTAAAAAAAATATTTTTTTTTACAATAGGTAACAAAACTATGCTATGTATACAGTGCTTTCACAATGAAGCTTCAAAAATGCATACGTAGGTACATTATATAATCCAACACGTCATGTTAAGACGGGCAGACAAAGCAGACCCATTCCCGTTGGTGGCACCCGTCAGGTTTGTTTCACGACCTAAGAATGAAGAATGAATATTATAATAGGTATTATTGTAGGACACAATCCAGAAATGGGGATTTAAAACTCTAAACTAATCACGCCTTAAGAGATCTGATCTCTTAAAACGCTGAAACCCTACCTAAAGCCGTCTCCAACCGCCCCTATAACGGCCCCTGTCCTCACATCTAATCTATTTAACCGCAACACGTCAGACAAACCACCATCTGAACGTGAGGGTAACTATCAAAAATATCAAAGTATTATTTAATCAACAATTAATTACACTCATCAAAATCTATAGGCAATATTTATTTGATTAGGGCGCGATTGCTATCACATTCCCACAATCAAGCACAACGACCTAGACGCGGGAGCATCCAATAGCCGTTTGAGTCTCTGGAAGAGACTGAATTAATAACGTCCAAAGCGCTGTATTTATACGGACCGAACGAGTGGGGAGGGAACAATGATACCAATGCTACGAAACTACCGTCATGAAACGTTACAAGACTACCGTCACTAAATGGCGCTTTAAACAATAATCACTCTAATCCTACTTTCCTACAAATAATTATACTTAATATTAATCAGTTGGCCAGTGTTGCTGACAGTCGGCCATCCAAATCGAGTCGTACGACCTCGGGCGACTGACAACAAGGTACGGCAGCTTAAAAACACTGTATTATAAGTTCTTAGCTCCACGAATAATACAAATTCTATATTAATTATAATATTAACGCAACATATATATGCAAAACTATGGGTCCTGTAACCTGAAAATAAAACATTATTATTATTATTTAAGGACCAGGGTTGTCCAGAACCTAACAGGACCAGGGTTGTCCTGAAATCTTTCATTTAAGGACCAGGGTTGTCCAAAAATGAATACCGGACCAGGGTTGTCCAGTACCTAACAGGACCAGGGTTGTCCCGAAACTAGTGGACCAGGGTTGTCCAGAACCTAACAGGACCAGGGTTGTCCTGAAATCTTTCATTTAAGGACCAGGGTTGTCCAAAAATGAATACCGGACCAGGGTTGTCCAGTACCTAACAGGACCAGGGTTGTCCCGAAATTAGTGGACCAGGGTTGTCCAAAGCATAACAGGACCAGGGTTGTCCCGAAATTAGTGGACCAGGGTTGTCCAGTATGTTAACAGGACCAGGGTTGTCCTTTATATTTTTAACACTGTTACTAAAGTAAGGCATACCTTTAATTCAGTACGTAATGAACTTTAACTCAGTAACGGACTTTAACTCAGTAACGAACTTTAACTTGGTAACGAACTTTAACTTGGTAACGAACTTTAACTCGACAGTGAACTTTAACTCGACAGTGAACTTTAACTCGATTAACTCGACAGTCAACTTTTAACTCGACAGTCAACTTTTAACTCGACAGTCAACTTTTAACTCGACAGTCAACTTTTAACTAGACTGGCAACTTTTAACTAGACTGTCAACTTTTAACTAGACAGTCAACTTTAATTCGATAGTGAACTTTAACTAGATAGTCAAATTTAACTTGACAGTTAAATGTAACTCTTCAACTATAACTCGACAGTTAACTTGAATCCAACAATTAACTTGAACCGAACAATTAACTTGAACCCAACAATTAACTTGAACCCATCAATTAACTTGAACCCATCAATTAACTTGAACCCATCAATTAACTTGAACCCATCAATTAACTTGAACCCATCAATTAACTTGAACCCAATAACTAACTTGAACTCAATAACTAACTTGAACTCAACAATTAACTTGAACTTAAAACCTCCAAATAGATCCATAAACAACTACTTTAATAACGGCACGCATAACCGCAGCAACAATAAATAAATCAAATAAATATATACAAATAAGTAAAGGCATATATAAACGCAGTAATAAAATAAATTAATTAATCAATAATTACTTTAACAGCGGCATACATAACCGCAGTAATAGAATAAATAAATATATAAAATGAATGAATAAATAAATACTTTAACAGCGGCATACATAACCGCAGTAATAGTATAAATAAATAAATCAGTAAATAAATACATTAAAGCGGCTTACATAACCGCAGTAATAGAATAATCTAATACTGTGGAACACAACCATAATATTGCGGTATACAACCACAACTGATTCCACTTGTTAATATTCTTCCAATCAAACAAAACCAGACTCGGTTTTTCTTTAATATCATGAAACTACCACTTTACCATCAGGGAATACCAGATAAAACGTTAATCCAATTTATTCATACAACCTCTAATAATTTATCTTATTGATTCTAAGATTTTACCAAAAATAACAAAAGATTCGGTTTCAATATTTAACCTCATGACTCATTTTTTGACTCCAAATCATTCAAAACAATACAACTGTAAAGATGACTTGAGCAAATCAAGGCAACGTGGTTCTATCCCACTTCTGAACTGTAGGACACAATCCAGAAATGGGGATTTAAAACTCTAAACTAATCACGCCTTAAGAGATCTGATCTCTTAAAACGCTGAAACCCTACCTAAAGCCGTCTCCAACCGCCCCTATAACGGCCCCTGTCCTCACATCTAATCTATTTAACCGCAACACGTCAGACAAACCACCATCTGAACGTGAGGGTAACTATCAAAAATATCAAAGTATTATTTAATCAACAATTAATTACACTCATCAAAATCTATAGGCAATATTTATTTGATTAGGGCGCGATTGCTATCACATTCCCACAATCAAGCACAACGACCTAGACGCGGGAGCATCCAATAGCCGTTTGAGTCTCTGGAAGAGACTGAATTAATAACGTCCAAAGCGCTGTATTTATACGGACCGAACGAGTGGGGAGGGAACAATGATACCAATGCTACGAAACTACCGTCATGAAACGTTACAAGACTACCGTCACTAAATGGCGCTTTAAACAATAATCACTCTAATCCTACTTTCCTACAAATAATTATACTTAATATTAATCAGTTGGCCAGTGTTGCTGACATTATTATGAATGATTTTTATTTATTGTATTTTTTATTTTATCCCTTTTTGCCTGCGACTTCGTTCGCGTGGATTAAGGATTCTTAATTTTCGCGGAAACTCTTTAATTGTGCGGGATATAATGTAGCCTAAGTGTTAATCCTAAATATAAGCTATCTCCGTTCCAACCTTCAGCCAGAACGGTTCATTCGTTGTGGCGTGAAGGAGTAACAAACATCTATCCATCCAGATCCATCCTCACAAACTTTTGTTTTTATAATATTACTAACTTTTGCCAGTGGCTCATGCTCATGCTTGTTAAATTCGATTTTTCCCTATTTTATCCCCTTAAGAGTTGAATTTTCAAAAATCCTTTCTTAGCAAATCCAAATGCCTTCGTCATAATAACTATCTGTATGCCTTTCAGCCTGATCCGTCCAGTGGTTTGAGCTGTGCGTTGATATGTCAGTCAGTCAGTCAGTCAATCCAAAGAGTCAATAGTCAGTCAGTCAGTCATCTTTTCCTTTTATATATGTAGTAGGAAATACTTTAGAAGTTTCGGCCCGAGATTTAGTTTCATAAATTACTCAGGAACCTTTGTTTTTTCCGGGTTGCAAAAGAAGCCTATCTACCTAACCCAACAATAATTAAGAACATGTTACATAACACGCAATCGTACCGGAACGCTAAATGCTTGTCGGCACGTCTTTGACGGAATCAACGAAAGCCTCCCTCCAGAGAAAATTGTGTGTAAAAGGTGAATGAAGAGCCGAACAAAACTTTGTTCCATTTTATCAATGAACCGTGATAATATCCCGAGCACCTCAATAACGTTATAATAAAAGATCTCGAGTAATTGAACTAAAAATTTCATTTTTGACGCAAAAAATCTCTTGTAAGCGTCTAAGGTCGTCGCGTCGATCTAGACCAGGCGTAGACCTAGGTCGCGGTCTGCGGCCTACATACGGGCCGTTCAACCGCTGACAGCCGATTGACGTGGTGTTTACGCTTTTATGTAACAATTTGTCTATTTTATACACCTAGAAATCTAAAGAGCGTTTATAGAGTGGCTACCAAATACGACGTGTAAGTTAAAACAATTCGGAAAAAAATATTGAAAACGGTGTTTTTCCTTTAATTGGTGTGTAATAATGTAAATCTAAATATATAAAAGGAAAACGTGACTGACTGACTGATTGACTGATCTTTCAACGCACAGCTCTAACTGCTGGACGGATCGGGTTGAAATTTGGCTTACAGATAGCTATTATGACGTAGGCATCCGTTAAGAAAAATTTTTGAAAGTTAAACCAGCTATTGTTAATATGATCTGAACTATAAAATAGTTATTAACATATCAAATCAAATTCTACTTAAATAAAAATTCTTTTTACAAAACCGACTTCGAACGCCACTACAAAGTATGCCAAGTGTGCCTTTAAAATTTGAAGAGTTCCTTCAATTTCCCCAGGATCCCATCATCAATTATTTACCTGATGACAATGGGACCACCTGGGAAGTATATAACCTTTCAAACAAAAAAGAATTTTTCAAATCAGTCCAGGCGTCTTCGAGTAATCGGGAAACATACATAAAAAAAAAGAAAATTCCGAATTGAAGTCGGTTAAAAACCAAGTTTTCCCGAGGGATTTTAACTTAACTCTCCCTTAAATTTAATTCCGCGCGGACGAAGTGGCAAAAACTAGTGACGGCATATGACAGAAAACAAACCCATCTTTATTATCGTCGCTTACTTCATCGCGAGTCCGATTTGCACATGAAAGAGCAGACACTGTAGCGGCGCGGTTCAAGGAGAGTTCACTCGCAAGGCCTCTACGGCGTAGTACAGCGGAACGTGCGTAACCAATGTGAAAACGTAAGGCCGTTCGACAGCAACGATCATGCGTCATGCTCGTGAACGGGTGCCGCCAACGGGAATAGGTCTGTTTTTGCCTGCCTGTCTTAACCTGTATTGGATTGTTTTGCATTTTTGAAGCTTCATTGTGAAAGCACTGTATACATAGCATAGTTTTGTTACCTATTGTAAAAAAAAAAATTTTTTTAAAGAGCAACTGCTGAGTTTCTTGCCGGCTCTTCTCAGCAGAATCTGCATTCCGAACCGGTGGTAAATTTATGACGTGTCATAAGAGCCACAAGTTAGCCTAGGTACATGAAATAAATAAATTTTGAATTTGAACGACAACTACACTAGTCAATTTCTCCATATAAATGTTTTTTATTGGATAGAATCAGACGCTACTTTGCGGAAGTTCATGATTAGCAAGAAAAGGTTAGAGTTATTTTGCTATAATCCGCCAACGGAAAAAATCTGAATGCTTTTTTGCTTGGACAGCGAACTTGAACGTAATGATATTTTAAAATAGCGGACTTAGTTCCAATTTCCAAATTCAAATTCAAAATTTATTTATTTCATGTAGGCTAACTTGTAGCTCTTATGACACGTCATAAATCTACCACCGGTTCGGAATGCAGATTCTGTTGAGAAGAGCCGGTAAGAAACTCAGCAGTTGCTCTTTTCAAAAAAATTTTTTTTACAAAGCTATGCTATGTATACAGTGCTTCCACAATAAAGCTTCAAAAATGCAAAAATGCAAAAAAAAAATTATCCACCTGAACAGACAAGTTGGTGTCTTCCCCGTTTAAACGTCACTCGATGTTGGCGCACTCGGGATTAAGTTAAATTAGACAAAACATTGAGTGATTTAGCAACTATTTACAAAAAAAATCATCATCATCATCAGTAACATGTCAACGGCTCACTACTGATCGCAGGTCTTCTTTCAGAGAAGGGTTAGTACACCACGATAACTCAATACAAATTGGCAGACTGTGCACACCTTTGAGAACGTTATGGAGAAAACTCCAGCGTGCTTTCCTCACGATGTTTCCTTCGCCATTCTATCACGATCATCATGCCTATAGCAATCAATATATTTTTTAAAGAATACCCTCATATCCCCTCCAAATAAGCGGAAAGCTTGTGCTAGGAGTTGGTACGACAATAGTGCAACGGATGGGGCTCGAACCTGCGAACCTTTAGTGTTCAGTCGCCGCCGAGTTTCTTGCTGGTTTTTCTCGGTTCAAACGGCATTTCGAACCAGCAGTGGTAGATTCATTTGACGATTCGAAAGCACTTTGTAAAGGTCTATTTGAATACAAAATTATTCTATTCTATTGTTTAACCGTTGGGCTTTTTGTTATATTTAGTGCAAGTGTCTGGAAATATCCGGATAAATTGTAGTTAGCAAAAGTAGGTATAGTCTGTGGGAGTAGGTACGGAGCGATTGACTTTGTCGGCTCAAGGTCTGAGCGGGTCACGGCCGGGCGGGCGTTCGCTCTAATCTAAGATGCGGCAGAAATAGATGCTATCGACGCGTTATATGTACTTCCGAATCATTTATTTCTTCTTCTTCTTTTTCAACTTATAGACGTCCACTGCTGGACATAAGTCTCTTGCATGGACCTCCACAGATCTCGATCTTGCGCCGCCTGAATCCAGCGACTCCCTGCGACTCGTTTGATGTCGTCGGTCCACCTAGTGCGGGGTCTGCCAATACTGCGTTTCCCGGTGTGGGGTCGCCACTCCAGCACCTTGGGACCCCATCGACCATCAGCTCTTCGAACTATGTGCCCCGTCCATTTCCACTTCAGTTTCGCGACTCGCTGAGCTATGTCGGTGACTTTGGTTCTCCTAGGGATTTCCTCATTTCTGATTTGATCTCGCAGGGATCTATCGGAAATTGAATCCGAAACCTCCTACTTATAAGACCACAGCGCTCACCATTGCGCCAGGAAAGTCTTCAAAAAATTCTAACCTTAATCCTAGAAAGGATCGCTTAGTTTCGATAGTTTAGCTTATCTCAGATGGAATAGGATTTTTTTTAAAGAAAATTTGCCGAGCTGAAGTTGACTAATATCCTCCTATCCCCTCCAAATAAGCGGAAAGCTTGTACTAGGAGTGGGTACGACAATAGTGCAACGGGTGGGGTTTGAACCTGCGACCTTTCAGTTTTCAGTCTGCATCTTTAACCGTTGGGCTATTGAGGCTTAATTTCAATGGTTTAGGCTCAATAAAAATAAAATTAGCCTTATAAACATTGTATACACTACCCATGATCACAATTATGTGATGGGCAGTCACCTTCGTAACGTTTATGATTCTAAACAACGCCCAGATTAAAATAACACAAAACATTTCAGAGTTATTGTAGTGCTAAAACAATTTGACATTCAAACGGCGTCCGTCGACTATGGACGTGACCTAGGACTATCTAAATGCTTATCGCATTCCGACAAATCCTGTTTTAGCGAATTAGACGCGAAACAGCACAAGCGCCTAACCAGACCACGTGACACTCGTTTCGTTTTAGATGCACATTATAGGCATATAGATTAGACTCGAGATTATGTTTGACTAGTTTTTATTTACCCGAGAATTCCTCACGGAATATACGCATATTGATGTTTGTTACTCAATCAAGCCACAACGGCTATACCGATTTGGCACAAAGAGACATCCGAAGAGAGATAGAGTCTGAAATACTACTTTTCTTACTTTTTCTCAGAAAATAAGGGAGTTCCTGCGGGAATTAAAAAACTTTAATCCACGCGTGCGAAATCGCGGCCATCAGCTAGAGGTTTATAGAGATGAAAATTTATTTTTAACTATCCTTTTATATGGTTGTATACAATATGTAGGTAATATGGTTGAGCGAAGCAACGGCTGCGTCATGCTCGTGAACGGGTGCCACCAACAGGAATGGGTCTACTTTTTGTCTGCCCGTCTTAACATGTATTGGATTGTGTGTAGGTATTCATTTTTGAAACTTCATTGTGGAAACACTGTATACATAGCATAGTTTTGTTACCTATTGTAAAATTTGTTTTTTTTTTTTAAAGAGCAACTGCTGAGTTTCTTACCGGCTCTTCTCAGCAGGAACGGCATTCCGAACCAGTCAAATTCAAATTCAAAATTAATTTATTTCATGTAGGCTAACTTGTAGCTCTTATGACACGTCATAAATCTACCACCGGTTCGGAATGCAGATTCTGCTGGGAAGTGGTAGATTCATCGACGATTCAAAAGCACTTGTAAAAGTTTATTTGAATAAAAAATATTTCTATTCTATTCTATTTCGTCCTTTTTTCGTCCCCACTGCTACGGTTTCGCGGTTTTCGCGGATGTGTGCTAACAGCCTGAGGCCGCTGGTCGCATGCACTGCCGCATGTGGCGGGCGCACTCACAAATATTTGCTCTAAAATCGGATCTTTGACCGTTAGAGCGTTAACTGGGTACAATGACTGTGCCAAATTATCGGAGACTCGAGTTTCTCGTCGATTGTAATTGTGTAATTTAATACTGGTTGATTTTTAAAGAACCCAACAGAGTAAATACTCCTGTTAGTTTTTCTGTAATACGAGTGAGTATTTGCTTCACTGTATTTTTCTCGGTTAAATAATTTACTCAGGCAAGGCAAACTATTGGCCATAATTTTTGCATCCTTGTTGAAATGTTCCAAATTATCGTCACACGAAAAATTTAATTAAATACGGTACTCCAGAAATTTGACTTTCAGTGTTATGTGTAATCAGATAGCTTATTATATAGGGCAGGGGTGGCCAACTTGATTCGAGCTAAGATCTACTATTTACTGACGAAACCCTGTGAGATCTACCAATTTCATACTTCTTGATAAATGAAACAGTATTCATGCGGTATTTTTTAAAGGGAAGGTAGAAGGGAAAACATAAAATTGAATTGTAAGTAAGTAGTTACTAACTACTTGTTCATAATATTAGTGTGAGAATTGCGCCTGAACATCTCCGCTAGATTTGCAAAGTCATGTCGCGATCGATTCGACTATAGTCGCGATCGATCGGTCGATTGCGATCGACCGGTTGGCCACCCATGATATAGGGCGCTGTCACCATACAATATGAATTGCGGGAACAAATAGCCAATCTCCATTCCTTACTATTGTTCGTAACAAAGTCGATCACGCCTCGCTATGACGATGACGATGATAAATTGTGTCTAATGACTTCGGGCGACGTGGCCATCGCCAAACCGGGTGCGGAAGGTCGTCAGCCGATTGGGCGTCACTCTCGAAAATACATTCGCACCAACTATAAAATCTAGATGTAACGCACACGTACGCGGCTGCGTCTGTGTGCGAGGCTCCTGAACCGCATCTCTACGGAAGCTGTGCAGCGCGGGCGCACGAAATTGTTCAATCTTAAACAACAGTTTTTTAAAAACACCACAAGCGCCTTTTATAGCCTCAATAGCCCAACGGTTAAGGTCAGACTGAAAACTGAAAGGTCGCAGATTCGAGCCCCACCCATTGCATTATTGTCGTACTCACTCCTAGCACAAGCTTCTTATTATTTGGAGGAGAGAGGAGAATATAAGTCAAGTTCAGCGTGCTAATATACTTTTTCCAAAAAAAAAACGCGAATTTTTTATAATATTCCAACCTTTACTCAAAGATTCCGACAGTAGGTAGTGGAGCATTACCGAGTTTTTAGACCATTTTATTTTTCAAAATTGGTACACTTTTGACGGTTCCGTAGTAAACCTAAAGTAAGTAAAGTTCCAAGTCCGTCCATCTGTCCGTCTAGCGAGACTACTAAACAGCTGTATTTTGACATAGTTAGTGGTACATATTAATCACGACTACAAAGTTACATTCATTTTTATTACATTTATTTATACCCTTGACGCCGCCGCTGATGATGTTTCATGAATATAACTTGAAAAAATTACGGACTTTCATATAAACATATAAACTTTAAACTCTTATTTAACCCCCGTGGGGGTGGAATTTCAAAAAAATACTTTCATAGTGGGTGCCTACGCCAAAAAAAGAACCTACTGTCAATGTGTCAAGCTTCTAACTTGAGTGGTTTAGGCTGTGCGTTGATATATGTATAAGTCAATCAGTCAGTCAGGACTTTGAATTTTATATATTAATCCAAATAAAACTTTAACAGCACACTAATTATATATTTTTATCCTCAATAATTATTATTGTATGTGTTAAGCACATACAATTAAGTATACCTATTACTGGTGGTTTTCCTGCACACATATTTACCTACAACAATTACTATGGCAAAAAACTAAATTGCACCCAATTTATCGGCACGCCACTGCAGTGCATTGCACTGAAGCATTTGCCAAATATTTTTTTCTAAATATGTAACGGCGGTCGTTCACCCCGTCGGCCATTATCAAGCGGCCGAGTGTTTTAGATCGGCGCCTGCGCACGTTAATGTCTTCGTATTGAGTTGATTTACTAAAAGATTTTTGCATGTGTATGTATGCGCCTATGTACGTCACCTATGTATGTACGTATGCGATCTTAGTTCGTTCACCTAATGCAGAGAAGTGGCAATTTAAGTAGGTACGGGCAATCTCAGTGTTATTCACGCTAGAAACCTTGTAGAGGTAAGTATTTTGAAGGGCACTTGCCATTATTCTGTGATTCTGAGTTCATCTAATTAAAAAAAGTAAATCGATAATAATAGAAGAAAAATTAAAGCTAATAACAAGTTTTCACAGATAGAATTTGCATAAGAAAAACTAAAAACACTTAATTGGAAAAAATAAAAGAGTAGGCCTATAAATTGCTGAACTGAGGTTAAAGAATTATTTAAACTAGTACGTATGTACTAGCTTATTAAAAAAAGTCAATTCGGTCACACGTCTCGTTGTTATCTTCCTATTTTACCCAAACTAAGTCCCAGGGGTCGCTAGATCGCTGCTCCCGTGAACTGCAACTAGCGGTCAACTAGCGACCCTCCTTGACCTTCCGGTCGGCGGCCGCTGACACGCAGACGCATGATTAAGGGTGGCTATGGGGTGCTACGGGGTGAGCCCAATAGATTATAGTACGACAGGAAACCTTCTATTGGGAAGCCGATCCGATTTCGTAAATCGTCGCTTATCTGAAATAACTAAATAACAACTACGAAAAATTCGTAATTATATCATAGTATACACATAATATACATTCACAAATAATAAAAAACACATAAAAATATTTAGTTATTTGTCATTTTGAGAGTTCTCCATAAGTTTTCAAAGATGTGTGAAGTTTTTGATTTGACCAGCTTTTGATTTGACCAGCATGTTAGGCTATTTACATTTTTCCGCCAATCGCTCTCTATTAATTTTTTTAATATGGTGTACAATAAAGAATAGATTCAATTTATTTAATTTTATTTCAGCTCTCTACCATTGAACTAGTAACAACATAACATAAGGACATCGTTCCGGTGAACTTCAAACTAGTGGTCAACTAGCGACCCTTTGCGACCTTCAGGTCAAGCGTCTAGACACGGAAGCGAATAGGGGTGGCTACTGGCTGCGGGGTGAAATCGATGACTCCATTATACTAAACCAGTTACCTAATACCTACAGATACTACGCTCATGAAATACAAAAGGGCCACAAATAAAAAATCATTTTTTTACAGGACTATTAAAAAAACTGAAAATATAACTTTTTTCTATGCTTACATTCAATAATATATTAAGTTCATACATTTTTCATACAGTATTTTTTACTGCATCTGTGAGTAACATGGTATAATTTATGATATGATATGAGTAATCCGATTTTTAGATTTTTTGATTTGTGGCCCTTTGGTTTTAATGAACGACTTATAATTTTAATTTCAGTTCTCACTTCAAGTGTAAATTGATTTTAAAACACCCCCGATACGTGACTCTATGGCCGGTCTATCCTATCCTACTAATCCTATTTTATCCTATTAATATTATAAATGCGAAAGTTTGGATGTATGGATGTTTGTTACTCAATAACGCCGCAACGACAGACCGATTTGCCTGAAATTTGGCACAGAGATAGATTACGGTCTGGAATAGCACATAGGTTACTTTTTATCCCGAAAAATAAGAGAGTTCCCGCGGGACTCCAAAAAAACCTCAATCCACGCGTACGAAGTACTCAATCCACGCGTATGAAGTCGCGGTTATCAGCTACTTTACGATGTACCTTATTAGTAGACACGCACAAACGAGTCATGCACAAACAACGACTAGGAACTAAAAAGTAAATAAAAACCACCGACAGACGTTTATTATCATAATACCATAATGGTGATGGCGATTCTAGTTTGTACAGTCTACTAATAAAGTAACAACGTTCGCGAAGTAAAATTTTATTACCGTAGAAATTAGCTATTTTGTCGTCATATTCCAGCCTCTATATTATAGCGTAGAATGACGTCACTGAAACATTTTCCATAGACACAAGGATAAAAAAAGACGTGTGGCACTCGGGGACTGCCGCGGTAAAGCTATTGCATAGCATTTTTTATCAACGCCATCTAGCGGTGAGAGGAGTCCCGTGTCAGGTTATTTTCGTTACAGAATTTCTGGATTCAGTCTCCACCCTGGCCCGCGATAGAAGCTATGCAATAGCTTAAAAATTAAAAACTGAAACGTGACCACGGAAAATTGGATTTAACATCCGTCATATGGACTTAGTTCTTATAAAATGTAGCCTATGTCACCCGGACTATCACAACAAATCCATTTACATCTCATTCACCAAAATCGGATCAGTATAGATAGAGGTAAAAACGAGAAACAAATATGCTCTGTCATAAATCTGTCTCGTTTTAACTCGGTCTTGAGCCTGAGCTGAGTGAGAGTGCGGTCTATAGATTTCATCCTTATTATGTTAGAGAAATAGGCCCGTAACAAGAAAGCGGACCCCGGGACAAACGCTAGGAAAAAGATCTTAGAACCCTCACATTGAAGTGCTATAACTTGTTTCGCTAACTGTACAAACCATAGAGACGCCTAACAATGCAGTAGAGTGCTTTGTTTACTCCATTTTGCCTCCAAACAACTTTGAATGTGCTTTCAAAAGGATCTGTAGACGTATATTTTTTAGTTTTACCTTGTTATGCAAATTGGGAAAAATTATAAATTATGTGGTTTTTATTAAAACTAAAATAATTTTTAATAGCTCTTATTATTTTAATGATGCAACGGTAGATAATATGTATTTTTATTCGTTGATTCGCAAGAGATCCCTTGCTTCCTTGTACCTACTAAGGTTTTTAATTAGGCGTTATGTAAATATACCTAATAATAAAAAATATGAAAATGATTTCCGCGTTGTATTAAAAAATGGTGGCTGCATTTTTGAGATGATTATCTGGCTCGTTTTATATCTTGATTCCTATGAATATTCGCAAACACAACATTTATTACGCAGAAATAATATAAACATAAAAATTATTTTTAAAACCCGACTTCAAACGCCACTACAAAGTATATCAAGTGTGCCTATAAAATTTGAAGAGTTTACTCGATTTCACCAGGATCCCATCATCAGATCTTCACCTGGTGATCATGGGACCACCTGGGAAGTATATCATTTCAAACAAAAGAAGAATTTTCCAAATCGGTCAAGGCGTCTGTAAGTAATCGGGGAACATACATAAAATAAAGATTCCGACGAATTGAGAACCTCTTCCTTTTTTGAAGTCAGTTAAAAAGTAATTTTTTGTAATAAGATTCTAAACACCCATAACTTGTTTTCTTTACCATTTACTCTATACTCGTATTATCTATATATATAAAATTCAAAGTCCTGACTGACTGACTGAGATATCAACGCACAGCCTAAACTACTGAAGTTAGAAACTTGAAATTTTTACAGTTGGTTCCTTTTATGACGTAGGCGCACACTAAGAAAGGATTATTGGAAATTGCACCCCTGAGGGGTTTAAATAGGGGATGAAAGTTTATATGAAACTTCGTCATTTTTCAAGCTGTTTCCATCAAAGTTGGTATTTGAGCTTTCAGTTAAAAATAAAAAAGTACGTGTGTCACAGTTTTTGAAAATTCCACCCCAAAATCTAATTCCACGCGGACGAAGTCGCGGGGGCAAAAGCTAGTAGGTATTGTAATATTTTGTTAATGAAAAGAGCAACTGCTGACTTTCTTGCCGGCTCTTCTCAGCAGAATCTGCTTCCGAACCGTGGTATAGTATCGACGTGTTATAAGAACCACGGTTTGGCCTACACGAAATAAATAATTTTGAATTTTTTTTTTAAATTACTTTCACCTAGCCCCGGTTATTTACAAGATACTAAACTGAATCGAAGTTCCACTATTGAGTTCCATAACAATATGCCTAGAACGAGTTATACCACCCTAAAACCTTACAACATCCTCAAACATCATTGTTAGGCACATAAGCCCTTACTAAATCTCCGATCGATCCCCTAGCAACACACGTTTGTCAGCCATAGGAACAGTGTGACCTTGGACCTAACCGTCTTTCCTATCAATAGAAACACGCACGACGGAGAGGGTGATAGTTGTGCCTACGTGTGAGGGAGATGCAAGAACAACATAAGAAACGCAAGGTCGCCGGGCAGTGGGTCAGCGCGTCTAGGCGACGTCTAGCACACACACTATTGAAAATGAGGGTCGGCAAGAAAAGTCTGAATACAATATTTGTACATCAAATTATTATTATTTAGCTGCATAGAAAAGTGTCAAAAAGTTATCAAATATTACATAAAAAAGTTTTGAATATCTTGAAGAATAAGTTGTGAGAAACTACGCCTAGTCACTACTCCACAGGTAAAGCAATGTTATACAAATGTACTCTGAGTATATACTTACTACGTACTATTTTGAAACGGCCGGTAAAGAGGATTTAAAGTACTACCTAATTAGTACTATGATCAAATGATCATCATCTCAACCCTTCGCCGGCCAACCGCTCGGCACAGGTCTCCTGTCAAAAGGAGATTTTAGGCCACTATCCGTCACGCTGGCAAGTGCGGATTGACATACTTCAAAAATTAATGAGAAAACTGGAGACATCTCAGGCATATAATATAATTCCTCACAGTCACGATGTTTTCATCATCTTTAAAGCAAGCATCAATATTGAATAAATGAAAGGCATAACTTTGAAAACTTAAAAGTAAATGCTGGCATATTTATTCTAGTGTATTTCTTAGATTTTATTTTTATAGATCATGTATTACATGCTATATATCGGGAGTGGTCATCAATAGACGCATATCAACACAAAGATTCTAAAAGCACTTTTCTGTCGTCATAATCAAGTAATGTCGGGAAAAGGTTTACTATCTATTCATCTATACAGCTTTATAGCTGGGAAAAGCTTTACTATCTATACATCTATATAGCTTATTTTACTGAGGTAGAATATTTATGTCGGACAATATAATGTTATCCGCCTCTTTTGAACTAGAAAGTAAAGTCTTAGACTAGGACAGCGATATGGAATTTAGACTCGCTACGCTCCGATTCGGGTCGGCTATACTTATCCCACCTATCCTAGACTACTTTCTAAGCATTTCAGATTTCTAACAATGCTTTCCTTCATCATCGTAAATAATGCAAAACATTTCAAATAATTTCATAAAAGTGACATTTTTCTTCTAACGCTCCAACTACAGCGATTATGCGATAGTTCACACACACGAGCGCGCTGTCAATAGACGCGTATCGACACATGTGTGGGTCCACATGCAACTACGGATTACGGACGTACATTTCTTCCAGCGAGTTTGCTATTGTTTTTTTGCTTTTACACCGTTGATATACAACACGCAAGGATATTCAGTTTATGACACACGTATAATATGTAAAGTGTACTAAAGATTTAGTTAATGCTGCTAAAACATAATATTTATCCAAATTTTTACCAAAAGATCTCGTATTCAAATCACATAATATTTAGAATAAGAAGCAAGACCATACTTATTCAAACATTTATTTTTCAGTAGTAAAATGTTACACCTTAGAACCTGCAGTTATTTAGCAGGTCCATGAAAAAGTAAATGTCGTGATTTGATATTTCCATACAATCTCGAGTCATTTTTGTTTCACGGAAACGTTTATTTAAATTACACTGGGCAGTAAAATATATACTTTTAATTAAAATTTTTGAAATTTAAATAAAAGAATAGATTCATTTCAGTGAACACCATAGTTCGCGTTTGTTTTTTTAGACTTGAGGAGTGTACTTGCGTATCTTTATTTTTTTTAATTGTATATCTACGTATAGCGCGTTTTGCAGGAAATGAAACGTGATTTTCTCCTCAGATACCTGTAAGTAATGCTGTGGAACGAGTTACATAGTTTTTTTTGTTATTCCTAGTTTTGTTGTTTGTGTTTTTTACTCTATGGTAGTCCGCTTATTGATGTTCCACTCCTGATCAAGGTCTAGAATTAAGGTAGAAACATACTTTTAAAACAAGCATTGCATTTTAAAGCATCGCGTCCCGTCGGCTGTCAGTGTGATTCTGGTCATGGAAGTACGATGATTAACTAATTACTAGCACGCGCTAATCACTAAACTAAAAAAATCTTTTTTATAAAGATTTTTTTATAAAGAATATTAGTCTGGTATTGAAAGACTATGTGTGTCTTTGTAACTAATAATATTGCAAATGGCGCAGCGACCTCTATAATTAATCTGTGATTTCATAACCAATTTCTTTATTTAATCTATGATTATACATGAAATCATAGATTAATTATAGAGGTCGGTGCGCCATTTGCAATATTATTAGTTCTAGAGACACTCGTATGTCAAATGTGGCGCTTCAAATTGATCCATAACTAAGCTGTCATTTGTATAGGGTCAGCAAGTCAAATGTTAATCATAGATTAACGATAGAGCTTAGTGACTCTATTGTTGAGATTTATACAACGTGCTCTGACTTAGCTCGGACTCAAGACAAGAGTTAAAACGAGACACAAATACGATCCGACATAATTCTGTCTCGTTTTATCTCTGTCTTGACTCTGAGCAGAGGGAGAGAGCGGTCTATAGAGATCAGCCTATGAGATGGGAAATAATTCGATACCTCCTACGTAAGTTGTTGTTATATACATATCATTTGTTTTTATCTATTTTATGTGTTCATTAAAAAAAACATTTTTTAACATACTCTCAAGACGTATAAAGTTGTATCGTTATTAAAACGACGGCCTAAACCATTTTATTGACCTTCAAAACAATTAATGCGTCACGTAAGCGTTTTGGGGATACAACAACTTACGTAGGAGGTATCGAATTATTAAATTCTAATTTTAAATAAATAATCATTCCATCACAAAAGTGCTTCATGTATGAATCCCACACAGCCCAGCACTGATATTAGATGAGTCGGGAAGCCAGGGGTGATTGGTGAACTGCCATTATCAGTTCCGTGGACTGATGCAGTGTAACGACCGTGCAAGGTTACCGTGGGGTTACAGGGCGGACCGGCGAATAGCAAAAAACTTATTTGAATTATTCAAAACGCAAAAAAATATCCAAATAAATACCTACTAAAATACAAAAAAATGTTTTCTTATTTATTTATTTTGTACCATCAACAATATTACATATTATTAATAATATTGAGTTAAACTTACTGGCTAAAGTGCTAAACAACATGTAACTTGGTTTAAAGGTAGTCACATCACGCATAAACAAAGAAAAAAAAGTCGCACGCTAATAAAACTTAAACAAAAATAGAAACTTTTTAAAGCACTTAGGCGCTTAAAGAAAGACAAAATTACTTATAATCAAGTAATTAACAAAAAAGTACAGTTGATTTAGTAAATAAATAATTAGATAACGACATCGTAGCGTGATGTACCTACAAGTTTTATGTTCTTATGTTCGTGTCTATGTAATCTATGTCGATGATCGTAATATATTTTTTTTTAAATATATATTAATAAAAATAAAAATACAGCTCGAAGTTATGCTTTTAAAAAAGTACTTTTAAGTGTCTACGACTCAAAATTAGTTACTTACATTAGTTTATTAGCTTAGTAAGACAAAAGATTTATATTTTATTTTTCCTTTTCAGTAGTGCTTCTATCGTCGCGTCGGTTCATTTTTTTTTTGTATATTTTGAAAAAAGCTTTTGCTGAGTTTCTTGCCGGTTCTTCTCAGCAGAATCTGTTTTCCGAACTGGTGGCAGAGTCTTGACTTGTCATAGAGTCACAGGTTTGGCCTACTTTATAAATAATTTTGTTTTTGTCTTTCTTGATTTAGATATGAGGTATCTAAGTCTTGTGGTCAAATTGATCGTTCCTCAAGTGTAAAAACAACTTCACATAATCAAAACTAATAGTTATACGGGCTGGGGCGGTACTGTAGACAAAAAAGTTTCATTAGTTTCTCACATTTTTTTTTTGACGACCTCCCTGGCGTTGTAGTGAGCGCTGTGGTCTTATAACTGGGAGGTCTCGGGTTCGATTCCTGTCGGGGGCAATTTGAGAATTACTAAATTTCTGAATTGTCTCGTCTCTGGTCTGGTCTGGTGGGAGGCTTTGGCCGTAACTAGTTTCCACCCTACGGAGAAAGACGTGCCGACAAGCGATTTAGCATTCCGGCATGATGGCGTGTAAAAACACATTAGGGGTATGGATTGAATTTACACTGCCATACCCTTTCAAGTTAGCCCGCTACCATCTAAGACTGCATCTTCACTTACCATCAATTGAGATCGCAGTCAAGGACTACCTTGTCATTTAATAAAGAAAGAAGGAACATGGAATTAGATAGTAGAGGATAGTATGTACTTACATAGGTGTCCCTCATTGTGTGACTTTTCAATTTTTATTTGGGAAAGGGCTACAAAAACTTAGGTTATGGGGACTTAAGACTACTTATTTGAAGTTACTTACTGGTAAATATAGTACCAACTAGCTTTTGCCCGTGGCTTCGTCCGCGAGGAGACACCACCATTTTAAAATAATAGTAAAACAGCGGCCTTAATGATGTGTGTGTTATACATAAAAATCATCAATCTTCCAAAGACATGAAATGCGGACTAATTAAACATCCTGTAGAGGAATAAATAATTCCTGTAGTACTTTTTTTAATTTATTTTTTTAATTGATGAAAAACCAGACAAAGCAGAAAACAAAGGCTATTAAGTACATCGGCGAGTCTGCAGGTCTACAGTAAATCACGAAGTATCTCTTGAGAACTCCCAATCAAAATATTTTCACCGATAAATTGAATTACAAATTGGGAATATATTTCATACAAGACGTACTCGAGAGCAAATTCATTAGGTCCGCGAGATTTTCATACAAACAAACGAGGGCTTCAAACAAAAATAAAATAAACACGAAATGGAAATACAAAACCGACGACATTTGTAATTTAAAAAAGTAATGACGTCCCATTTCGCAGGACAGAGCTCAAAAATTAAACACTGCAGTGTGCCAGTTAAAATTATTTTTTCACCCAGCCTGTGTGCGATGCAAAAAAACACCCAATACTTACACACGAATCCATCATGCGAACGACAAAACCACGCACACACACACTCGCGGCGCACGCAACACACACTCGCCAGCGCCGACACAATACCATCGCAAAAGGATTGCACTCACGCACACTACCACTTCAATCGGACACACTAAAGAAAATTTCGGTGTTCCGATAATCAAAAATTAAACTCAAGTGTGCGTGACATTCCCACGCGTGCATTATGTTAACATGCTAGTTCTACCAACGTTGCACTATCATTCAATTTACAACCTTATTGTGTTTCTGTTACAGTTGATTCCAGTTTGTGTAGTATAATGATTGAGCTGCACTTATTTGAATGTGTGCGAGAATGCGATTCGTTCGTTTTGTTCGTTTTTTAAATTTCACCGTTTAGTTCAATCTATTTATTGGTTGCGGGAATGTGTGCTGTGGTTTCGTATGTGTGTGTGTGTGTTGTGACTGTGTGTGAGCGCGAAAGCGCGTAGAAAAATTGGTGGATATAATTATATATTAAGGCACTATCTTTTGCTCCAGGCGTTTGCCGGATCTACTTCTTTGAGACCGTTTTCTCAAAAATTTAGAAAGTTCTAGGTTATTGTTAGAGCGATACTGAGCTCATTTCAACATTAAAGATGAACCCAATATGCTTGTTATTCATTATTTTAATTACTCTAAATATATAAAACGAAAAGGTGACTGACTGACGGATCTATCAACGCACAGATTATATATATTAATAGCTATTATGATTTTTGAAAAATACCCCCTAAGGGGGGTAAAATGGAAGCTTAGCTCACAATGTAGGTAACATTGTTTTAGCTGTTGGAGTATTAAGGCACTGGATATTCCAGTGTAAAATAGACTCACAACAATGGGTTCCGCGATTGACTCTCAATTAAGAAGGTGTAGAAATCTTTCTAAAAGAAACTTAAATTATTTTTAGGTAAGTATTAATAAAATAAATAAAAAAAGCACACACACACAAAAACACGAAATTTATTCATAAATGTTTGAAATTCTTGAGCACACACACACAGTTTATATATGGTATGAATTCCACTTAAGCATCTACCAATATACTCTATTAGGAAATAAGTACTAAGTACTGATATAACTTTAATAAGCTGTACTATTTTTGTTTTTTGAAAAAACTCGGTATACAAAAATGTTGGACATTGTCTATCTATTTTTGTCATATTCCTAACTGCTGAGGGTTTGCCCTTTCCATTAGTTAATACGACAAACACGTAATAAATCAATATAATAAAGTTCTTCATATCTTATTTAACTAGTGTTTAAAATTATCATGCTAATGAGAGGGACTTCTTCTTCAACAGATAAACGTCCACTGTTGAACAAAGGTCTCTTGCAAGGACTTCCACAGATCTCGGTCTTGCACCACCTGTATCCAGCGGCTCCTTACGGCTCGTTGATGTCGTCGGTGTACCTAGTGGGGGGTCTGCCAACACTGCACCTCCATCGGACCATGAACTCTTCGAACAATATGCCATTGCTTATTATTTATTATTATAATTTTTGCCCATTGTATCAAACCCCACTGCTGGGCAATATCTGTTTCAATTTGGGATAAGTTTTTTTTATTGGATGACGATTGTCTGCGATCTCACCTGATAAGTGACGATGCGGTCTAAGATGGAAGAGGGCTAACTCGGAAGGGGTATGGCAGTGTACATTCAACCCATACCCTTCATAGGCTTCTACACGCGATCGTGCAGGAACGCTAAATCGCTTGGCGGCACGTCTTTGACGGTAGGGTGGTAACTAACCACGGCCAAAGCCTCCCACCAGACCAGAGACATTTTAACAACATTGAAATACCAAATTTTCTTACTTATGACGGCTCTGATGGAAAATTCGGTTGCTCTAATAAATGAGCATCGCAGCAAAACCATGATTATTGCGTAGCGCGACGCCGCGCGCGTGTGTGCGTGCCGGCTGAAATGCAACTTGTTCTAAGTAGGTGCGCAGGGGTGCGTAACATGCCACTCTCTTTTGAAAGTTTTTTCAAAAATAACGTTTGACACTCTTTATTCAGTTTCAGATATAAAGTACTAGCTGATGCCCGCGACTTCGTCCGCGTCGATTTAGTAATTAAGATCCCGCGGGAACTCTTTGATTTTCCGGGATAAAAAGTAGTCTATGTCACTCTCCAGGTCCTCAAGTATACCTATCCAAAAAACGTTGATTCGTATCTCTGTTGCAGCGTGATTGAAGGACAAAGCAAATAACCAAACAAACACACTTTCGCATTGATAATATTAGTACCTACTGAGGTACTAGCTATGTGAACATAGCTAAAACTTTTCTGCATTCATAGCTCAAAAACTTACTTAAGCCACCATTTGTTTCTTCACCTATATCATCACCAAAGTAGAAGTCTCTTTACGTGGGTAGCCCCTAAATACGATCCCTTACATATTGAATAGAATCAGGCGTTACTTTGCGGAAGTTAATGATTAGCAAGAAAAGGTTACAGTTATTTTGCTATAATCCGCCAACAGAAAAAATCTGTATGGTCAAACATGCAGTTAAAAGCTAAGCACCGCTTACCTTCCCGACCAACCAAAAAAGCCAAGTTCCCAAGCAAGCATCGACTTTACAATACAGCATTGTAAAGTCGATAGTCATGTTTAACCATACAGATTTTTTCTGTTGGCGGATTATAGCAAAATAACTCTAAACTTTTCTTGACAATCCCTTACTTTAAGACCTTTGAATAGCCACGTGGCCACAACGTTTACGAGTACAAATATTGGAGAGAAGGATCTAGATCTTCGGCTCTTCCAAGATCGACACGTTGGTGCGATGCGCAGTCCATGGGAGTAATCCAAGCATCCAGCACTACATGTCAAATGCATCAATTCTGGCGAAGATTCGTGTTTCTAGAGTCCAGGTTCGTGGAAGAATCTGATACAGATATTTTCATAATCTTTATTGTCAACTAGCTTTTGCCCCCGCGACTTCGTCCGCGTGGAATTAGATTCCCATTTTTCCTAAATTTTCTTTGCTATAAACCTCACGGAGCCCGAGACCTTTCCAACGAATGCAAAACCGTGCAAATCGGTTCGTGCGTTCTGGAGTTATAGCGTCAGGAAGGAAAACCCGACTTATTTTTATATAGTAGATAACAGTTAACAACAGGACAAATTAAAAAATTGAAATCACACTTGTGGAATCTATGGCCGTAGGATATACTGAATAATCTGCTACCCCATTCCTGCTCCATTATCAGATATTACCAACTAGTCAAGATCAACCCAAGAAGTACTTAGGTACAAACTCGAAGTTTCTCAATGTCACCACCTGCTCTATCATGATTCCATCGTACTTATGGTTTGAATTAGCCAATTTTTCATCGGGATGAAATCAATGAACCCAAACCCGATGCTTCTGCTGTAACTTGTTGAGAGGTTAGTTAGTTTGCAAACTGCCCTGGTTTCACTCGGAAAATAGTAAAATCTAAATACATGCGTATAAGTGAGTCTGCGTTTAGGGTGAAATCGCTCTATTCCGTGGGTGAAATGCAACTTGTTCTATAAGTAGTTACGGCAGGGGTACGCAACTGGTGCCTCTTTGAATAAGTACTTCACACTTTTCACTTTAAAAGGACGTTTCTAGAAAAAACGCATAAAAAGCCATTCGCTTGAACGCTCCCACTGCTAATGAAAACATGCTTTGGGGCTTACTTGCCAACGAAAGCTGAGTTTCCACCGTTTTACGTGAATTACTTCTCAAATGTAATGGAGTGCAAGCTTTTCTTAACTATAATAAATGATACGTTTACCTATGTATTTAGGTTGTTTACTCTATTTAATAGTAAATTTAATAAAAACGACCACACTGGGATTTTTGTGGGCTTCGTAAGTAATAGATAAGTTACGTGGACTGCCCATTTTTGGTTTGCTATTAAAAGATCTAGAAGTGTAGCTGCTCGAATCAAAGCTTTAACGAAATTACGGTTTTAGGCATTCATTTTTGCCTAACTTTTTGCTACAACTCATTTAAAAAATACCATAGCAACTAAGCAGCTTAAAGCCCAGATTACGACTATTTACCTTGAAAAAGGTTGTAAAATAAGTTTTATTTATACTTTATTACCGTCATATACAATAAAAAAAAAGTAATAACAAACCATAAAACTAAGAAGTCGGTACACTTAAAAAATGTCGTTAACCCCTGCCATAGAGTAATGTTACATGGGTAACAGGTCTCGGCGGCCATTTTGAAAAAGTTTTTTAGTCCTTTCGAAATTCGGGTACCTAGGCCGATGACCTCCCGCCGCCCTACGGGGCGCGTTCTGGGAAACCGAGCAATGATTCCTTGCACAAAAGGTTTCTAATCACATGCACTGTAAATTTAGACTTTCAAGGGCTTAGGCCAGGTGTTCGCTTGACTATAGCTCGAATTTTACCCTCGCTCAAAACCAACAGAGGACCAAAATAGTTTAGGTATTCAATAACATACGACTCGGCGTCGAAATTAAATACTTCGAATTATAAAACTTAGGTCTGGTGGGAAGCTTTGGCCTTGGCTAGTTACCACCATACCGTCAAAGACGTGCCGCCAAGCGTTCCAGCACGATGGCGTGTAGAAACAGATTAGGGGTATGGGTGGAATTTACACTGGCATACCCCTTCCAAGTTAACCCGCTACCATCTTAGACTGCGTCGTCACTTACCATCAGGTGAGAGCGCAGTGACAGACAATCTTGTCATCGAATAAAAAAAGGTACTTACATAATATTTTGTCATTTTAACGTCTCCAAGATTTGATTTGACAGTTTTTGTTTGGGCGATCTTGCAAAACTTAACATTTACTCATCAGTTAACTTGAAGATAGGCCCTAAAGTGAAAAACCTTTTATATTAAAACTCTTATTTCCATGCTCGCCATCGTTCCTAAAATGTTACGATTTACTTAAGTTATTTTCACCAATCAGGAGACTTGGGAAACTCAGGTTGAGTTCAAAGTGAAAATGTCATTGGGTTAAAGGTTGCATTTGGGGGTTACTTACGTTAAGACACGTACTTAAGGGATGATTTAGGTATGGAGCGACATATACATAGATTCATATTTGGATAGAAGCAGGCGTTACTACTAAAAGGAAAAGTAATATTTTGCTGTAATTCCCCAAACCAGAAAAAATCTGTATTTGCCATATAGATTTTTAAGTTATAAAAAATACACTTTGTTGTACACCACATTAGATAGAAACATAAAAGATAAAATTAACTTTAAATAAATTATGTAAATGAGAGCACAAATCGGGTTCGGGTTCGGGTTTAAGATATTTATTGTTTCATAAAGAATTACATATTCACTTAAATGAAACTTACAGGCTAAGTTGCTTACACAAAAATAACATCTTAGAGTGCACAATATGATTAACTAATGAATAGATCTATATATATAAAATTCAAAGTCCTGACTGACTGATTGACTGACTGAGATATCAACGCACAGCCTAAACTACTGAAGTTAGAAACTTGAAATTTTTACAGTTGGTTCCTTTTATGACGTAGGCGCACACTAAGAAAGGATTATTGGAAATTCCACCCCTAAGGGGTTTAAATAGGGGATGGAAGTTTATATGAAACTCCGTCATTTTTCAAGCTGTTTCCATCAAAATTGGTATTAGATCTTTCAGTTAAAAATAAAGAAGTACGTGTGTCGCAGTTTTTGAAAATTCCACCCCAATACCTAATTCCACGCGGACGAAGTCGCGGGGTCAAAAGCTAGTCTAAATATATAAAAGGCAAAGGTGACTGACTGACTGACTGACTGACTGACTGATCTATCAACGCACAGCTCTAACCACTGGACCGATCGAGCTGAAATTTGGTATACAGGTAGCTGTTAGAACGTAGACATCCGTTAAGAAAGGATTTTGGAAAATTTCAACCCCAAGAGGGTTAAATAGGGGGTTAAAAAATCGAACCTAACGTGAGCGAAGCCGCGGGTTAAAGCTAGTATTAAATAAAGAGCTTACAATTCTAAAATAATATTTTGAAAACCAACCAAATGGCGGCCTTATCGCTAGAAGAAGCGATCTCTTCCAGGCAACCATGATTGGTTAAAATGCATTGATGCAGCAAGAACGCCATAAATTCATCCAATCAAAAGTGATTGCGATGGTCACACTGATGCAATCATTTTCCGCCGATAACAACATAAAGTACACCATAATACCAAGTGTTATACAATAAACGGGAGGATGTCGGGCAAAAAGTCATTTTACGACTTCATTACGAGTGCTTTCCGCACGCGGCTATGCCTGCGGTGGCCGGTTTTAAAAGTTAATCGCTTACTCGCCTGCGTCCGGTATTACCGACTTCAGTATTGACAGGTTAAAGAGTAACGTTACATTTCAAAACCGGTCAAGTGCGAGTTGGACACGATAACAGCGTTGTTAAGGTCGAGCAAAAAACGTCGAAATAATCACGTTTCGTATGGGGACATCTCTATTTTTTTACTATTTGTTGTTAGAACGGCAATAGTTAGACATACACAATTCTATTACGATTCATGAGATTTTTACGAAAAATCACTTGCTTACCGTTTAAGACTGTGGTATGCATGCTACGATTTCTCAGCGGAGATTTTCTCTCTCTTTCAGCGAAGATTTCTATGTAGAATGTAAGTAGGTACTACCAATTATTTGACTCGACCATCGGCTGTACCGAAATTCATTCCGCAGACGTAATAATACGAAACAAAATCGAATTAGTCCTTGTACTTTCCACGTATTTGTCCGGGCGACCGCGGCCCCGCCCCGGGACGGAGGGCCATCGAAAAAACCCTTTAAAGTGAAAAGTTGCCAACCCCCCATCCCCACTTAGCGTGTATCCTATTTACATAATCACGGATGCAGAGTTGGGAGGATTAAATGGATTAATTTGATAGAATTCGTGACCGTGTATATACCTACGATAAAACGACACAACGACGGCTAATCCGAAGTGTAACGACTATTGACACAGTGAGATACAACACAGGTCAGTATCATCACCCTCACCACCTGGGTGCCTGGAGCACTTCGGCCATCCGCTGCAAACTGTGGAACCAACTTTCCTCGACGGTGTTCCCACTGAATTACAACATGGGGTTATTCAAGGGGCGGACGCATTGATGGTGCCTCTGGTGCTAAACTCTTCACGGACGGCGGTAATCACTTAACATCAGGCGACCCGCCTGCTCGTTTGCTCGCTATTCATATATAAAAGGTATATATAGCCTCCACTGTTGGGGATAAGTCTCTTATGGGGACTTCTACACGTCTCGATGCATTTACTAAATCTAACTTAACTAGTGTGTATTATGTATGCCAATGAAAGGGCAGAGCTTTTCTATTCTAAATTTTATTCTATTCCCTCACTCTCACAGCCATAGGACAGAGATTAGGTTCGACGGCTTTATGAGCTCTCCAATGCATAGGGGACCTGTGATACCACCACATTCCTAACACTTATAGACTGCTACTAAAAATTTTTGTCCAATAAATTAAGCTACCTACGCGTATGCAAAACTAAAATAAAATCGTTCAAAAACAAAAATTATTCCCGTCAACAGTGCACGGCTAACAAAAACAGTAGTTACAAAATAACTAAAACGCAAAAAACGCGCAACTAAATAACGCTTTCACCGAGTTTTCCCGCCAATAAATCTCATTTTGACGGCACTAAGTTACTCACATTGTACAAGCGTTCGCGATCTGCGCGGGGAATCCTGAAAAAAACATTATTGGCGTTTGTAACGACGCCTCGGGGCGACATCGACCTCTACATATTGGGCCATATGGGGTGCGGCCAACGGCACGAGCGATAGCGATTTACAAACTCTTTATTTAAAAGTTTAAACTATTTTTCCCAATAACAAATAGGTTAAACAAATGTAAATTTAAAATTTAAAACACTCCCCACATGTGAAATTAAAAAAAAATATGTAATTTGCCATTTTGTGGTAGCGGCCATGTTGGATTTTAAATTCATCATAGTGAGTATTCTACTCGTCAAGCCCTTTCACTTGATATCCATATTGAGGGAGTTGTGAAAAATATGTAATCCGCCATTTTTGGCGGCGGCCATCTTGGACCGATTTTCGTCTCCCGACTAATTCACATATCAAACAAAAAAAACAAAATCAAAATCGGTGAACAAAAAGAGTGATTTAATAATAAAGAAATAAATAATAATAGTGGCTCTTTAGTTGTTGTTTATGACCATCTCATTTTGAACCATCAAAACCAGATGCAGATTGGTGCAGAGTCATCATTCCACCACCTTAAGACCCCAACAACGCACGCTGGGCTCCCAAGGTCCTGGAATGCCTCAAGGTATGTTGATGATGAAGTATCGAATAAAAAAATATCTTCCCGACGAATCCGGTCACGGCAGCTGTACTCCTCGGAGATTAGCCATCTGCGCAGGATATTACAGTGCAAATCTGTGTGCGCAGAGAGAGGTGACCTCTTTATACCCTCACTCTCATAGTCTGATGGGTCGGAAATCCGATAATACCGAAGAGAGATCAGGCGCAGGACCGTGCTCTCCGAGGCACGGGAATACATAAACCCGCCGCAAGTTTATTCATTAGCCCCTACCCGACCCGAACCGACCCCTATCTAAAATCGTTTTAGAAATAAAACGCGTACAGAGTGCTCCTATAGGAATTAGAGAGAGGGTTCGCAGGGCAACTAATAAATCGGGAAATAATATCCCCGACCCGCCACATACATTATATTAATGCTCCTCTATGTAGATAACATAATTGCTTTTACTTTCGCAAAAATGTTCACGTTTATTGTTAACCCAAGTTTTTTCAGAAACTTGATAGAGCGGATAATATGTTTAGAGGACGAAAGTCTTGAAAAAATTCGTGTTGCCTGTGATGACAAACTTCTATTAGGATATTTCCTTTAAGTATAGGTTAACACTTTAATAAAAAATAAAAAATTGTAACAAGTAATGTGCCATCTCTAATTTCTTAAGAGCTCCATTGTAATATGGGGTCTTGGAAAAAGTAGATCGACAACTGTATGTGTCGCTACTAGATGTCGCTAATTTCGTGGCTGACGTGTGGTTCAATTTGGCTGTAGTGTAACGATTAACATACTCAGGGCGTATTTCCTGAGAGACGTGGGTTCGAATCCCGGTGGCCTCGGAATTTTTGATATGCATTTATAAATCTACTAGCTGTCCCCTCGCGACTTCGTCCGCGTGGAATTAGGTTCTTTGAAAATCCCGTGCGGACTCCTGATTTTGTCCGAATAAAAGTAACCTATAATAACACACTGTCTGCAACCATACCCATCAAAGAATCACGTAGATCCGTTGCTCGATATTAACTTGAAAAATTATGGATTTTCATACAAACATTCAACCCCCATTCAACCCCTTTGGGAGTAGAATTTTTGAAAACCGTGAAACACGTCCTTTTTTATTTTTAACTGAAAGCCCAAATACCGAATTTCATGGGTATAACTTGAAAAATGACGGACTTTCATACAAACTTTAACCCCCCTTTTTACCCCCTTGGGGGGAGAATTTTCGAAAAATGTAAAATACGTAATTCTTTATTTTTGATCAAGAGCCAAAATATCAAGTTTCATAAACGTAACTTGAAAAATAACTTGAAGAACGAAGGACTATCATACAAACATTGAACCCCTATTTAACCCCTTAGGGGGTAGAATTTTTAAAACTGTGAAACACTTACTTTTTTGTTTTCAATTTAAAGCCTAAATACCGAATTTCATGAGTATAACTCGAAAAATGACGGAGTTTCATACAAACTTTAACCCCCCTTTTTACCCCCTTGGGGGGCGAATTTCGAAAAATCCTTTCTTAGTGCTCGCCTACGTCATAAAAGGAACCTACTGTCAAAATTTCAAGTTTCTAACTTCAGTGGTTTAGGCTGTGCGTTGATCGTCAGTCAGTCAGTCAGTCAGTCAGTCAGTCAGTCAGGACAAGCCTTTTTATATAATTATAGATTAGGATAAATTTAAATCTTATTAATTTGCCAACAGATTAAAATTATGGTTTCATTAATCCGCTGGATACAGGCGGCGGAAGACCGAGACACGTGGAAGCTCATGCAAGAGAACTAGCAGCAGTTGACGTTCATCGGTTGAAGAATTAGGGCACATACGTACCGAAGGCGTTGGGTTTCCCAAGGGGTATCCTCGATCATTGGTCTCGGTGCATTGTATAATGCGTCCTCGCTTCAAAAAAGGCATGCGTAGATGGATGGATATCAAATGAGCACCATGGAAGCATTGGATGTAAGTGGTACAAGACTGCCTATGGAAGAAGTATCTACTGGAGTCCAGCCGTGGACATAGGTATCGATATTGGATAGAATCAGGCGTTTCTTTGCGGAAGTTCAGGAAAAGGTTAGAGCTATTTTTTGTGCTATAATCCGCCAACAGAAGAAATCTGTATGGTCAAACATGCAGTTACAAGCTAAGCACTGCTTACCTCCTCAACCAAGCAAAAAAGCCAAGTTCCCAAGCAAGCAATGCCACCACCACTCATATGCACCACCACACAAGACTTTTATACTACTCTCGATGCACGTTTCGCCCCGACACCGGAGCATCCTCAGGAGATGTCGACTTTGCAATGCTGTATTGTCTAGTCTTGCCGTTCATAGGTACCGATTTCAAACGCCTCGTCGACGACAAGAGTTTGAAGAGCAACTAATGAATCATGAAATAATCCGTTACATACAACCATATATCATATTAATGTTCCTATACAATAACATAATTGCTCCCGGCTAAAGTTATTACTTTCGAAAAATTGTGAAAGTTTATTGTGATTTACAAGTTTTTACGTGCGGTTTAATCAGGACTGATAGATTTATGTGTTACCGCGTATTACAGAGAGTACTTCACAGAACATATTCACGATTGCGGTGTGATGCAACCATGGGAGGTTTGGTGTTATTATGTCAATAGTAGATTTAAAAGTTAATTATGAACATGTAAATTACAAGATATTCCATCTTCGTTTTCGTGTAAGTATTTTGAATGTTTTGTTTAAATATTTTTATTACAAACTAGCTGTTGCCCGCGACTTCGTCCGCGTGGATTTAGTTTTTAATAAACCCGTGGGAACTGTTTGATCTTCCGGATTAATAATAAATAGCCCTCGGTTCGGTTCTTGTGCGGACCACCGACTCACCGCATCGCATTGTTCACCCGCGCTATTTTTTCTTTTTGCTCGGTTTCTAAGAGTCGTACCGAGATGATGAATAGCCTATAAACTTCCTCAAGAATTGGGCTATCAAGTACATAAAGAATTTTGCAAATCCGACTGGCAGTTCCAAAGATTAGCGCGTTCAAACAAACAAACTCTTGCACTTTATTATATTAAATAAAATAATAGTATAGATTATTTATTTAGCCTAGCTCAATTTGTGGCTCTTATGATAAGTTAAGACTCTACCACCGGTTGTAGGAACTCTTTCGTATTCTGGGATAAAATGTATCTTTTGTTGATAATCTTGTTCACGATGTGTGCTATTTCTTTGCCAATTTTTTTTTAAATCGGTTTATTTTTAGCCTGGATTAGTATATCGTCAACTCGTCATCAAACATTACCTTCATTAAAAACTAGCTGAGACATGCATCTTCGTCCGCGTTGGTTTATGTTTTGTGTCCCCCTTTACAAGTCAACTCGCTACAGTGTTCGAATGGATAATATCAACAGGTAAAACAGCAGTTAGGGGCTATCTTGTCATTAATAACTAACAAAATCTATGCCCGTCTCCAGAATGCAACGATCTCGAATTTCTGCCTTTTTGTCCAGTAGTTACGCCGTGCAAAACTTTACAGACAAACAAACTTGCTTTCGGTTACTGACTGACTGGCTGACTGACTACCTGACAGACTGACTAATCTATCAATCACAGCTCAAATTACGAGACGGATCGGGCTGTAATTTGGCACACAGATAGCTTTTATTATGTAGGCATCCGTTAAGAAAGGATTTTTAAAATTCAACTCCTAAGGGTTTCGAAAAACTGAACTAAACGTTAACGAAGCCGCGGGCAAAAGCTTGTATGGATTGTATGGATTGTTTTATTAGTGTGGATTACCTTCGGCATCAAGGTAGCAACTGGAAACAAACAAAATAAGGACGACCTAATTAGCACCAAAAATTTTAAAACAAAACAAACTGAACGCAAATTCGTGCGGCCAAAAACGGGAAAGGTCCGCTAATGATTTGTATTTCGCAAACCGTTTTAATGCGTGCCTTCGGACATATTTAAAACGTAAACTTTTCCGCAGCACCCCATTCCACATTTCGGTAGTTAGAAGGGCAAAATGAGAAAAAAGGTTCACCCTCCGAGTGGGGTAAAAAATGCGTAGTTTTAGCTAATCTGCATGAGCCAGGGGGGTGTTTAAACTGGGACGGGGTGGTTTTAGGCTTTTTAGCGGGGCACAAAAATGAGGTGGGGGGGCAGGGGAGTGTGGAATCGGATGTATTATGCGTGGAATCTATTTATATATTACGGATAACGTGACCAATTTTTTTCGTAATGAAACGGGACGTGCCTGAATTAAAATGGGCGTGTTTTCAATCAATATATTATGTATTGTATTAGTATCGTAATAATTTATTACGATTTCCGTAAATACGAGTGTTGTCGCTCTTACGTCGTGCATAATCAATATATATCGTTATTTTTTAACCGACCTCCGAAAAAGGAAGTTCTAAAGGATGGTATTTTATTTTTTCTATGTATGTAGACCGATTTCTTCGGGATTTCTGGACCGATTTACGTGATTTTTTACAGCAAAGCTGAAAGATACACAGACAATATGGACACATACACAACATAAGCGTAGTGTGTCGCGTTTAACGAGGTAACTTTAAGCATCCTATCATAATGATTTTATGTTACGGAAGATTGTAATGGATGAATCCTCTAATACAGGTGTACCTCGCACACTTAAAAAAGGTTTCAGCCACCGTTTTTTTATTACTACTTATTTTATTATTATTTCATTTTTTAAAGCAATGTAAATTATTTTCATTCCAAGACTCCTAGTTATTTAAAAAAATTGATAATATCTGATAATATGTATAAAAAAAAGTTATAAGCAATTATATAGTTTTTATACCATGGTCGTTACTCGGCCAAAACATACTTCTTTAGTCTTATTTAGTCCAATTCGCGGTAAGTCAAAGCAAGTAGCTTTTTTACCTTAAATACTTTATTTCACAATATGTTTATTTGGTTTTATTTTTTAACGAGAATACAAGCTATCTTCAATTAATTTATCTAACTAAAAGTACACTTTGCAACTATAATCCGTTCATCCCCGTGATTCCGGGAATGTCCCGCCCCGATACCCATTAAGTTGTAGCCACATTAGCTCCCGTTAATATCGGTTGCTATAGCGACGGCCGATTACTGCATCTACTCGATTTTTCGTCGCTTTTTCCGTTGTAATCAAATGAGGTGCGACGTGTGTGAGGGGGGGGTCGAAGGGAGTTAAAGAGGGGGTGACACGCGTGTACTCAATTATCCGCAGTGAATCAATAGCGAGATGAGGGTAGTTGACGACGCCTTTATGTTTATTTGGATGGTAATTTTGGAGTTGGAAAAAATTTTAGGCTATTGTTCTGTTTTAGATGTACTGCCACCAGTGAAGTCTTGATTGTCTGGTTATCATGTTTGTTCATGTTTATAAAATGCTTTGAATACGATGGTGGGTCCCGTGCTTTAGGACGCTTCCGTTAGTCTCGCAAATGTATTAAATTTCAAATAGCCATAACTACTACATGCACATGCATTATAACATGGCTTGCCTTACGATTTACTTAAGAGTGATAACTTGTGGTGTCGGAAGCCAGGGTCCTGAGGCTGAAATCTATAGACCACACTCTCACTCTGCTTAGCCTTAAGACAGAGTTAAAACGAGACAGATTTATGTCAGAGTATTTTTGTATCTCGTTTTAACTCTATCTTAATTCCGAGCTAAGTCAGAGCACTCTATAGATCTCAGCATGAGTCATTGAGCCAGCGAAACATGTAAATCGCAACGCCCACAGTAGAATGGGTCGATGCCGATTGCCGAAGACAGCACATTGACATTACGATATTATTACAAAAAATCCTTGCTCACGTCACACACGGTAGTCTTTAGATAAGTTTATGACGTCATGATAACTCTACTATTTTGATAATGTGCAACTCAAATTCAGCTTCAAATGAAGGTAGGTAGGTACTTGCGTGTGATAGTCTTACTAGGTACTTGTTTATGGATTGGGTCACCACTAGTAGTACAACCATTGAACTAATCTCCTCCGTGATTTGATTTCATTAACAAAGTTGTAACAATTTCAGCCAAATTTTTTGTGATCGAAGACCTTTTGTCAAAATAAATAATGTTGGAAAAATAAATAATTTTAAATCTTAATTTATTTTATTGCCATCTAACGTCCCTACACTTAATTACGCTCCTTTTGCCACCTGAATGCGCCCTTAACTCTTGAACCTTGGAAATGGGGTTCGTAAGAGAGTTTTTCCATCAAGTTTTTCTCACCACCCCAGAGATGTCGCTGACAACAGGGTTCTGAAGCTCAAGATGACTCCATCGGCATACGTGTTGCAAAGCTTCTGACCTTGATCTAATCTTGTAAGGACAAATTAGGGTACTTGGAACTGTCCTATTGAATTGAAATATAGCTACACGAGCTTTTAAAGTATAATTAGGTGACCCTTAACAACGATTTGGTTTTTACCAACGCTTTAACAGCGCCATTTTGGCGCTGTAAGCACTAAGCAGATAAGGCTGTTTCTGGAACTAATAGATAATATTGCAAATGGCGCATCAACCTCTATATTATTATTGTATGATTTCATTGTTGTTAATGTATGATTTCGGTTGGTAAGAGGTCGGTGGGCCATTTGCAATATTGTTAGTTCCAGAGATACTCGTTTGTCAAAAGTGGCGCTTTAAATTGAACCATAATTTGTATAGGGTCAGCAAATCCAGTGTTAATCATAGATTAACTATGGAGATCAGGATATTTACTTGACTACTTAGAACGTATGTGAACAAAAAACCAACAAGGATTTCATCCATCAATTCATAATTACGTACATACAGAACAGGTGAGGTGTAATAAAACTCTTTATTGATTCGCAAATACTTTAGTTATTTATAAAAGTAATTACAAATTAATAATTAATCGTACTATTTTATTAATGCAAATTAAAATATAATCTATTCTTTATATTTCCATATTCTTATCTCCTTACGTAATTCACATTTACAATAGAATAGCGTTTAGGACAACGTATATAGAATTCCATTTTGCTTGGCACAATTTTCGTTTCTTTTAAGGACGGCACTAACTAGAACACAAAAAAATATTGCCTTTCCAAAAATTCACAATCTGCCTTTGCCGTCCAGTGTTATCCTAACGGCCGGTAGTAATATCCTATCTAATCGATAACCCACAACATTGAAGATCAATTTTGGATTAGGTAAACATTCTTTCCTTGGGCTGGTCACACAAGGGCCAACTGTTTCATTTTGTATGAACCACTATAGTATGTTCAATAAGTCAGTTGACATGGGCCACTTTTTTACAAGCTTTTTCAACTTTGTAAGTTTTTTTTCAACTTGCAATGTATGCATGTAATTATGGTTGTTCGGGTGGAATCTTGCAACTCAATTTTGAAGCAGATATCTTCAACCGATTGAGCTGAAATTTTGAATGCACGTTTAGTTAGTCAATGCATGGTTAGCTGTGTGACGTCATTCTAAATCCGAAATGGTGGACCACCCAAGATGGCGGACTAGTTATTTTTCCATTAATTCCACCTTTTCACAATAATGTATGCATAGTTTATTTTGAATTAAAATCAGATTTATTTTCTGTTTCATCGTTGACTCTTTCACAACGTTGCTACAACCAATTTTTCCATTCACCCATATCAACTGACTTATTGAACAGACTCCAGTCGCTTCACTCCATTTCGTTTTGGATCCTCAAATCTTAATTAATAATTTTCGGTTATGATTCGTTTCCACAAAAAATTGGAGCGGAGATGTTTTTTAGTAGACAAAGCAGAGCTTTGAGAGATGACGTTATAAAACTTTCATGTCATGATAGATATATCAGTGATGTGATTTACTGAATTCACTGTTGCTAGATTAAGGGGTAGTAGCCAATCTGCAGCCAGCCTTACTATTCTTTACACTTCTCTTATTAACCCTGGTTGCATCTGTTTTCTCTCAATTTTCTTTTTTTCACTGTGCAAATTAAAGATTCAAGAATTTTTAACCAAATTTTATGACGCACCTCAACATTCAAAGTTAAAGAAAAAAATTATTGAGTAGCAAAAGTATTAGTAACCAGAAATTATTTTAAATGGCTGTACTGTAAAATTGATAAAATCCGTCGTTGTTCTACGATATTAACGATTTGTTCAAATAATACTGCTTTAAGCGTTGATGGTAGGCTCCCAGTGGCCAAGGTGCTGGAGTTGTGACCTCGCACTGGAAAGCGTAATGGTGGTAGACTCCCCACTAGGTAGACAAACGACATCAAATGAGTCGCAAGAAACCGCTGAGTTTGATATCCAGTTGTGGACCCTGACCACGACGCCATACACATTTTGAATGTGGACAATATACTAAACAAATCAAAATTATAACCATAAAATATACTTAGTACTCATATAAATTTACATAATATAATTAATAACATAATTACGTCATTTCAACTTATTTGTTAAATTGAGCAAACTACAAATACTGTTTTTATATTTTTCGCAAGAACATGTAAAAGATAGACTTACTGAGAACTATCCCTAGTATAGTTCTTGCAAATCACGAGGGCGCGTGAGCTTTACTTGTGGTTACATCGTGTACATCTAGCTACACTGGCTGTCGATATATGCAGGCACACTCGGCATGATATTCCGTTTTCAAAATTGTCTTTATTTGTAATTTGGTATCATCAGGCAAATAAGAGTATTTTTACTAGGCATCCGAAACAATTTTTTAATTTTGTCGTACTTAGTATATTTTCAAAAATCAAAAATAGATAAAATGCAATTTTTGCTAACAATTTGCAAACTTAGCCAAGATGAGGCTAGAAGAAACTTATTAAATTATTAATATTTACAATAATTATAACTATTCATAATCATAATAAATGTACAAAACTGATAATATTAAATATTCCTTAATATTCAACGATTATATTTCTCCAAAACTAAATAGCCACAAAACTCAAGAATAAAAATTGTAATTTCGATTATACACACGTCTAAATATTGATATTTACAAGAATTATTGAATTACAATGACATACTTAATAAATATTTAGTTTCAATTTATAGACAAAATTTTTCAAGAATGGCATAGAAGTTAAGAATGGCATAGAAAGGTATATTTTGGCAATATACCTTTTCATTAGATACAACTAGTACTGCATGACACCAAAAATTTTAATTTTCTATCACCAAGTCTCGCTCATTATTCAGAGCAAATTATAAGGAGTAAAGTAAAAAAACGCATTTTTCAATTCTCCATCCGATCTTCTTATATGTATATATTTTTGGTCAACAATTTGCAATTTTCTCGTACTTTAGCTTTTGACAACACGTGTATATAATCTAAATTAACAAAAATATTATTAAAATAAAAATAAATAAAATAACTTTCATATTATAGGAACATTACAATATTTAGACTTCTCTCATATACGTATCACTGTGTCAGCGGCTATCGACCATATTTTTTTCATACGAAGCTGATTTTAGGAAAGAAAGTACGAAATTTAAATAACAGGAAAAAATTAACAACTATTATACTATGACAGTAATATAAGACGTACTAGTTTGGTTTATAACATCTTCAGAATAAGACAAAGATTTTATATAAGTTAGCTAAGCTATCGTAAACATAAAATTAAATCAAATCTTTTTGTATTTTATTTTCTTCATCGAATAGAAATAGGCCAAAGTCATTATTGAGATAAAAAATTATGTATTCTGATTGGAGCCTGTCTCACATCAAAAGAAACATTATTTTGAATTTGATTCAGTTTTATTTTGTATTATTTTATAAATATGAACCTTCCTGCATAAATGCTGGAAGATAAGAATGAATCGTATTAATGAACAAAATTGTAGTACCGACCGGGCACCGTTACGGAAAGCAAAATTTACTGAGATGTGTCAACAAGCAACTCAGCGTTAATTAAAGAGCAATAAAATGTTGTAATAATTAAATCAATGATTATCATAATTTGTTGATAGTTGACTGCTAAACCAATAGCTCTGAGTTTTGTTATTATTAGAAAAACATATATAACCAAAGTTTTAATTTTTGTACAAATAACACGCAAAATTCTGATGTTAGAAACAGTAAAGAAAATAATAAAAAATGTCTCTGTCTTAAAGTGCTAATGTTAGAAACTTTAAGTTCTATTATTTCAAGACACGTATAGCGAGAAATCAATACAGAAGTACGAACTACGTTAGAATCTCTAATAGAATAACTTGTCACTCAGCTTATTCTAGATAAACCAAAATGTTAATTAAACATAGACACAAACATTAGAAAATAAAACTGAAAATAAAGAATACAGAAAGTACACACTTTTCAAACAAATTAAAAAAGAGCAACATGAAGCAAATAATAATATGCATTAGCAATTTTTTTTAATGTGTTTCACGCTTTTAAACCAAAGTTTCACGCAATTATGATACATGATATTTTGTTCAGAATAGACTTAATTTAAACTATGTTGATCCTATGATTTATCTTTCAAATTTTTTTGGTCTATCTAGACAAGTTTTTGGAGACAACAACATTAAAGAATGATAGACAAACAAAAATGGATTTTGAAAAGCTTATGGCGAACAACTACCACTTACTAAGAAAATTTTACAAAATCTTGTCGTCTATTATGCGATACCAGTCTAAAATGATCATCTTGATTGCCATAACTAATTTAATTTAGTTCTGTTGCTTAGTGATTTTGTAACTATCCTTGGCTTTTGATTCACATAAAAAACTTGCGTTCATTGTAATGTACGCAATTGTATAGATTCAAATTAGAGAAATAAAATCTTCAATTGATACGTGAACTGGTATCGCACAGAGAGAATCCTACCAAAACTTTAAATATCCTTCAAACCTTCAAGTCATAACTTACATCTATTTACAATAAAATTGAGATGAATTAACTGGTGCTATCAGACTTGCCCGATTCACTTTCCTCCGTGATCGTTATCATTGGCGGACTGTCAAAACTACTCTCGCCGGGTGACATTTCATTTGTGAATTTCTCAAACTTTGGAGATCCAGTTTGAATAACTTCTTTCACTGACTCATACATATCAGTTGTTAAGACAGGCAGAGAAGCTCTCTTACCTTTCAAAATATCCTTAGGCGGTAAATCTTCAACAATAGTCTCCATAACTTTAACGTCAGGCTCATCTTCTATAGCCGAAGGCAAGCTATCAGCTCTAGTAAAAGTTTTAACACTATCAGTTCTATCGGATATAGGTATAGCCACACCGTTTTCCAACTTTTTATCTTTCTGATCATGCAAACGTTGTAAGCTACATTCTCGAGCTTGTACATCAGACAGCAAAGGACCATCGGTAGACCCTTCAATACAATATCCTGGACCTTTTAAAACTTCATTGCTTATTATCGAATCCTGCTTAAATATCGCCGCGGTTACCACCGGTTTGTCAGGGTCAGTTGGAGTTTTACCAATTAAAGGTTCTTGAGAATTGTCATGTATTATCGCGTCTCCAATATCATCTTTGGAAGTGTCGTAACCAGCATATACAGGGTATCCAAAAGGACCTTGATCGTAACCTATTTGGCTGCTATATGAATAACTGACATTATGAGAGCCTATAGAAGACATGCTGAGATCAGAAATGGATAGACCTGTGCTTGACAATGCTAAGGCTTGCTTCTCAAATTTGCCACTGCTTCGTTCACTATCTTCTTCAATTGTGGGTTTTCTGTCTAGTTCCTCAGGTACTCGATGGATTAGAGCCTGATTGGTTGATATTTGAGGATCGTGTGGTGGAGAGTTCTGCAGTGATTTGTTGTTGGGTCTGTAGGCCGTTGACTGTTGGACCTCAACGACAAATATGCCATCGTTATCGGGAGAATACTTCATTTTGGTTTCACGCCCGTTTTTAGTTATATCCTGAAAAAAAAAATACAGCTAAATTAAATCCTCTCGAAAGGGATGTCTTAGTTATTTTAAACTGGCATTCTTGATTTTCACTCAACTTAAATATCTCAAACTTAGCTCTTATAGATTTGCATGCATCATTGCAAATTGATAAAATAATAATTATTCTTAGGCTGTTGCATAAGATTGCGATCTTTCTGGGTAGCATAATAACCTCAAAGAATTATTCTTGATAAGTTTTAATGGGTACTCCTAAAAATTTGATTTACGACATTGTAAATTATCTGTTACAGTACTCGTATTACAAAGGAAGTTATGGGTGACATGAGACATTAAAGATTTAGGGTACCTCAAATTCAACATATTTTAAATATTCAAATTTTAATAATAATAGTACATTATGGTACAAGTGTAAAAGTTGGTGATTACCGCTGAGGCGCTATTGAGACCCGAGCCGTTAGGTGAGGGTCTTAAGGTAGCCGAGGACGGTAATCATCAATATACACGTGTATCATACGACGTTTTTCAACACACTTGTGAAGAAAATAATACTAAAATAGTACATTATGGTACAAAACAGTGAAAACGAGTTGTGAAAATTTTTTCGCAATGGCGGGAAAAATTAATGTTGATTTTTTGTTCGCCCTCTTGAGATGCTCTTGAGGGCAGGCAAAAATCGACGACCATACAGCCTATTCAGGTGTTTATTTAATTTAATCAGTTTTCCGGAATGCGCGCGCACCTTTAATGGCCATAGACTAAAAGAATGAGGTTTCTTTTTTTTGGCTTTTCTCTTATAGCCACGTACAAAATGGGGAATTTCCAGCTTTCTTTATTACAGAAAAAACAAAAGTTATATTTGAGTGACAGTTTTATTTATTAAACACGTACAAGTTGAAATTATCTATTTAAATACGGAGTTGTATGAAATGAGCAAGCAATAGGTATCTTGGCAATAGGTAGGATTTTTTTTGTAATAGAAACTTTTTTAAGAACAAAGCAACTCAACCAATAAAATTAAAAAAAAAAATTCTATAACTCACATTGTGAGTAATGGTAATAAAAAGTCACAGTTTGAGTTAAAGGTGTCATTGTGTGCCTAATTGCGGTGAACCGGGAGCCATTTTATGAGCAAGTGTGTTGAAAAAATTTTTTTTTCAACCCTCTAAAACTTATAATGTTATTAATACAAATAACTTAAATCTATTTATATATATTTAAGTTATTTGTATTTTTATTATTGTGGTTATTTAAACAAAAACCTAAAACTTAACCTCAGACAAATAGACCATTGGATTATCTTCTCGATTATAAAAGCTATGCCCATTTTAATAAAGTATCTAGTCTATTGATTTATTTTTTACTAGTTGATACCCGTGATTCTCTTATTTTCCGGGATAAAAAATAGCCTATGTGTTATTCCAGACTATAATAATCCATCTCTGTGCCTTTCATCCAAATTAGTTATTAATCATTGCGTAGCAAACGTGATTAAGTAACAAACATCCATACATCTAAACTTTCGCATTCATAATATTAATAATAATAGGATTTATATTTCAATTTGCAAATTGCAAGGTATTGCAATGACAGGCATCGGCCCATAGCCTAGAACTAATATCATGCCCGCAGCACTCTATCTGATAGCCCGATAAGTAGATTTTTTTTAGATTAGTAGAGTAACGTCCATTCCTTAAAATAGTTCTGCGCTCAGTGGATTATCGTTCAGTTTGAAGGATAAAA
Source organism: Hipparchia semele (assembly GCA_933228805.2). NCBI lineage: Eukaryota > Metazoa > Arthropoda > Insecta > Lepidoptera > Nymphalidae > Hipparchia > Hipparchia semele. The sequence goes on along the minus strand of OW121723.1, from coordinate 13,092,869 downwards.
CCCGATTTCTGTATTCGTAACCCGATTTACATCAAATCTCTCAAGAAGCCTACGTCTTGACCGTATAGAGAAGAGTACACGCTTACATTTCTTTCCTCAGTCTCGACGATGAGGTGATTGTTCTTGAGGGTCATGGTGAAGATGGAACCATTCGCTGGGGGCGTGTCTCCGTCCGCGCCCCCTTCCTCTGACGATTTCAGCTGGAACAAATATACAAACATTATTACACAACTGGCAAAAAGGGGTGTAATGTTTTCAGGGTTCATGTCAAAATTCAAAATTTATTTATTTCATGTAGGCTAACTTGTACCTCTTATGACACGTCATAAATCTACCACCGGTTCGGAATGCAGATTCTGCTGAGAAGAGCCGGCAAGAAACTCAGTAGTTGCTCTTTTCAAAAAAAAATTTTTTGTGTATATGTGTAATGTGCATAACTTCTAAAGGCCTGAACAGATTTAATGTATGTATGGGGTAATATTATATTATATTAATCCATACTTAAAATTTCATTTATATAAGGACAGTAAATCCAGTGTAAGTCATGATTAATTTTCAAGATCAGTGTCTTTATCAGTAGTCCAAGCATGAGCATTTTAACTTTCGAATAGTGAAGGTAAAGTTAACGTCAGCAAGTTTGTAATTGGCGTTAACTTCACCTTTAATATTCGAAAGTTAAAATGTTCGTGCTTAGGCTACTCAAGTGCTAAATTACTGAGCCAACACTGAATCTAAACATTCCAATGAGCACGGAGCCCGGAGAGGTCACACAAAAGAAGTGGCACCACGGATCGCGGTACACTCGGCCGCTAATGACTTGTGTATCGACGAACCGTACCCTCGCCCACGCGTGACACCGATCCATAACTTATAGCGATTAGGCTGAGCTCATCTTAGAATTAGCATGAAGCAATGCTGGCTGGAGATCTTCAAAAATATTAAAAGGCTCAAAAATCTTTATGAACAGTGCGCAGAATGCCAGAAAAAAAATCTCGCGATAGATGAAATAAAACATAACCGAAACCTCGTGTTAAACGTGACAGATACTAACGTAGTAAACGCCAAAGGCATCATGCATTTTAATACCTCGTAAGATATTCATTTAAAAAAATAGCTGCTTCATCTCTTAGTAATATATGTAGGAATTAAAAAAAAAATTTGCCTCTGTAATATGCAACATATTGAAAAAAAATGCAAATTGGTAGAAAATTAGAGCTAATAAATAAACCATACTATAGTTTAATCCCATAAAGAAATTGTTTTACAGTTTGACGACATAACTGTTATAAATATTAAGAGTTTTTTATCGTAAATAAATAATTAATAAGAAATAAAAAATATTTTTATTATAAGCTTTGCTTTGCCCTAAGAAGGTAAATAAGGTGATAGGAACCGCACATCACGTATTAATTTTACTGTAGATTCGTCTTCAGAAAAACTTCAACTCAATGCAACCTTTAATAAAACCTTAAAGAAATACCTAATGAGAAATGAGTGTGTCACTAAAGTGCAGTCATCGACACAATGTATCGCGTATTCATTAGGAGTTAGCTGAAAGTCACCTTGCGACTCCTAGGCGGTCTTAGTGCCGGGGTCGATGGCCGGTCGACGCCCGCGCAGATTTCGGCCATCTTTATTTTTTCGCCCGCCACTCGCAGCCTCCCGCGATCGCGTTGCACTTTTTAGATGCACCTACTCTGACCATACGACTATCTAACGACCGCACAGCGAAAACTATGGAGAGTTTTTGTTCTGATAATGACTTATTTATCACACTAATATTATAAAGGCGAAAGTATGTGTGTGTATGTTTGTTACTCTTTCACGCCAAACTAATGAAACGTTTTGGCTGGAACTTGGAATGCAGATAGCTCATACCGAGGATTGTGTTACAGTTATAGGAGAGCAATATAGTCTACTTTTATCCCGGAAAATCAAAGAATTCTTCGCGGAATTTTAAAAACCTAACTCCACTTGGATGAAGTTGCGGGCAAAAGTATTTTTAACTTGGTTTTTACATTAAAAAGTTAATCTTACGGTATAAAATGCAATCAACAATAGTATGATGTTAATTACGATGTCACAAACCACTAAGTCCATTGAAATACAATTATGAGTATTTTTTCTAAACACAAAGGTTGGTTTAATACTCAAAGACTAAAACTATCAATTTTTATTTTGTTAAAATTGCAACTCATAAATCAAACGTAATTTAAAATAAACTGAATAGCTTACTGCAATCATCTCCTTATTTGAAACGGCGCAAAAAATATGGTTTAGTCGATGTGGGTTGCAGTGAAGAAGGTTATTAACTCTGCTTATTAAAACATAATATTATAATAGGTATCTATGTAGTTTTGAGGAAATAGACAGAGCGCTCGCTGAGACCTATATTCAGTGAAAAACTATGTGCATGTTAGTCATGTGGCATAATTTTTCTATCTTAATCTATTTTTAACCGACTTCACAAAAGGAGGAGGTTCTCAATTCGTTTCGAATCTTTTTTTTTTAAATTTTTTATATATGTTCCCCGATTACTCGAAGACGCCTAGACCGATTTGGAAAATTCTTTTCTTGTTTGAAAGGGTATACTTCCCAAGTGGTCATCATAGTCATCAGGTTAGGATCAGGCGATAGGATCCTGGAGAAATCGAGGAAACTCTTTTATAGATAATTTTATAGGCACAGTCGCCTATAAAATTTGAAGACCAACGTTTTTTAACCTAACCTAACGTTTTACTTGTTCGTTCTTAGTCAATTGCAGAGGACGTGCGATCATTGCTCTGTATAAAAAAAGGTATATTCGTAGGTATGTAAATTAATTTGGTGTTTGTTATTAGAAGCAAGTCACACTACAGGCACCCACAGGTGCTTGGACGCACCGAGTTTTTGTACTAATTTAGAACGTATCGGTTATTCACGTCATTGTGTGAAAAACTAAATGGATAAACGTAAAGCACTAAAAAATTTGAATATTATCGCAACGTAAATTTGAATAAATATATTTTTGACATCAAAACGTTGCACAAAGTACGTGATTAGGTACATTGAAATATTGAGACAAGAAACATTATACCGCAGTCGGTATTAAATTACAAAAATTTAATACCGACTGCGGCACGCAAAGGAGGACTCTGGAGACCAAACGCGTAGACCGATTTTGATGATTCTTACATCAACCGATTTGTGTTAATCTTGGGAATGTCAAAGACACGACACTAATCAAATCCAATATGTCGACCACCAGATTCTACATTGTGAAAAAGAAAAAATTAAAATCGACGAACTATGTTAAGTGAGGTATCATTGAATAGGTATTTGAAAATTACAGTTTGGTTTTTTTAATCATTTTTCATTTTGAATGACCATTTACGATCTATGTCAATTTAAAGTTGTAAATTTTCAGTTGACTTCCTTAAAAGCAGTCGGGTTTTTTAATCTCATTTAATTGCTTGTTATACGAGTACATACAATGCTGAACTTGATTTATATTCCCCTCTACCCTCTTAGCAAAGCTTGGGCTAGGTGCGGGTACGACAGTAGTGCAACGGGTGGGGATTTAACCCTCAACCTTTCAGTTTTCAGTCCGCACCAGATTATTAAATCGTTGAGATATTGAGGCTCTTAATTAATTGATTCATCATCATTTCAATCATCCATCGGTTCATAAATATTGCGTATGTCGAGGCCATGGAAAGTATCGCCACAAAACATGTTCTTGCACCGCTTGTATACTCCACCCATTAGTTACACGAGTATTCAATTTACTCGTAAATATTTTGGCCACACTCTGAACTTACGACACGAGTAATATTATCGCTTTTCGCTGAAAGTCTTAAAAGCACGTATAGTATTAGTAAGCTTTTTCTATATTTTCCGGCTGTCGACTCCCATGTCACAATAATTCGACAGCTAATGCCACTCTACGCCACCCCTGTGCCGCCCAAATTCATCGCACAGTACATTGCACTATACAAGCCAGTCAGACTAGATTTTTGGGAACCCTCCCCCCGCTTCCCCGCGCCCCGCCCCGCACGCCTCCGCCGAATTCTTTTATGAGTTTTTGACGACTTAGGCCTTTTTTCTCCCGTCACATTATTCGATAGGCCTCAGATTTTCTTTGTGTTAAAATGAAATTTTATTAGGTTTTACGCACAAAAAATGTGACTTTCTTTGGAGTTCTTTTTGTCTTGCTTCGTGCGTGTTGCAACTTTTATGGACTTTTGGGCGGTTATGTTAACGTTGAAGTTATGCTTTAGAAATAACCGCCGAAATGTTAGCTGCTAAGCTAACGGATATCTTTAGCTAAGACCTCACAAAGCGTGAAAAAATGTAAATACTCTTTTGAATGCTAGAGTACCGACAGTAGAGTATGGACAATGGACTGGCCTCGACTGAGGCAAAATTGCATTCTTCGAACGAGGCAGTTTAGCGGCATGGGCATTTCTATAAAAACTGAGCTATAAATGTAAAAATTTTTTTGTGGGATGCTTCGGCAGCGACTAGTTACCTTCCTACCGTCAAACACATGCCGCCAAGCGATTTCGCGTTCCGGCCGAAGTAGAAACCGTTAGGGGTATAGGTTGAATGTACGCTACCATACCCCTTCCAAGTTAGTCCGCAACCATCTTAGACTACATCGGCACTTACTATTAAGTGAGATCGCAGTCAAGGACTATCTTGTCATCGAATAAAAAAAATACCTATTGAGCTTTTATTTTTGATATTATTAGGTTTAATTTTGAATTTAGTTTTGTATTATTTTATGTCAATGTCAAAATAATGTTATGATTTGTAATTTATTAGATATATTAAATATTATACTACTAGATGATAGCCGCGACTTCGTCCGCGTGGATTAAGGTTTTTGTTTCCCGCGGGAACTCTTTAATTTTCCGGGATAAAATGTAGTTATAAATATGTGTTAATTCGTCGAATGCTATTTACATTCCAAATTTCGTTGACGTGAAGTTCGTAGTGAAGGAGTATCAAACATCCATCCATACATACATCTTCACAAAATTTCGTATTTATTAGTAGAAAGTAGAAATTAGTAGAATAGTTGGACAAACTCCGTATTTTGCAGTTTGCATTACGCAAAAATATTTCCTATCCTAGACGTATGGGCTACACGTCTCTTGTAGAGCGTCGTAGGCGTAGAGCATCGTAGCATAGATGAAATGCTACGACAGCTTTGCTACAATATAAAACGTAATGGTTTTACGAAGTCTATGGTAAGCTATTTTTATTCATAGAAAAGCTTATATTAGGGGCGTATAGGTATATAAAACATCTTAATTCCGAGAATATGTGTAATTTTTTCAAAATAATCGTTTGTATGTTCGTCGTATGAGTCGTTGTCTGGTCAAAATCATTCACACAGTGCTCCGACCCCGTAAGTAGAAAGTTTTTTACATTTTTGGGATAAATGTAATATAATTTCAAAATTATTGCTCTCGATTAAGTAAGTATTCTGAACTAAGTATTTTCAGCTTTTTGATTTAGAGAAAATAACGTTTTTTTTTTTTATTCTATGACAAGATAGCCCTTGACTGCGATCTCACCTGATGGTAAGTGACGATGCAGTCTAAGATGGTAGCGGGCTAACTTGGAAGGGGTATAGCAGTGTAAATTCAACCCATACCCCTAATCGGTTTCTACACGCTATCGTGCCGGAACGCTAAATCGCTTGGCGGCACGTTTTTGACGGTAGGGTGGTAACTAGCCATGGCCAAAGCCTCCCACCAGACCAGACCAGAGACAATTTAGAAATAATAAATTACTAAATTGCCCCCGCCGGGAATCGAACCCGAGACCTCCCAGTTATAAGACCACAACGTTAACGTAAGACCACAACGTAAGACCAAGACGTTGTGTATAAGTTTTTGAGTTTGAGATAAGTGTCTACGAGAAATCGAGACTTTACAATTTTTATCGATAATTCTAGCCGGACTTAAATATTTGAAGCATTATACATATAATACTACGAAGGCTTCACAAAAAAGCTTAAACTCAAAACACAACAGGTTTAGTCGAAAAATGTCCAAAATCAGCGGTAAAATAAATTAGAATCGCGATCCGGCGCACTTTACGACGAACACTACACAGTACACACTACAGATACGATCAACCGTAAATACTCTGCTTTACGACCAACTTCAGAGCGGTGAAATTTTACATTAGACCAGAGTTTCGATCAAGATATTTTAAAAACATTTTTTTTTTTAAGAATATTAGCCAAGCTGAACTTGACTTATATTCTCCTACCCCCTCTAAATAAGCGGAAAGCTAGGTAGTGGGTAGTGGGTAGGACAATAGTAGGGTAATACGGGTAGGGCTCGAACCTACGACCTTTCAGTTTTCAGTCCGCACCTCTAACCGTTGGGCTATTGAGGCTCTATTTTTTCTCTCTCTGCATTGTATTCCTCATTTTTGGGAGACGTAACCCCTTTCCATTATTCATATTATAATGATAGGAGTTTACTTGGGATAATAATGCGATTGGTGCCCAGATCCTTCCGCATAAGTAAAACTAAAAGGTATAACAAGAATCTTTACTATTGCTATGTAATTTTTTTTATTTATCTTTAGAACTCTTTAATTTTCCGGGACAAAAAGTAGTCGCTATGTCGCTCTCCTAGACCCCAAATATATCCATGCAAAAAATCATGTCAATCCGTTGCTTTGTTGTGGCGTGATTGAAGGACAAACCCACAAATAAACATACTATTAGATATTAGTAAGAAATTAAGGATAACCTTATTTCGTGATCGAAGGTTATATATAACACTTTTGTTCAAAAAAAAGCAACTGCCGAATATCTTGCTGGATCTTTTCAGAAGAATTTGCTGTCTGAACCAGTGGTAAATTCAAATTCAAATTCAAAATTAATTTATTTCATGTAGGCTAACTTGTAGCTCTTATGACACGTCATAAATCTACCACCGGTAGAGTCTTGACTTGTCATATAGCCGTTAGCCATATGTTGGCCTACATAAAATGAACAATTTTGCATTTTAAACCGACTTAACAAAAAGAGGAGATTCTCAATTCGTCGGAATCTTTTTAAATATTTTTTATGTATGTTCCCCGATTACTCGAAGACCCCTGGACGCCTTTTTTTGTTTGAAAAGGTATACTTCCTAGGCGATCCTATAGGCATCATCTGCTGATGGGATCCTGGAGAAATCGAGGAAACTCTTCAATTTTATAGGCACAATTGATATACTTTGTAGTGGCATTTGAAGTCGGTCTGGTAAAAAGAATTTTTTCCGTTTAAATTATTATACATTTTTCATTTAATTCGCGTGCCCAAAATAAATCGTTACTCTTATAAAATAATATATTGTTGGTAAGATAACATTTTATCGAAATTCGACAATGATCCAATGATAATGTCAAATTAAGTATGTAATTGAAAAATACTTGCGGCAAGCCAGCGTCTTATAAATGTTGCAAGTCATTTTGGAATACCGAAACCAGAGAGATGCCTTACTCTCGAGGAGGTAATGTCTCGTTAAACGACTTTTAAAATTGACTCGTGTACAAGTATAGTAATCTTTTTGTCATTCCATAGATCTTCTGTCCTTGTGCACATTCTTTAAATGTTTATGTTTTATTGTTTTGTTTCTGGTACTTAATAAATAAATAGATCGATGTTTTAAAAAAACAGTTTAAATTTAACCTTTGATAGGGAAAGATTAATTACAATATTGATAAAACATTAAAAAAATAAATTAAAACTACTACTAATTTATATTTACGAAATATACGTGCTAACCAAGTGGTGGTTAATGGGCATGGTGCCCAAAACACTGGCGCTGTTACGTCGTTGAATAGCGCCAGCTTCTTTGGTCACACGAGGCTTGGATCAGTTTAAACAATTCTGGGCAATTTCAAAATTTCCTTTTAATTTTTTTAAGCATTATAAGTGAACGATAAGATTTGCAACCCTCACAGTATTCTAATATACCGAAACTATTGCCTGTTTCAGAATTAAATTCGGTGCACGTGCAAGTATAATTAGGTAAAGATGCATTTTAACGCCTGATGTGCTGATGTATGAAGTTTGCTGCTCTATATTTATTCAACTCAATGCTGCAGCCATTGCATCGTCACAGTCAAAAGAAGTTCTTTAACGACCTTTGATCCCGAAAAAAGGGCTGCTATACGTATATGAAAATGAAAGGTCAATAGCCATTTTCTCTCATATTCTTTTTTTTTATTAGTACCTACTCAAGTTAAACGTTCTTCAAATTGGCAAAGGCAATTTCCCAACTAAGACAAAGTTAAAAATAGTCTTAGTTCGAACCTGCGACCTTTAAGACCCGGTATACACCATCAAGCTACTGAGGCTATTATATCAATTTTATCAAGCCGTATCACCGAATGACATATAAATCAGTCATTTGTAAAGAACCCTGAACTTTGCAGTAAAAGAAGCATTTCATTTGGTCAATTAAGGACACTTGAGATCCAAAAACAAGTATTCTTATTTATATAAAAAATAAATTAAAAGATGTGTTTGTTTATTTTAATACTAACTTTTGCCCGCGAATGGAATACATGGAATTAGATTTTTAAAGATTCCGCGGAATACCTATTATTTATTTTTCCGGAATAAAAAGTAGCCTAAGACATTGTCTATGCAAAACACGATTGTGATCGTTGAGTTATTAAATAAAGTCAGGTGTGTGTGTGAATATAAAATCTTCACTAATGGGAAAGCATTGCAGAGGTAATGGAGAAAGATCGCAGAGACATTTAGCCAAATCGCTGCGAAAGCTACCATGAATTAGTGCCAGTGAAAGTTGTTAAATATTATTGAAGTAACGCAGGTAGGTATTTTCATTTTCCTGGAACATATCTCGCTCCACAGAATTACATACTAAACTTTTTACGATGAAAAGTAAGCTACGATTTCACTTCATTACATTGATGACCTGTTCAGAAGCCCTTTGGATGCCATTTGGAACGTTGCAGCAACTATGCCTTGCCGCAAAATTCCTTTATCTAGCTCCATAACGCGTCGAATAACATTTTATACATTATAGGTACGCGCTTAACCACTATCACATCTGATGGAAAGTGGTGATGTGGTCTAAGGTGTAACGCGTTTGTTTTGCCTTAAAGATGCCTATTTTCCTTTTCTTTAGAAATACCCAAATTATACGTGTTAGGAAACACAGATCTCGGATTTTTTAGCATTGCAGTAATTTAGACGTCATCTTCGTCGTCATTATTGATTTCTGCTGCTGGATTTAAAGGGACTCCGCATGCTGCAGTCTTGTACCGTTTGTATCCAGCAGCTTCCTGCTACTCGTTTGATGTCGTAGCGATCGGTGTACCTACTCTGTTTTCCAGTGCGGGATCGCCAGGAGTTATTCCACCATTGCTTCGAACTTCAGGACTATAGCGGTTACTTTCTTCCCCCTACAGATGAGAAATAATCACATAGAGATACCTACCCCGTACATAGCTCTCATTCATTATTTAGGTGCTTTAAAAGTTCTACACTTTTGCTATTTGGTAGATAGATAAGGATGTTTCGCGAGGCCAAGAGTTTGTAGAAACAAAACATTGCTTTTGTTCTTTATTAGCACCGTTACTCTTAATACAAAAGGGACCCAAATACGTCGATACACGTCGCTTTATCGGTGACCTTTTATCTCGTGCAAGTAAGTCGGTTCGATATATTCTTGTTAGAGCGTTAACGAGAGAAAGCGGCCGCACCCGCTTCTCGGAAGCTGCGAGCCGCCCATAGATTTCAATGCGCCAACACTTTGTATGAGGAGTGACTAAGAACGTTATAACTTCGTACGTGCTAACAAAAACGCAAATCATTCGCAAAAAGCTGCACCTCTACATCATAAAAACTTTTACTTCCACGACTTTCCTCGAATACTGAAAAGTATTTTAAAAGTTAGGAGAATGTATCTTGTGTTTTGTAATTTTTCTCATACAGGAATCCTTAATTTGTAAAACAAAGTCAGGTCTGTTCGAACACTTATAACTCTAGAACAGCTGGACCGATTTTCATGGTTTTTGATTTGTTGTATTTGTCTCTGTCCTGAATAGCAGAATTACTATTAAAAACATTGGCAAATTGACGAAAAAAAAATTATGAAAAAATTTCATTTTCTCATACATTTTGTACTGAACGGGTTTTTTGATAGCAAGGAAAGTGACCTTTTACCCCGGAAAAACAGTAACCTAAGTCAGGACGAAGTCGCTGGCAAAAGCTAGTTTTAAATATAAGATATATAATGAAGTAAAAATTATGTTTTTTATTTCAAGTAGATTAATTGACGTATAAGCCCCTCATACGAGTTAATCAATAAAAAAAAATCTATTTTATGCTATACATAGATATTTAAGAAAGAAGAGAAACTTTTCTTATTGTGATCTTCTAGTGTAACGCTGTGATAAAATTAATGAAATCTTGAATCGAATCCGTTTAGCAGATTCAGTTGATACAATCGGGAATCAAATTCAGGATTCTTTTTGACACGGTAGTTTACACAGATTCTATTGAAGCGATAACTCCTTTTGACTATAATAATTAGTATTCAAGGCACATTCAAATGTACATAATACTTAACCAACATAGTATATCCACGGGTATACCTACATACATATGTATCTTTCGAAACCAGATCTACCGTTAGTCCCGAACAAATGCCCGGTAACAAAGCTGCTGTGGTTTAAAACCACCAACCCCAAAACGATCCACATACCATATTATACCTTTTTAAAAGTGATTAAGGTTCCATTTCGCGTAAATTAAATTTAGGCAAGCGCATAAATAAGTTGGTGAAAATATCTTATTGAAAGTATAGAGACAATGAGCTTAACGAGAAACTACGGAGAAAATGCTGCAAGAAATAAAAGGTGTCAGAGCGTGATGTTCATATTTCATTGTCATTCGTGAAAAAGGTTTAGGCATGTAACGAAAACGCTTAGAAGCGCAATACTCGTAAACCATTTTTAGTAAGCCTTTTAATTAAGGCCGACTACGCAGTACCGTTGCGTCAGTACGACGAACTCGTAGAAAATTACTAAAAAACTAGTTGATACCCGAGACTTCATTCTACTTTTCACTATTTTCCGGGATAAAAAGTAGCCTATGTGCTATTCCAGACTACAATCTCTGTGCCGAATTTCAGTCAAATCGGTTCAGTCGTTGCGGCGTTATTTAGTTACAAACATCCATACATCCAAACTTTCGCATTTATAATAATAATATAATAGGATTACATACTGTGAAATAGTCATAACTATTCATCACAATAACCATCAAACAGGTAGAAACCATCCAAGGTACCAGTTTCAAAGGTACCAGTACAGAAAATACTTAATGGCACTCACACATTCATTGGTTGTTTTGAATCTACGGAACGGAACCTTTTTAGGAACTTCTGTTCTAAGCGTTATAGGTTAGGGGCTATTCGAGGCACAGGGGTGACACACCGCCAACTTTCTAACTCCGAGCTAACACTGAGAATTTCGTGGCAGAAAAACCCAATACATTATATTGGCTCGACCCGTGAATCGAAGCTGTGACCTCGTCTTCCATCACAGTCGAACATGCTAACCACTCCACCAACGAGGCAGTTAAAGGCGGTTAAAGTAATTATAGGTGGTATAGTGTGGTAGTAGTGATAGACTAATGGCATTGTTTTCGAAAATCCGGGTTTTAAAAGTTTCAGGCAAGCGCTTCCAACTTTTCCGAGTCATGTAGGTACATTTAAGTCATTTAAATGTCAATTTAACGGTGAAAAAAACATGGTGAGGAAACCTGCATGCCTGAGAATTCCCAATGTTCTCAAAGGTGTGTGAAATCTTCCAATCTGCACTTGGCCGGCGCGTAGTGGGACTGGTCTAAGCACTTCTCATGTTAGAGCAGACCTGTATGGCAAGCGATTAGCTCGGAGTGCTCAACAGAGTAAAGCGGTACTTTGTGCTCGAGCACAGGCATAAAGCCCAAGTCCATTCACACATGGAGTATTGATCTCACCTCTGGGCTGGATAAGATATCTCAGTATCAACTCTTTCCACTTGACAAGATTCAAAAGCGGGCAATTCGACTATCGGACAATCCCAAATATAACCAGCTCGTTGGAAAGCCTGGAGCACCGCAGAGATGTAAATAACGGAGATAAATGACATTAAATAAGTTCATGTTTACTTCAAAGTTGTACTTCATAGAACCTACTTTCATTTTGTTCAGACTTTACTTTCGAGTTATAATCTTAACCCTTTCCCTGTCCCATGAATCACAGTGAGCATGGTCATTATTTAACTATTGTGTCTGTTGTCTGGACAGCGAACCTGTTAACTAGGATAGACATCATATTAGTTAAGAAGTAGTTTTAAAAACAAAACAGCCAGAAACTGGACATATAAATTCGCACTGAAAGTTTTATCGTTCAATTTAGGCGGACCTCGATGTAACAACTGCAAAAACGAGTACCCAAAAATGGCTGCCTATCTATAAATAGCTTTTCACTATAGGTACCCTAAATGTACTTTCCACCGAACCGGCTAACGCACACACGTACAGGTCCGCACACCGACACGGTTGCGCGGGCGCATCACACATACGCAAAGGGCAAAGGGAAATTTTGGCAATAATTTGTGTTGTACACTATATACGCTGAATGAATGTGCAATTTTATTAGATAAACTTAATCATTACAATTTGAAGATACTCAAGTAATAACTGTAAACATGATATTGATTTTATTAGAGTGATATTGATGACATGATATATAAATTAATTATTATAGCCATCATGATATTGTTACAATTACTTTTAACCCCCGACAAAAATGAGTTATAAGTTCGACGTGTGATCTATGTCCATCGTAGCTCCTTCATAAATTAAGCAATTTTGATGCGGGTTTTTTGTTTGCAAGCTAACGTGATTGAGATAGTTCTTAGCTATAATTTATGAAGATCATGAGCTCAATTAAAGGATCTTACAAACTTTCACAGGTGCAATTGATTTGTGTACTGTCACTACGGATTATTTCCAAGACTAAGCTGATACTGCAGCATCAATAAGATATATTTAGTGTGATTGGACTCATTGGAATGGTCTCTCAAGTAGTAATGGAGTAGCAGGTGTTAGATGGATGACGATCGAGTTTCGAGAAGGATCTTATGATGGAGTAGTAAAGTGGGTAATAGGATGTTGGGTATATAGATAGTAGTACATACATAGTCCTATAGTCATATGTCGGGGTATTTTTAATTTTTAATTTACACTTGCTAAAATAGAGCAACTGCCGCATTTATAGCTGGTTCTTCTCGGTTGCTCTATTATTATTATTACTTAAAAATATCTCCAAAAGTAAAATTTAAAAAATAGATTAAATGCATTTAGTTTTCACATAGATAGTCCCTAGTACTACTTAACTTCAAGTAATTAATTAAATCAAAAGTTGCACCGTATTTTGTCGAGCGTAATTTAACGCGCTATTATGGGAGATATTCGTGTAGAGGTGTGTTTATATGTGGTGGTGGATTTTTAAGTTATTGTGCCTGTGTGCGTGAAGGCAATCATTATTCGTAAGTACTAGAGGATAGAAAGAGTGTATGTATAGATTTTGGATGTACAGTCGGATATCAATTAAGACAAAAACTTTTAATTTTGTATGATTAATTTTTAATTTTGGATGATTAACTCTGATTGACTAAATACTTTATCCTATTATAATATTATAAATGCGAAAGTTTGGATGTATGTTTGGCACAGAAATAGACTGGAATAACACTCAGGCTACTTTTTATCCCGGAATATAAGAGTTCCCGCGGGAATTAAGAAACCTCAATCAATGCGAATGAAGTCACGGGCATTATCTAGTATTTATTAAGTTAGGGTACACTGGAGTCGCTATTGAAGCTAAAAAGCCAGTGGTAGATTCATCGACGATTCAAAAGCACTTGTAAAAGTTTATGTGAATAAAAAATATTTCTATTCTATTCTATTCTAAAGTTATAAAAGCTCAGTATCCGGGGTCGGACATAGCTCATTAAACATGAGCAAACCAAACTCCTTTTGTAATGACAAGTAGGAGCTGTCTCTGAAAAGACGGTATCTAATTAGTTTAATCAAACGATCGCTGGCTTTTGAAGCTTTAATTAAACGAAGACCAAATCTTTGATCGGTGAAAATTTAATGAGGGTTTCGATTCCTATTCGGTTTTCCGTCCCTTTTTCGTTTAATTTATGGATATTTGTCAGTTTTCCCCCATAAAACATTTTTATCATTACAACAATATATCCTTCTGCTTTCCGAATCCGCAGAAGTCTTTGACTTGTGATAAGAGCCAAAGGTTTGACTACGTGTAATGAATTTTGTTTTTAAGCTATTGCATAGCTTCTATCGCTGACCTTGAGCGTGGAGATCGAATCCAGAAATTCCATAACGAAAATAACCTGACACGGGACTCCTCTCACCGCTAGATGGCGTTGATAAAAAATGCTAAGGCAGTCCCCGAGTGCCACACGTCTTTTTTTATCAATAGTTATCTACTATAGAGATAGATACAGAGACTACATTATGGTTAACTACATCATTTTTTTAATTTTCTTTTTTAATTTCTTAATAAGTGTTATGTGCATTTCTTGATGTTATAGACGAATATATTTAACACACATATATTTAAATTGGTTTAATTTTAGATATTTCTTTGTTGGGATCCAATTTTCCGTAGTGGGATTATACTTTGTTTTAGGAGAAAATCTTAGGGATTCACGTCACAGACGCTGAGTAATTCCCTACATGTTTCATATTATAATACATTTTTAGCTACATAAGACCTTAATTGTACATAGCTTATGAAACAAAAAATCCCTTATGCCAAAATATTACGAAGATCGACAATTCGAGGTACCTACAAACTTCTAGATCTTGTTTTAGGACGAACCACTATAACGTAAAAGTTTGATCATTTGTTGGATTGTTCTTCAATCACGCAGTAGCAGAGTGTGCAACAAATACCTAAATGAAAGTAATGAAATTAATGATATGAAAGGAATAAGTAGTTAAATTAATTAAATAGCCTACAAGATGTATAATGTATAATATCGCCGACTGTACACTAAGAATTCAAGCACTCCCGCACTCAGCCAAACTGCCAAAATCGGTCGTTGCGGCGCGAGCGCATAGGTCAAGCGCACCCATCCGTCCCGCTCTCTCTCGCGCGACCGAGCGAGACGAACATACACCTATACAACTTGCAGGCAAAAATGCAGCAAGTCGCGATGCAATGATGATTTTTTTGGCATTTTTCGGTTTTCCTTTTTTAATGTACTCAAGAACAGATTAGGTGAGGAAACTTTGGAGGTGATTTATTTTATGAACTTTTATCGTACGTGAATAATTTCGATGTCATAAGATGATGGTAAATCCTTTTAGTGTGACGATATTTTACTTTTTTAATCGCTTTTCGATTAACGTTTCACTTTGAAATTTAAATTGACTTTCGAAAGGAATAAGATTTGAACCCCAATCGATCCTTCGTCTCATTTTTAGATAAAACGGACGGTGAAAGACGAAAGATTCTACTTAATATTATAAATACAAAAGTTTGTATGTATGGTTGGATGGATCATCATAGTTGCACTTTGCGTTTTTCTGATATTGGCGTCAAAATGCAAAAAAAATCATTTTTTTTTTAATATAGCTCTATACTAGCGCTTGACTGCGATCTCACCTCATAGCAAGTGAAGATGCAGCCTAAGATACTGCGCGCTTGCCTAGAAGATGCCTATTCACTCTTGATTTAAAGATACCCAAGATATCATGCTCTGGCCTGGCTCTTACGACAAATCGAGAATCTACCAGCAGTTAGAAAAGCTGATTCTAATGAGAAGAGCCGTAGCTTATCTATCTTGTGGACAGCTGAAGCAAAGATTGCTTCCAAGCTACCTACTGTGTCATTAAGAAATTGACCAACTATAGCTCTACTTATTAAATGTGTCTTTACATACTGTTTAAATATGTGTAATGGTAAATCAACCAATACTTTCGTAGTCAGTTATATAAGACCTTATACTCGTCAAACTTCTAACCTTCTTCTAAACCATGCGAAGCTGAGGTATTATCAACTACTTGTTCTCAATCAGGTAACGCCTGTACAAAATTTGAAAGCAATTTTTATTTACTCTTTAGCGCCTATTAAAAATTCGGAAGCAAACTCTTCCACATACGTTCGATCAAATATTTTATGTAATGAAACAAGACATTTCTAAAGACTGAATAATAACAACAATTTATTAAGTTTTATGACTAGTTTTAAGAATTTTAATGAGTTTTAAGAATTTAAATATGGCGTGTACGGAAAAAGACTGCGGAATCTTTCGAATTTCAGTTGATATTATTATTTACGCACTCTGGTTTACGGTAGTATCCTCAGGACCTCAGGAGACATTGACAGCAAAATGCAAAATAATTGCAAAGACAATCTCTATTTCCTGCATTTGTTTCTACTATTGACAGAGTGGCGCGTGGCGGTGTATTATGTTTTTTTTTATCTCTTTTTTGATACAGAATATCAACCAATCTGAAGTTTGACTAATATCAACTTTAGATTAAACTTATAGCTAAACTCATCTAATTACTATACAAATCATGCCCGCGTGGAATGGTGCCAAGAACACTGGCTGCATTTTCGAGCTGGACAGCCAGGTTGATCCGTTTCGCAAAAAATGAGCCAGCTCTGCCACCAGATGAGGCCATTAACAGCGGTGAAATGTCTTGTAAAAATTTTTTTGCACTTAGACTCCATGGCCCCAGGGTCTCCACAGCAAACGGAACAAATATGTAACTCTCGATCAGAGAGGCATACTTGCGCCGCTTACAGGATTCAGCAATTTCAGCTACGGCTCCCGGTCTTGATGCTGTCTCCCTGATATGACACGGGGCCAATGTGTCGACGCATGTGGCGACCCACACTAGGGCCCGTCCCCTGTCCCAGGGAACCAGCGTGAATCCATCAAATCTCACTTTAGATGTGACTTCACTGACCTGTTGGTGATTGTTGTCCTGCTTGTCGCTGCTCACAGTCGTCGAGGAGTCGGACTCCTTCTTGCAGCAGCTTGGACACCATCTTCGCAACGCACATCTAAAAAAAACAAAGAGGTGGTTTTTCATCTCAACCACTGACCTCTATATTTAATCTATGATTAACACTGGACATGCTGTCCCTGTACAAATGACAGCCTAAATTATCAAGCGCCACTTTTGACATACAAGTGTCTCTGGAAGCAATAACATTGCAAATGGCGCACCGACCTCTATGATAAATCTGAATCTGAAGCCATAGATTATGAAATCATAGATTAATTATAAAGGTCAGTGCACCATTCGCAATATTAACCTTTTTTTTTAATAAGACTATTAGCCAAGCTGAACTTGACTAATATCCTCCTATCCCCTCCAAATAAGCGGAAAGCTTGTATTAGGAGTGGGTACGACAATAGTACATTATTATTAGGCTATTGAGCTTGGGCTAATATTACCTATTAGTTCCAGAGACACTCGCTATATTACGCTTAGTGCTTACAGCGCCAAAATGGCGTCTTAATTTAGGAGTTTCATAAACTGAAAAGATTCAACAGGTGTTGCATGGAGCCAGAGCGAGGCGGGGAAAAGTAGTTAATAAATAAAACATTCACATTGCCTACCCATTCTCAAAGCAATCCCATAGTTCTGCTATGAGGTTGCTTTTCTATTCATTATTTACTAGCTGATGCCTGTGACTTCGTCCGCGTGGATTTAGTTTTTAAAATCCCGCAGGAACTCTTTGATTTTCTGGGATAAAAAGTCGGAAATGCAACTATACCCATGCAAGAAATCACGTCGATCCGTAGGTTTGTTGCAGCGTGATTGAAGGGCAAACCAACAAATAATCACACTTTCGCATTTATAATATTAGTAAAAAGAGTAAATTAATAAAATTCTATGGACAAATCGAAATCAAAATACAATAGTGCAACATAAATTCCTTTCGTAAGGAAGAACATAAATTCTTTTCGGAAGGTGTCTTAACATTTTATTTGGACCGAAGCAAAGCATAAAGTAGTCGTATTAGAATCCAAACTGCCTCAATATGTTCTACAAATTGTTTGAAAAATATATCCAAGTTAAGCTCGTAACGGAAATCATCTGCTGCCTTGTCTACTCGTCCAAGCACTGCACTGGGTCGCTGCCAAAATCCACATCTCTAGATATATTAACCGTTTTAAAGTTATTGCACTTCGGCATACGTAAGATATGCTTACTACCTGTCCACGTCAAGTTGGCCGTCGTCGACCGTTATAAAATGACGTCATACCTACCGCACCGTTAACAAGAAAATAATAATAAGTAGTATTTTTTACTGTAACCATATCTACGACGGAAGTTTTCTTCTCTGGCAATGCTTTTCATGGCAATGACATCTTGATAAAAGTAATTAATAGTCTGCGCTATAGAAAACTTTTACTTTTTTACTC
The DNA here is from genome assembly GCA_933228805.2 of Hipparchia semele. Classification (NCBI taxonomy): domain Eukaryota; kingdom Metazoa; phylum Arthropoda; class Insecta; order Lepidoptera; family Nymphalidae; genus Hipparchia; species Hipparchia semele. The sequence goes on along the minus strand of OW121723.1, from coordinate 13,074,365 downwards.
ATCGTAGAAGACGATACTCTAACAATAGTAACCAAAAAAAAATAATTTAAAGTTCTTTTCAATTCAAAACGTAACAATAACAAAATTTTGAAAAAAATTGGTAGTGACAATCGCGAGCGTTGCTATAAGCAGGTAAAGCAGGTCTGACTTGAGGTGCGGTGCGGAAAAGCGCTGGGCGAGGTAACGGCCAACTTGACGTGAACTGGTTAGTAACTTAAGTATTTTTGGAACTCATTCCTAACTTTCTAAAAACCGTGAGTACAAAAATTGGCACGTCTGTGTCCTAAAATGCGTTGAAACAGGTGAAGATTAGATGAAATTGCATTTACAAAACCGACATTTAAATACATGATAGAGAAAATAAATTCAATGATATATGAATTTCAACTCATAAACCAGACTGGATTTGTATAAGATCTTGCAATATTGCAAAAGAGTTGCAACGCCGCCTGATATGGGAACATGCAAATATAGTATTTGTATTATATGAAATGAGATCCAGCTCAGCAGCGGGAAACGGTCAGTAGGTTTTGAGTTCAGACGGATATTACGAACATATTGAGTCAATACGAGATTAGGTAAATTTGAATATCTATTGCCTAGATGTTTAAAATATACCGAAGAGTTGAGGGAAAATTTTGCAGGAAATGCAGATAAAAGTGGTTCGTGGAGGAGATTTTCTATTTCCTATTCGAATGCTAAAAGCTATGGCTGGACACCTGCCGCTAACTTCACTCACAAATGTAACAAGAAACTAAACTGCTACTAGTGTTGGGTAGGACATGACTTGAAAAAGAGTTTGTAAGAGTAGCCTCTTTTTTGTCCTGGGCCAGTACATTGTCCCACTTCAAATGACGCGACGCGTCCTGATGCTTGGCATTACATTTGAAGTAATGAGTACAAATATATGACATTTGATGTCACTACAGTCGGATTGAAGCATTGGTACTAAATCACCTCAGCTTCAAAAATATGACAGAGAGGCAGAAACAGCAGAAAGCGTCCATTACAGTACAATGAAAAACAATTCCCGCGGGAATTAAAAAACCTTAATCCACGCGAACACGAAGTCTCGGGCATCAGCTAGTAGGTATCTAATAAAATATGGTATATGGTAAAGTCATCGTCAAATAATAAAAACCGATTAACATAGTTCCTAAATAGCGCTTGTAATTAAATAAAAAAATATGTAAATAATTTTAAAATGTTAAACCACAACAAAGGTTACACAATCATAAAGCCAAATAAACAAAATAGGTTAAATAGGTATATAGTTATTGAAAGTTGAAAGTCATTCATAAAACATAATACCTAATTATAAACACCTGAATATATTAATAACTACCTATTCTACTTATTTCACAACTAAGATATAAAAACGTTTCACAGATCACAATACTTTAACAAACTACATAGCTTCAATACGCGCCTCTCTCTCCCTCATACGAGTATTTCCATTTCGCTCGCTCGAAACGCGTGAGCGTCCATTACAGAATGAATGGCATGACATGACGCGGCGCGTCATGTCATGCGCGTCAGACGCGCTATTGAGCATGTGCCTCGCTCCTCCTCGCTTGCGCGTAAGACGACTACCGCGACAGAAAATTTGAAGTGGGACATTTTGAAATGTTGAGCCGCTCTTACATTTTGACGTCGTGTACGGGACAAATGTACCGCCTCTTGTATGTCCTACTCAACGCTAACTGCTACTAAGATAATAAATTATATTTGAAGTTAATATATTATAGTCCCAAGAACTTTCGATGTGCCTTAATCCTTTATAATTTAAAATATTGTTTCTAATCAAATTCAATTTAGGTTAAAACGTCGCTTACGCTAAGTCAGCCGTCTTGTCTCGACCTGAAGTAGTTTTTCACTCAAATCATGGCATTATTGTAACTGAATAAGCCACTTTACCAAATTACGAAACAAATTGATGGAAGGCAGAGCTTAAAAATGAATGCACCTTGAACTATAAAATTGTTTCAACCATTTTGCATTATAAAATTGTATCCAATACACTCCAAGTTTATTAACTAGCTTCCAAAAGACGAGGTTCTTAATTCGTCGGTCTTTTTTTTAATGTATGTTCCCCGATTACTCAAAGACGCCTGGACCGATTTGGAAAATTCTTTCTTGTTTGAAAGGGTATACTTCCCAGGAAGTGCCATTGTCATCAGGTCAGGATCTGATGATGGGATCCTGGAGAAATCGAGGGAACTCTTCAAATTTTATAGGCACAAATAATACCTATACTTTGTAGTGGCGTTTAAATCGGTTTTAGAAAAAGAATTTTTGCGTTTATATTATTATTTAACTAAAGTATTTTTATTTATAAACAAAATAACAAGTGAAATTAATTCCGGCGCAAATTATTAGATGGGGAAGTTAATAAATATTTACATTTAATATATTGGAACCTTACATGCGGAAATTACGCGTGTTAGCTATTGTGTTGAGATAAGAAAGTGCGATATTGGTAGTCATATGAAATAGTATATTCGGTATTCTCTGCGGAAATATTTCGCACCGAGTCTATATGAGAGAGCTCAAAGGCCAAATCCAATAAACCAGTATTGAATATCGTTTATGTGCCGCTCGGAACCAAGTCCCCGAGGAAATAGAACCTCATTTCAACACCTTGTCTTGAATTTGGGGCATCTTAACGAAAATTACAAAAAAGTTTAAAAAATCTTACTACGGAAAATCGCAATCGGAGTTTGTTCCTTGTTTGATCGTATAAAATATAGCCTACTAGCTGACTAGCTGATGCCCGCGACTTCGCTCGTGTAGATTTAGTATTTAAAAATCCCGCGGGAATTCTCTGATTTTCCGGGATAAAGAGCCTATGTCACTCTCCAGGTCCTCAACTAGACCCATGCAAAAAATCACGTCGATCCGTTGCTTTGTTGTGGCATGATTGTAGGACAAACCAACAAACACACTTTCACATTTCGCTCATTTACAACAAGAGTAACATAATTCAAAATCGACGATGAGAGAATTGATGAATTCTTTCGTTACAGAGTAATTTCTTGTGGATGCTGCGATCTCGAAACAACACAGCGGCCAACAAAGCGACAGAGCATTAAGTCACAATCTCTCTCGCTCTTATTTTTTTGAGCTTAGCGTAATGTTGTTTTTATAGCAAAAAGTATAAATGTTCGACACTAAAATTGGTGAATTTTGAGTTATGTCAGCCTTGTCGCAAATGAGCGATTTATAATAGAAAGGATGTCACCCGGACCTTAATAACGAATCGATTGACACCTCATTCATTAAAATCTAAAAAAAATATTATTTATTTACACAAACGATCTTTTTTCTTTGTGCAAAATGTACCAGCATGTACCTACCTATCTGTGTTTCGTACGGCCTACGAAGCGTGCTTTCCTGTACCTACCAAATGACGGTGCTCGATAGAACAGAATGGAATGATTGATTGATTTAATTATCCGTAACATTTCAGCGCCCCGTACATCCTACGAGTGACGAGGGTGAACTCAACGGTTGACAAATTTGTACGTGCTACAGACACAGGCTACAGAAGTTGAGGGTGTCAACGTATCCATGTATCATTTCCAACGAATATCCTTCTTTTCGAAGTGACGATCCTGTCATTCCCGATAATTATTTCTCTGATCACATATTTTCAACAGATTTTTACAGTAAATATAATAAAAATTTATATTTTTGCAGTAGGTGATGCCTCTATGATATTGTATTTGTATAAAAAGACGTGGATACGTTACAAGCGTGCGGTAAATGAAGCGCGTAATGGCAGATATTTGTCGTAATTTGTCATGTTATTTAACAATGAAGTACTCTATTAGACTCTTTGTGAGTATGTAACTCATCCCTAGTAGAAATCATTGTGATACCTACGATTCGTCCGCGTGGATTAAGGCTTTTTTGATTCTCGTGGGAACTCTTCTCTCAGGTTAAAATGTAGCTTATGTGTTATTCTTATGGATAAGCTATTAGATTGAGAAGTTTCACCAAAATCCGTCCAGAAGATATTGCTTGAAAAAGTAACAAACATCCATCCATCTTCACAAACTTTCGCATTTTTATTTTTTATTGGATAGTCCGTGACTGCGATCTCACCTGATGGTAAGTGACGTTGGAGTCTAAGATGGTAACAGGCTAACTGATTTTAACTGTGAGTTCGGTTTCGATTCCCGACGGGGCAATTTGGGAATTTATAATTTCTAAATTGTTTCTGGTCTGGTCTGTTGGGAGGCTTTGGCCGTGGCTAGTTACCACCCTACCGTCAAAGACGTACCACCAAGCGATTAAGCGTCACGGTGGCGTATAGAAACCAATCAGGGAGATTGAAATACACTGCACTACTCGTTCCAAGTTAGCCGGCTACCATCTTCGCTCAGTCAAAAACCAAATTTAAGAACGTCGTAAGCGCCCGGCTTAGTTCGTCGTTTACGCGTTTCTCCGAAACATTTTCTGCGATTTGTTTGAGGCTTTACAAAATCATCTATCAAATCCAGCCATAACTCAATTCATTTATAATTTATCAAAGTGTTTAATGGGCAGTACCGCCGCGTCCCGATAACCGTATGAGCCGGGTCAAATGCCCGGATCCACCGCCATTACAACCGGCCCATGTTAATGGATATTGTACTGGTAATTGGGTTTCCGTTACCCGGTGCAAGATGATAGAGCGTTATTGCCTCCATATCTATGTGAATTAGTGTGAATTAGTATGAACTAAAACGAGGGCTGCCAAATATAGAAATTAGCTTTTTCCCGTGTCTTAGTTTTTACAACTACCCGCGGAAATATGTTGCTTTTCCAGAATAAAACTCAATAGGTAATCCATACAATCACGTCCATCCATAGTTATTTTGTCGAGTGATTGAAAGACAAACTAAGAAACAAACATAACTACTTTCACAACATGCTAGTATCTCACACTATCACGCTATAAATATATGAATATCATCACATCACATCACACTAATGCCACTAATATTATAAAGGCGAAAGTTTGTATATGTGTGTGTATAATTATATATATGTTTTTTACTCCTTCACGCCACAAAGAATTAACCAATTTGGCTGAAATTTGGAATAGAGCTAGCTCATACTCAAGAATAACGTATAGGCTACATTTTATTCCGGAAAATTAAAGAGTTCCCTTGGGAATCAAAAAACCTTAAACCACGCGGACGAAGTCGCAGGCAACATCTAGTTTACAATATTTTGAGTAGGTTTTGACAGTAACAGAAGAGCAAAGTTGGCGTCAACCTAGTTGTTTCGTCTGGGTGTATTGATAGCACTAGCCTTCTGAATTACAAACTTCTCAAGCAAAAAACATCCTTAATATAATTGGAACAGTGTTCCTATTTGAGTGATCGTATTCGGCAAGTCAACGAATTGACCGGATAACTCAATAAACCGATCCAAAGGACCATATATGCTCTCCGGTTCCGGTTAATGGACTATGAAATTGATTTATCTTGGCACTAGAGCATCAAACCTCAAAAAAAGCAAATACACTTGATAGAGTAACTTAGAATAGTAGGCACCAATACGTCACTTTATCCATGTGAAGAAATTTTTCTAGGATAAATCTTTGTTTCTCTGGAATAAAAATTATCTTATGTAGCGATTTGTGTCGTGAAAACTAGAAATACAACAAAACGAGATAGACAAATACGTTTTTGCAAAATTCATGGACTAACTAACTTTCCACTAATTTATTGTACAAAGTACAAAATAAGAGAGTTCCCGCGGAAATTAAAAAACCTTAATCCACGCGGACGAACTCGCGGGCACTAGTAGCTGTATAAATAGCCTATTGAGAGATTATGAGTAAATTGAGTAAGTATACTTTTATAAAAAACAAGCTTTAACTCGCGGCTTCGCTCACGTTAAGTTCGATTTTTCAAACACTTATTCTACCCCCTCAGGGATTGAATTTTCAAAAATCCTATATTAGCGGATGCCTGCGTCATAAAAGCTGCCTGGATGCCAAATTTCAGCCTGATCCATCCAGCGGTTAGTCAGTCATTCAGTCAGTCTTTGCCTTTTATATTATACTAGCGGACCCGACAGACGTTGTCCTGTCTTAACTATGAATATTGAAACTCCCCTTTTTACCCCCTTGGGGAGAGAATTTTCAAAAAATGTAAAATACGTAATTCTTTATTTTTGATCAAGAGCCAAAATATCAAGTTTCATAAACATAACTTGAAGAACGAAGGACTATCATACAAACATTCAACCCCTATTTAATCCCTTAGGGGGTAGAATTTTTAAAAACTGTGAAACACCTACTTTTTTGTTTTCAATTTAAAGCCTAAGTACCGAATTTTATGGGTATAGCTTGAAAAATAACGGAGTTTCATACAAACTTTAACCCCCCTTTTTACCCCCTTGGGGGGAGAATTTTCGAAATATGTAAAATACGTAATTCTTTATTTTTGATCAAGAGCCAAAATATCAAGTTTCATAAACATAACTTGAAAAATAACTTGAAGAACGAAGGACTATCATACAAACATTCAACCCCTATTTAACCCCTTAGGGGGTAGAATTTTTTAAAAGTGTGAAACACTTACTTTTTTGTTTTCAATTTAAAGCCTAAATACCGAATTTTATGGGTATAGCTTGAAAACTGACGGAGTTTCATACAAACTTTAACCCCCCTTTTTACCCCCTTGGGGGGAGAATTAAAAAAAATGTAAAATACGTAATTCTTTATTTTTAATCAAGAGCCAAAATATCAAGTTTCATAAACGTAACTTGAAAAATAACTTGAAGAACGAAGGACTATTATACAAACATTCAACCCCTATTTAACCCCTTAGGGGGTAGAATTTTTAAAAACTGTGAAACACGTACTTTTTTGTTTTCAATTTAAAGCCTAAATACCGAATTTCATGAGTATAACTCGAAAAATGACGGAGTTTCATACAAACTTTAACCCCCCTTTTTACCCCCTTGGGGGGCGAATTTCGAAAAATCCTTTCTTAGTGCTCGCCTACGTCATAAAAGGAACCTACTGTCAAAATTTCAAGTTTCTAACTTCAGTGGTTTAGGCTGTGCGTTGATCGTCAGTCAGTCAGTCAGTCAGTCAGTCAGGACAAGCCTTTTTATCTATAATATAAAAATGAATCGCAAAATGTGTTGGTAAGCGCATAACTCAACAACGCCTGGACCAATTTGGCCAAATCTTTTTTTAAAATGTTCGTTGAAGTTCAAGGATGGTTTTTACGGCGAGAAAAATTAGAATTATTGCTTGAAAAACCCTAAAAATAGCCCTTTTCTTTTTCCCATACAAATGATTTGAAACTAAAACGTAGTCAATTTGAGCTTTATTGCTATGGTATAAAGTTCATATTAAATTACAAGCACTCACTGTTGTCTAAGCAATGTAGGTGTGTTCCTAACGTCAAAGATCATATCTATCAAAACAATGTGCGTGTGTGCGTTGGAGCACAGAATACATAGTTGGAGGAGTTTAATGTCGCGTTCCGAAACTCGCGTTTCTTTTGTATTAGTTTCGGCACGCGAGATAAAATGCATCAGTTTCCACGTCATTATATCAGTCAAACAAAAAGCGAAGCATCGGTGAAAAATGTCGCAAAAACGGGGAAAATTATCCATATTTAAAATCTTTTAAAAACTTCTTAATCGCGATCATAATAATAGAAATTGACGCGGACGAAGTCGCGGGCGTCCGCTAGTATAATTATAGATTTAAATAGACGTAAGACACTAACAATTTAATCTGTACTTTTTGGATTATTGTAGAATATTTCGTATCTTGCGAATCGAAGGGTTTTTGCTTATGAAGTGAATCTGCTACATTGATGGCGGCGGTAAGATGTAAATGAAGGTTGTTTTGTTGTGTGTCGAGATACCCAGAACACTACCATGGTAATATTTGTTCTCGTTTGGAACGACGCCAAAAGAGACATTCTCAAACTGGTGCTTCGTAGATACTTACACTTTTTCTTAATAATATTTGAGTGACTAGATATTTTACGGAAAATTAATATTTTTACAGAATATAAAATCTATTTTTCTATAACTGTCTTAAATGGTAAACAATGGTTTCTCGCAGAATGATGTAAGAGACGTTTGTCGGTTACGCGTTTTTCCGATTTCTTTACTTTTTAAGACGGCAAAGAAAAATAGGTTATAAATATATAAGGGACACATTAGGGCACTTAACCAACTATCTGCTCTAAGAGGGAGATGGTATGTACCTTATATACCCATAGTTGAACACACTTCCAACTAAACTTTTTGGAATGTAAAATCAACAGTTTGATAGTAATCTTTGACATAATCAAACTTTACGCAACTTATCACCGTGAATTCACACGAAATTGCGGGCATCAACTAGTGTATGATATAATATTATAGTATAGTTCTTCCAATTCACGAGGGCGCGTGAGCTTAACTTGTGGTTACGTCGTGTACATGCACATTGCGTAAGTTAGCGTGCTTGTCGGAGCCTAGGTGGGAGCGGTCAGGCGCGAGCAAGCTCTCGCTCACACTTATACAAATACGACACACACATACCCTTGAGCCACGTACCCTCATGAGTTGCAAGAACTATACTCGGAGGTAGTTTTAAGAAAGTAAGGCTAGTAGAAAGGTAGTATAATGGCTATGTTCAACATCTCACCTGACAAGCAGCGTCGCGAAGAGCACCGTCAGCAGCGGCAGGAAGGTGGCGAAGCATGCCAGGAACAGCGTCTGCATATCGGTGAAACCTGAAAACATGGATACAACTGCGACAGGTCACGTGCCAACATGCTGCTCAGCGCACGCTGAGTCAGCGGCCAGTTGAGTCAGCAGGGCTTGAAAACCGAAATATCTTCAAACCGAACCTATTTGAAAGGATATCGGTAATCTACCGCGGTATTGGAATCATTTCGGTTTCCTTCAAATATCCAGCTTTAGAGTGAAACCATAACTCTTGATTTCGTTACTGAAATTAACCGTTTTATCAAACTTTTAACTTTAATTCATAATTATTATGTACGCGCTTGTGGTATACGCTTGAAGGATATAACCAAAGAATATGACTCACTTGCGCTCTTATACATATATGACATAAACCGGTTTATTTAGGTTTATTGTGTTAACCTTTGAGTATATAACCAACTGTATAACAGAATCGCTCATTTGAATATACCGGTAACCGATATGATTTCGGTTCGTTCAATAAATTAACCGATAAATTGAAGCACCGTAACCCTGCTCAACTAAACTATCTAAAACTGAACATGAACCTTCAGCTTGTTTAAATGCTCAAGTGCAAAAGATAAAATATAACTTTGTTGTCGTTATTAGTCGACAAAGCTTTAAAGTCGCATCACGCACACAAGTAAATAATTGCTGTAAGTATATGTTTCCTCTCTCACATTGAAACAAGTGGCCGAGCATTCCGTTTTAGACTCCACGATTTGCACATCTCAATAAAAATACATTTCGAGCATCGAATCAAACACGATGAATAATTGTACCTAAATCACCTTGCTTTATACATCCAATATCTTCAACTAGTACTTCAAAATAAAATCGATAGTAGGTACATGAATGTACGACTTTATAGATGAGAGTTTAGGTATTTCGATGCTCGAATAATATAACAACGTTTTCGAGTAGTTCAAAATCGTACTAAAAGTGGGAGGGAGGCGCAGCGACAAGCCGCGGTTTTTTTGGGTGGATATTATTAGCAAGTGTAAAAAAATGTATGTAAATTTATGTTTGTCTTCTAAGAGGAAAATAGATTATAGAATAGATTTTTTTTTATTCAAAGAAACTTTTACTAAGTGCTTTCGAATCGTCAAATGAATCTACCACTTGTTGTAGACCGATGATTCTACAATGATTGTAGTTAGTACAGACGTGAATATCGACAGGATATTCAAAGTCGAAAGGCTACAAGCTATCTGCGCAGTAGACCGATAGAATTAATTAAGGGTAGCTACGCAGCTCGCATTTACTTAGGTAATTAGGGATAATCTATTCGCGCAATTAGTTGGTAATTACTTAGAAGATAGTCTGTTATATTGCTACTAAAAGAGCAATCAAACGTTATAATATTAAAAACCTTTATTTTAAGCATATAAAAAAATTAAGTCTAATCGCCTGTATCCTTAGATCTAGAAAGTATCGCATTTCTATTTTTTTTTGTTTTAAGAAAGAATATTAGCCAGGCTTATTTGGAGGGGTCCAAATAAGCGGAAAGCTTGTGCTAGGAGTGGGTACGACAATAGTGCAACAGGTAGGGTTCGAACCTGCGACCTTTCAGTTTTCAGTCCGCCTTTAACCGTTAGATAATTCAGGCTTTTGAAACTTTTGTAATGCAGTAGGTACCAATTTCCTCGTAAAGTATAATGCGTTTCAAATGACAATAGGAATGAGAAGCCGCCATTTTCTGTTTCTATCTCACTCAGTGTACACCTCATATGAGCAGGACAAAAATATAAAATGGCTGTTTGACTGTTCTATTTTCATTTGAAACGCATTATAGCAATACTATAAGTTAATGAAGCTATAGGAAGCTTGAGGCATCACAGTTTTGCCGTGACCTGTGTAATAAGTCTAATAAATAATTGGTTTCTAGGTCTACTTTCCACATGACCTGGATTGCCTGCGATACGGTTCAACTGGGCTCAACCGATTCCTATCGGGTAACCTACCGTGCCTGAATCGTTTAGATATTTCTCAGTAAATTGATTAAGCGAAGTGTTTTAGCAAGCTCTGTATACTTGTATACGAGTATCTACTTTGTGTGAGCACTTTATTTCTAACCTCGAAAGAAAGAGAGGGTTTTATAAAGACGTGTGTATATCTATCTGTTCAATCGTAGATCCCTAACGAATGGACCGGTTTTGATGTGGTTTTTATCTATTTGAAATCTCACGTGATTGAGATGGAACGATAATTTGTAAAGATCTGCGCAGGCGTTTAAAAATCGTGTAAAAGGAGGTGAAAAGAATGACTTTGACAGTGACTGGCACAATACAACGAGAAAATCTACGGACAATCCTGTTCGTATCGTATAAACTGCTTTTTAGTGGTTTGTATTTTTAACCGACTTCTAAAGAAGAAGGTTCTCAATTCGTCGAAATCTTTTTTTTTATGTATATTCCGCTTACGGTCCCCGATTACTCGAAGACGCCTGGACCGACTTGGAAAATTCTTTTTTGTTTGAAAGAGTATACTTCCTTGGTGGTCCCATTGTCATCAGGTCAGGATCTGATGATGGGATCCTGGAGAAATCGAAGGAACTCTTCAAATTTTATAGGCATAATTGATATACTTTGCAGTGGCGTTTGAAGTCGGTTTTGTAAAAAGAATTTTTACGTTTATATAATATCACAGTCGTGCCCATCCTTATTTTTCTGTGATCGAAGAGCCCATCCAGTATAGATATTTAGTAAATCGGTTTAGCAAAATATAACTATACCTATTTGTATCGGATTGAACAGATTGTATGGCTGCAAAGGCCGGTGCTATTCATTATTATCGGGATATCGACGCTACTAGCACTAATGGTGTGCAGTCCAAGTTATAAGATTGAGCGATTAAAATAATTTTATTATAAAGTTGCAAAAACTCATAAGAAATCGGTAGAACAATACGCCCTACTAATATATTCTAATCTACCCTACTAATATATTAAAGTGAAGTATATTTTTTGTTGGATTATCCTTCAATCACCCAGCAACGACTTGACGTAATTTTTTGCATGGATATGGGGTATAGTTGAGGACCTGCAGAGTAATATAAATAACTAAACTAAATAAATGACTTGTTTAAAATTTTGCCCTTACAATATTAGTGTGATTAATTTACAAATCTATAGGTATTTACATTTTCAGGGTGTTGGAATATGACCACAGCTTTTCTAATTCCGAGGAAATATCTACTCAGTAATGGGCCGGCCACGTGTTAATATAATGAGAATTAAATCGCCTTCGCCCGTAACTCGATATGTACGTCTACAGTCTACACTGAAAGCACATCCGATGCCGGAATACAAATCCCCCCGAAAACAAGGGTCCACCATAAATTCGGCCACTCGTTAATATCTCAAAGAGGTTGAATCGAACCGGGTTTCAGTCCCTAGGGGGCACACACCTCGTTAACATGCTTTTTGGTACACCTGCGTGTGACGATGACAGTTACCTCTGCAGGGGACAAATTATCCACGGGGAAAGGAAAAATGTTTATCCCCACGCTCAGTTTTACCCACCCGTCGAGCATGGACAAAACGGTGGAAATAGGAATATACCTACTTCTCCTTTCTCCTGTCATGCTTTAGCATAGAGAGAAGATATTTTTATCTCTTGTCAGTGGGTAAATTCGGGGATAAAATTTTTGTCTCCTACCCATACTCACCCTGCCGATAGGCTGAATTTATCACGTTCTTGCTGCATCAATGCATACTAACTAATAGGGAAACAGTGCCAGCCAATCAGAGGTCATTGCATTCATAACAATGATGCAATCATTTGTAGTCAGTCCCACAACTTATTTTCAGTTAATAATTTTATGCGTTGTACCTTTATTTTTCAATTCGGTTTTCGATGAAAGAGGAAATAGAGGTTCGACATGAGGCTACCTTCTATCTCTGAAGATCAGAGGATTCGCGCGGAATTTTTAAGAAACCTAACAAAGCCGCGAATAAAAACTAATTAGAGCTTGTTAGAGCTAATAAGTCTTACCCAAATGTATTTTTGATATTTTGGCAGCTTTCAATATAAACACTGCCAGACCGCCATAGTATAGCCTCAATAACCAAACGGTAAGGTGCGGACTGAAAACTAAAACGTCACAGGTTCGACCCCCACCCGTTACACTATTATCGTACCTACTCCTAATACAAGTTTTCAGCTTATTTGGAGGGGAGAGGAGAATATAAGGCAAGTTCAGCTTGGCTATTATTCTTTAAAAAAAAAAATTCCTCGGTTCCTCAAGACTCTGTCTATCATCTTTTCACGCTGGTACGTTTTGGAGAAAAATTGACGTGGCATTCATCCTGTAGAACTGCTCAGGGCATTTTAATTCCGGACAATCCTTTTTTATCCAATATCATAATTTGCATTAAAGCATCCAACATACGTTGAGCTCGATAAAAGCTGTCACGTAATCCCGGTTAACCGCACACACATTGCGAAGGTATTAAATTTATTTGAGCGTGACAATCACAAGCCTAACATCGAATTAATCCGATCCTAAATAAAAATGTTCAAGCCTCTATCCCTGGAATACCGACCTTTTATTTAAGACCAGTAAGCTGAATTATATATTTTATGGAATAAATTCCCGGATACCTACCCAGGAATGTCCCGAATTTGGGACATCCACGTAATAACATTGACGTTGAATGCTTGTCATAACGTCCGTCCGAAATCAACTTATACCCAAAATACCATGTTGAGATAGGATTGAATATTCATGTGAACTGGTATTTTAACTCTGTAATGTTTCTTATTTGATGAACCAAGTTGTACTTATTTATTTCCTTACTAGCTTTTGATTGCAACTTCGTCCGCAAGGAGTTAGGTTTCATAAAAATCCCCCCGAAATCTTTGTTCTCCCGGAATAAAAAGTTGTTTCATGTTTTGTTTTCAACCCTATATCAAAGGTCATAAGGCTGAATTTGAATTGTTATTAAAAGGACGCTGTGTCTTTACTCCTCTCCAACAGTATTCGTAAGTAAATCATTTTTTCAACAAAATTGTAACATAAAGCCATCAACAACAAATTGTTGATCGCCGTCTTAAAGCCGAAAGACAAACAACAAACAAAAAAATGATACAGATGATTACAGTAGGGTTAGTATAAGATTTAATCCGACTGATCGTGTTCGTAATCGATGAAATTAGTGTCAAAGTAATTTGAACCATGATATCCTTAAATTAGAGCTCAAATTCATATATGCATTCTTATACGTTTAAGTATACGGATACGCTCCAAATTAAAATCGGTTTTACTGAATTTGTGACTGTAAAACAATATATATATATATATAATATATAATACAGTTAAGGTTCATTATACTTTGACGCCAATGTCTTCGAATACGAATACGATCAATCGAAATCGTATTAAATCTTATACTAACCCTAGTGATAATAAAGAAACATGAGTAGTATACCTAAACTGTTATGCGCCGCTCTCCCAACTCATTGTCTAGTCCCTCGAAATTCTATCTTGTTTAAAAAAAAATATTCTAGCATGGTGCGGGTGACAAGTTCATAGATCGCAATTTATTTTGTACCATATAGTTGTACATTTTTTTTTTTTTCAGAAAATCTGTGTTCTTAATGTGAACAAATGTATAAAGTAAAGTATAGTAATTCTATGTATGAAGTATGGTACAAAATCTATCACTCGCATTTTGCTACAAAGAAAAATTTGTAGTAAGTCAATTAGCATCTTTGTAATATTCGTACATACTATGTTTTCTCTACTAACGAAGTATTTGTAATGTATTAGACAGTTACATCTAGAAGTAGGATAACGGTTAGAAGAATGTCTACTCACTTGTGTCCGGTGCCAAGTCGTTCTCAACATTGTGAGCAGTGATGTTAGCTAAGTTATAAGCACTCTTATTTTCATTAATATTCGACGGCTTTATAACCTCTACCAATTCCACGTAGTCCACTTTTCTCAATACATCTGTACTATTTCTATTCCTTTTATCTAAGCTATTTACACTGAAGCTATCTTTCGCTGTACTATTTTCACTACCATTAATTTTAGCAGCGATTAAAAATTCAAATCTAGGCGTGTCGACGAAGTCAGAATCAGATCTGAAAAGAATATCTGTCAATGTTCCTTCTCTATCTGACTCTGAATCTATCATCTCTTCTAACAACGGACTTGATATGTTTAATTGTTTTTCGAAAGCTCCTGCTTCGTTATTGGGTATTTCTAGTATACTAATTTGGTCTTGTTTATTAATCTTTTTTCTTGAGAACGCTTCGTCTCTATCTTGTTCCGCATTGACTATCGCCTCCATGTTAGTATTAGAATTTTTATTGGTTTCTTCGGCCGTTTCCTCTTCATCTGCTACTGTAAGCGTATCGGAATTAGAATCTACTGGTATGTGATAACTATTATTATTAGAAAAACGCATAACTATATCGGTTGAATTGAAATCGGAATACGGCCTCGAGTGAACCAAATCCACCGATAACAGTGCATTTAGTAGGTAAAACATTAGTTTTAATTTCACATTCGTCATATTTCCTCAAGCCTTGCCGTCTTTAGTCAAATATTTTTTGCCATTTTTAGTTTGAAAGGGGAAAGTTCGAGGTTGTTCTAGTTTTGTTGCACCATTTTCATTCCATCGCAGCCGTGCACCCAATCTGCGAACAAAGGCAACTATTAACTATGCAAGTTCTTTTCATAATCAGATTTTATAGGCAGGTTCCCCGGAAATATGCTCGTAGCCAAACTTTTCTTAAATAAGCTTTCATTCCGTTTCATTAAAATCGCAATGGTTTAGTTAAAAAAAATCCACGAAATAGTTGCATTTTCGAGCGTTTTCGCATACTTCTATAGGGTTCTCTTACTTATTTGTAAAAATCTTAGTTACGATTTCTGATTGGATCTATTATTGACAAAAATAATTTTTTTTTGATACTGTTTTAACCACAGGACCCCACGAACCTTAGTTTCCCGTGCGTATAAATTAAATTTTACATTGTCTATAGGTCTTTAACTACATCTATACAAAAAATTAAGTCGATCAATTACTCGTTACTAAGTTACGGTTTTGCATAAACTAACACAGAAACACACCCAGAAAATAAGTTTCGTTAAAATTATTACTCAGTAATTAAAATAAATCGCATTCAAATCGGTCCATCCGTTTGAGCCCTATGATGTCTCATACAGACAGACAAACTTATAACACCAATCTTGTTCCATCAGGGTTATTAAGTATGATGGCCATGGAAGCACACTTAGTTATTACAAGATCTCTCTCTTCTAAGCTATATAGTATGTATGTACGTAGAGATAATTCATTTTGTTGTAATACTATCATCATAATGTTATAGTGGAAGACATCAAAACATAATAAAAAAGTATCGCAAATAAGATTACGTGGATGATAAACTACTCACTCAATATTTATTGTGGATTAGGTTGATTTATAGGAGCCTTTCATAAGACGTCCGGCCTTAGAACTAGGAAAATATGGGCCTACTTTTTAACCATTAGCATTTTTGTTTTCTGTAGCTACAGTTTTTTTTAAATTAATCCTCTCAAGTTTCACACTTCACAGATAAGCTCTTATTGTTTCAGCACGTCCTTTTTTGCATTGTATGTTGCCTTTATGTTGCAAAAAATTTGAAAAAGTGTGTATTTTTGAAACTTCTTTGTGGAAACACTGTGCATAGCATAGTTTTGTTAACCATTGCAATTATTTTGCATTTTGCTGTCAATGTCTCCTGAGGATAATTTTTGAAAAGAGCAACTGCTGAGTTTCTTGCCGGCTCTTCTCAGCAGAATCTGCATTCCGAACCGGTGGTAGATTTATGACGTGTCATAAGAGCCACAAGTTGGCCTACATGAAATAAATAAATTTTGATTTGATTTCATTCCAACAAAAGAATCAATTATTATTGATTCTTTTGTTTGTTCGCTTTTCATGGCGTTTCAGGAAGACATAAATAAATAAATAAATGTTCGAATGATATTTCTAATTTTTATATATTAATTATTATTTACTCGCAGCCCTTCATCCTTCCTTCCAAATACGAAAATGTGTTTGTTTGTTGGTTTGTCCTTCAATCACGACAAAGCAACAAATCGACGAGATTTTTTGCATGGGTATTGTTGAGGACCGGGAGAGTGACATAGGCTACTTTTTATCCCGGAAAATTAAAAAGTTCCCGCGCGAATTTAAAAGCTAAATCCCGACATCAGCTAGTAAATGATAAATTTTAGGACAGGAAAATACAAATATTATGTACTGAATTCCTACTGATGTCTCCGCAAATCTGCGTTATTTCGTCTATTATATCCCACATATTTCTCTCTGAACGTCAGCTGATTGGCCTCAATAAATCACCACGGTCCACTCTGTTCCACAAATAATAGTACATATACCTCCATACATGTATTATAGCATTATACAGACGAAAACTACTCGTACATATCTTTTGTTTTTAACTGACTTCCAAAAAAGGAGGAGGTTTTCAATTCGCCGGAATCTTTTTTTTACTTTTTTTATTTTTTATGTATGTACCCCGATTACTCGAACACGCCTAGACCGTTTTAGAAAATTCTTTTTTTGTTTGTAAGGGTATACTTCCCAGGTGGTCCCATTGTCATTAGGTCAGGATCTGATGATGGAATCCTGGAGAAATAGAGGGAACTCTTCAAATTTTATTGTTACAATTGATATACTTTGTAGTGTCGTTCGAAGTCGATTTTGTAAAGATAAAATATAAATGCGTAAATATGCTTGTTTTTCCTTCGATCACTCAGCAACGGAATCATAACCGGTGTAGGGAAGCATTAGGTATCAGAACGAAGCAGGAAAATGTCACACGTGAGTTAAGTTATTAGCTTCCTGTCCCTCTCTACATTCACGATTCAAACTTGACATGCTTGACACTCACAACAAAAATGAACTTTGCTCTCCTTTTACACGAATTTTTGTTCATTTTTCTTTTTTGTCACTTCATATTTTGGTAATCGTGTTAACAAAAAAGTCTATCAAAGCGCTTCGCCGCTCTCAAGAGAGCGTTATATTGCTTCTCGCCTCTTTATTAGGCGAGAATTTCACTGGAAAGGCTTTCTTGCGTGATAGCAAAGTTCCCTTTGACCGAAAATTCGTTAATGTAAAAGGGGCAAACCTATCAATACTTCTAGAGATCCGTAGAAAACGTAGGTACGTACTTTTTTTCTTGTATAGTTCTTGTATGAAAATAATATTTGACGTTGGTATCATCCTTATAGGCATTTCAACCAATAGGTCCACAGTACCACTTGTGTCTCAATAAGCTAATTAATATAAAGGTGAAAGTTTGTATGTGTGTGTGTTTGATACTACTTCACGCCACAACGAATGAACGAATGAACCGATTTGGCTGAAATTTGGAATGGAGATGTCTCATACCCTCTAATACATAGGCTACATTTTATCCCGGAAAATATAGAGTTCCGCCGGAAATTAAAAAACCTTAGTCCACGCAGATGAAGTCGCGGCAACCATATGCCTTTCCTATATAATTCCGTCTACAAAAATGCGCTCGAATATTACGTCGGTGAACATCGCGCGTCACCCGCGGTTCCTTTGACGCGAGTGTCAACCAATCACGTTTGAGGACAAACCACGCCCACCTCCAGAACAAAGATGGAATGGAGTGGCGTTAGTACTATTTTCGTATAAAATCTCATCAAAATTTTATTTGGATGGGACGTGTAAACCAGACTTATGCATTTATATAAAATAATATAATTGCGGTTGAGCGTGTAATAATGAATATAAATCAAAGAATATTCACTTATTATGCATGTACGCAACGGATACACGTACAAACATATTTTTGCCATAGTTAATTGAATCACTTAAATTAAAAATATAATGTATTTATTTATTAGTATAGGCCACAGAATAAAGACTTGGTAAAAGTCGCCGCAAAGATATTATATGGCATTATTTTTTGTTTATGATTGTAATTCTTTTCGATTAAGTACATATTTTTTTTTCATATTTAGTATAGGTATGTATAGGTATAAAACATATCATACAGTCTGTTTTTTTAATAGGGTTAGTTTTTTTTAAAGTTGCGGATGCGGATGCGTATATCCACAGCATCCCTAATCTGTATGTACGTAACACGTACGACGTATACATACAAACATACATAGAATAGAATAGAATAGAATAGAAATATTTTATTCAAATAAACTTTCAAATAATACAAACATACATACATAGTTAAATACATACAAACAAACATAGGTACAGTACACAGTTTTCGCAACTAGCAACATCCATATCCGCATGACCATCCGCATTGATTATTGCGGATGCAGATTCGGATGTCCAACTCAATGCGGAATATCCGCAACTTACCTAATCTATAGGTACGTAATACGTACGACGTATACATACAAACATAGTTATATAGTTAAATACATACAAACATGTATACATAGTAAAATACATACATAATCATAATTCATATGCGGATACAAAGTTTTACTTCGAAAAAAATAACACGACTCCATTCTTTTTGTAATGCAATTGTACGACATTTTAGTAGCACATTTTTTATCATAGCAAAATTAAAAAATACCCAGCTTATGCTGTAAATTAAATAAGAAAACGATATACTTACAAGTGAAATGTTATTTCATCTCTTTTTTGATGGATTTCCGAACGTTTTTTGCATGATTTGACTGCAAACGACGGCTTTTTTAACGATCAAAAATACGAGCGATACGTTGAAGCGCGTGCGGCCGACTGATAACAAAGACAATAGACTTTTGCAAATTCTATTGTCTTTTTGAGCGCGTTTTTTTTCTTCTAAGGGCCTATCCTTATATATCGATGAGTCGCGGGCATCATTTAGTTGATTATAAGTTCGACGCTTCAAACCTGCACTATAATTGTCGTGTGTATTTTTAAATACAAGGTTTACGCATAATTGTGAAACCTCAATATCCCAACGGTTAAAAGTGCGGACAGAATAATGAAAGATCAACGGTTCGATCCCCATCCGTTACACTATTATCGTACCGTACGTTTGAAGGGGGAGGAGATTATTTGAAGTTCAGCTTGAATGAAAGAAAGAAAGAAAGAAAGAAAGAAAGAAAAAGCATTTATTTAAGAAATTGTGCCACACATCTTGCCAGCTTGAAAGAAAGAAAGAAAGAAAGAATGAAAAAGCATTTATTAAACAAATTGTGCCACACATCACGATACACTAAGGTGCATTAACCCGACACTTCTATCTCCCAAGCATTTCCAAAAAAACCCAAGCAATAGAAGCGCCGGGCTAACATATGTCATGTGTGGCCAAAAAAAGTCCGAGCTCAGCAAAAAGCTTTAATAAATACCTTTAACAAAGATATTCAGCGCTGATTTTCAGCTAGGATCCATAGGATAGGAAACTAATGCTTGGCATAATCCTCTTTAAAAAATAAAATAGATGGGAAATTGGAACACTAATCATGTCTAGCATGGCATGGTATAAACTGTGTTAGTTCTAAATTTTAATTTGATCAGCCATTAGGCTAACCGATTCAACTGGCTAACTTTCACAAGCGCTAGTCCGACCAGCAGCGACGCAAAGTTAGCGCAATTTAGATAACTCGTTGAACGTATGGTTAGACAAGTTTAAATGGACCGTTTACTTTAGTTACCTATGCACATAACGCTGGTTGCACGAATGATTAATTCATATTCAAAATCCCTACCTAGGTACCTACGCTATATTAAACAAAAGTTTCCGAAGTTATAGATAGTTAGCTTTTACTCGTGACTTGTGAAAAGGATGCCAACGGGACCCTGTTACTGCCTCCGCTGTTCGTTCGTCTGTCTGACAGCTGGCTGTATCTCATGAACCGCAATAGAAAGATACTTGCATAGAATGTGTATATATATTACCGCTATAACAAGAAATAATAAAAAAATGTTTTTTTTTATTTTATTCGATGACAAGATAGCCCTTGACTGCGATCTCACCTGATGGTAAGTGACGATGCCGTCTAAGATGGTAGCGGGCTAACTTGGAAGGGGTATAGCAGTGTAAATTCAACCCATACCCCTAATCGGTTTCTACACGCCATCGTGCCGGAACGCTAAATCGCTTGGCGGCACGTCTTTTGACGGTAGGGTGGTAACTAGCCACGGCCAAAGCCTCCCACTAGACCAGACCAAAGACAGTTTAGAAATTATAAATTCCTAAATTGCCCCCGCCGGGAATCGAACCCGAGACCTCCCAGTTATAAGACCACAGCGCTCACCACTGCGTCAGGGAGGTCGTCAAGGGTGTACAAGAAACGTGATTTTTCGGCGTACGGAACCCTTCGTGTGCGAGTCCAACTCGCACTTTGCCGGCTTTATATTATTACAAAGATAAAAGCTAAAAACAGTAACTCGCCTAGGAAACGGTGATATAAAATCGGTCATATTGATTTTGTTCGTATAAAATACAGCCGGGCCATAATAATGAATCGTTTGACATCTCTTTCATCAAAATCGTCTCAGTAGTTTAGGCCACACTCCGAAGTCTGGAACATCGGCGCAAGGTGGCATGTCTGTCGGTATTCTACAAGATATATTTCGGAGTGTGCTCAAGAACTGTTTAATTTAGTTCCTCCATCACCTTTCTACCACCGAACCGCAAGGTATCGCATGAATCTGCACCGCTATGTGGTCGAAATTCCACAATCTCGCACTAAGCGCTTTGCTTCCTCGTTCCTAATACGCACCGTAAAAATTTGAAATGCCTTTCCGGCTTCTGTTTTTCCAACTAACTATAACTTGGGTGTCTTTAAATCAAGAGTGAATAGGCATCTTATAGGTAAGCGCAGACCATTCCTGGCTGCATCTTCATTTACCATCAGGTGAGATCGCAGTCATATATAGCGCTGGTCTATACCTATATTTAAAAAAGGCGCTACCAGACATAGCAGGATGCTGCGGAGGAACATACATAAATACATACAAACATACACATAGACTGCTATAATCATAACGTTTCCTTTGTTGTAGTAAAGTCGGGTAAAAAATAGATACGCAATTTACTCTTAGAATACCTCTTCGGGTATGGAACGTGACATGTCCATCGGAGTATCTGTGCTTGAAGGCAAAACGTGATTTGTACGGCCATGAAGTTTTGTCTTTACGTAAGACGCAGCTCTAAACTTGAACAAATAATAAGTAGCCCCGATATCTCACAGATATATCTGACGACCTCCCTAGCATAGTGGTGAACGCTGTGGTCTGGGAGGTCTCAGATTCGGGCAATTTGGGAATTTATACATTCTGAAATGTCTCTGGTCTGGTCTGGTGGGAGGCTTTGGCCGTGGCTTGTTACCACCCTACCGTCAAAGGCGTGCCGCCAAGCGATAAAGCGTTCCGGCATGTTGGCGTGTAGAAACACATTAGGGGTATGGGTTGAATTTACAATGCCATACCGCAGTCAAGGACTATCTTGTCATTAAATTAAAAAAAAAGATGGACATGGATCCGAAATATGGTCGCTAACTATAGACCTCATAAGAAGGCTCAGGATCACTCAGCGGGCGATGGAGAGAGCTATGCTCGGAGTATCCCTGCGAGATCGAATCAGAAATGAGGAGATCCGTAGGAGAACTAAGGTCACCAACATAACTCAGCGAGTCGCAAAACTGAAGTGGAAATGAGCGGGACATATAGTTCGAAGAGCTGATGTTCGATGGGGTCCCAAAGTGCTGGATTGGCGACCCCGCACCGGGAAGCGCAGTGTCAGCGGTAGACTCCGCACAAGGTGGATCTTCTGGTGGAGCTTGTGGATCCAGGCGGCGCAAATCCATGGTGTTGTGGAAGTCCATGCAAGAGATCTTTGTCCAGCAGTGGATGTGTATCGGATGATAAATAAGAAGATATCTCAAGAAGTGTGTAAAAATGTTTCGGTATAGTCGGTTAAAAATAGAAAAAAGAATGAAAATTGTTCACCCTCTGCGGCGAAATAGCAAATGTTTTTGATTGACACATTACTGCCTTGCCAACTTTCATGTGGATAGGCACTAGGGATGTACAAAGTAGTTTTGATTTTCCAATTCGATGATATAAAATATTAGGTACCTACTTAACTTACAAAATCAAATCAATCCGTTACTCAGTTAAATCTCCCTTTTAAATTTTTTAACCAACTTTAAAAAAAGGAAGAGGTTCTCAATTCATCGGACTCTTTTTTTGGTATTTTCCCCGATTACTCAAAGACACCTGAAAAATCAAAATTCTTTTTTTGTTTAAAAAGTACACTTCCCAGGCAATCCCGTGGTCATCAGGTCAGGATCTGATGATGGGATCCTGGACAAATTGAGGGAACTCTTCCCATTTTATACGCACACTTGATACCTATAATTTGTAGGTTTTTAAAAATATTTTTTCATTTGTTTCAAAATTCAAAATTTATTTATTTCATATAGGCTAACCTGTAGCTCTTATGACATGTCACAAATCTACCACCGGTTCGGAATGCAGATTCTGCTGAGAAGAGCCGGCAAGAAACTCAGCAGTTGCTCTTTTCAAAAAAAAAAAATTTTTTTACAAAGCTATGCTATGTATATAGTGCTTCCACAATAAAGCTTCAAAATGCAAAAATGCATACGTAGGTACACCAATCCAACGCATGTTAAGACGGGCAGTCAAAGCAGACCCATTCCCGTTGGTGGCACCCGTTCATGAGCATGACGCATGATCCAGCCATTGCTTCGCTTTATTTTTTTATTTTAATTCGTTGACAATATAGTCCTTGACTGCGATCTCACCTGATGGTAAGTGACAACGCAGTCTAAGATAGTAGTGGGCTAACTTGGAACGGGTATGGCAGTGTTGATTCAACCCACACCCCCTAATCGGTTTCTTCACGCCATCGTGCCGGAATGCTAAATCGCTTGGCGGCACGTCTTTGACGGTAGGGTGGTAACTAGCCACAGCCAAAGCCTCCCACCAGACAAATTCATGTTTATATTATTGCTCTATCGATACCTACATATTCCAATAGAGTGGAACTGGCCTAGCTCTAACGGCGCTAGAGCGCGCGACCCACACGCGAGCCAATGAAAACATGTACAGGTAAATTGGACAAATCTAGTACGGGGCAATTCGTTTTTTTTCTAATCTCTAACAAACTGCTATTGCTTGGCACGTTTATCTAGTAGGTACACTTTGTACCCAGCTCCGGAAAAAGTAAAGGTTATGATTTTAAGTCTATGTAGGTATGTAATATGTAAGTGTGTGGAGACCATGTACCGGTAAGAGAAATATGGGAGGCAACCATCGCGTTGGTCCTACGATATCATCAAGCTTGTATGAGAAAACAAAAAAGAGAAAGCTTGGGCAAATCTTGGATGAGACTGGCACAACACCGACAGGAATGGCGTGCACATGAGGAGGCCTATGTCCAACGATGGACAAAATGAAAATCCTCGCAAGGAAGAAGATATCGACATCCCGCTGACGAAAAATATAGCATAATAAAAGTCAATTAACTTAAGGCTAGCTAAGCCGTCGATATAATATTATGTATGTGACTATTTAAGAATGTTTCACCGTACCGAATAAACTCAAGTCAAGAAAGAATAGGCATCTTCTAGGCAAGCGCGCTCCAACCTAACCTCATCAGTGCTATCCAATACTGATTGTCATCAATTTTGATGAATGAGGTATCAATCAATTCGTTATTATAGTCCGGGTGACATAGGCATTTTCTACGAACAAAATAATTATAAAGGATGTTTCATCCAATTTTCCGTAGTCGGGCTACAGTTTTTTTAAACTGTTGTCCTTAGGACGGTTTCAGATTGACAGATTTTTCGGCGCGTATAAGCTCAAACAGACACACTTTCGAATTATACGTAAAGTACTAGGTGTCAAGGTAAATATGGAAAAGCAATCATTTTCATAGTCTCCCGAGGGCGGAGTTTACAAACACAAAAGTATAATTTGAATATCAAACATGAATAACATCGTCAAACTTTAAAATTAACAGGCGAATGTCATTATTAGTTCGACGCCCTACGTCCTTTGGGGATTAAAGCGAACGAGTAAATAATCAAACATAGATAAATCCTCAAACTACCGTGTTGTTAGGTACACTGACCTCTATAATTAATCTATGATTGAAACTGGACTGGCTGCCATCATAATAAAAAAAAAACATATTTTTTGGACATACTTGATTGACGCCATTTTAAACAGTTACGAGTATCCAAGTAACAAAAAAGCATCCATCCATCTTTCCATACATCCAAACTTTCGCATTTATAATATTAGTAGGATAGGATTATATGTATTGCATTTTTGAAGCTTCGCTGTGGAAGCACTGTATACATAGCTTAGTCTGGTTACTTATTGTAAATTATTTTATTTTTTGAAAAGAGCAACTGTTGAGTTTCTTGCCGGTTCTTCTCAGCAAAATCTGCATTCCGAACCGGTGGTAGATTTATGACATATCATAAGAGCTACAAGGTAGCTTATATGAAATATATAAATTTTCAATTTGAATTTGAATTTGGATAGTTGAGAGAAAGAAGACCTTTCACCCCGAAAAAACAGTACTTACCCTAACTCACGCTAGTTATTTATCAAACAAATTATTTATTTTTCGCTCGACAAATTATAATGTAAACATAAAAATCCTTTTTACAAAACCGACTTCAAACGCCGCTTCAAAGTATGTCATTTGTGCCTATAAAATTTGAAGAGTTCCCTCGATTTCTCCAGGAACCCATCATCAGATCCTGACCTGATGACAATGGGACCACCTGGAAAGTAAGGGTATACTTCCAGTATACCAGGATTCCATCATCAGATCCTGACTCGATACCAATGGGACTACCTGGGAAATCCTTTCAAACAAAAAAATAATTTTTCAAATCGCTCCAGGTGTCTTCGAGTAATCGGGGAACATACATAAAAAAAAAAGGTTCCGACGAATTGAGAACCTCCCCCTTTTTTGGAAATCGGTTAAAAAGTAGAGCATAACATAGTTAGCAGCTAGCGAATAGTTTCAGTGATTTGTGTAAACATATAGCAGTTAGCTGTTTAAACTGGCTGCGACCTCGTTATGCAAATTTGGTGCTCATTATTACGGTATGTTAGCTCTTCTACCAACTAACATAGGTAATATATAATTATACATACAGGTGGCTATGCGAACCTACACAGTTGTATGTTTAACAATGTGCGAAGGGCCTATTACACTTTAGCCTATCACTTACTTTCCGGGATAAAAAGTAGCCTATGTGTTACTTCACACTATAATCTATCTCTGTGCTAAACAGCCGAACCGATTCAGCCTTTGCGGCGTGATTGAGAAACAAACATCCATGCATCCATACATGCGAACTATCGCATTTATAATATTAATAATAATTAATAGGGTTAGTAGGATAGTGATCCTTATGAACTATCTATATATATAAAATTCAAAGTCCTGACTGACTGACTGACTGACTGAGATATCAACGCACAGCCTAAACTACTGAAGTTAGAAACTTGAAATTTTTACAGTTGGTTCCTTTTATGACGTAGGCGCACACTAAGAAAGGATTATTGGAAATTCCACCCCTAAAGGGTTTAAATAGGGGATGGAAGTTTATATGAAACTCCGTCATTTTTCAAGCTGTTTCCACCAAAGTTGGTATTTGAGCTTTCAGTTAAAAATAAAGAAGTACGTGTATCACAATTTTTGAAAATTCCACCCCAAAATCTAATTCCACGCGGACGAAGTCGCGGGGGCAAAAGCTAGTAATTAATAATAGGAAATAGGGTCAGTAGGATAGAAATCCTTATGAACTATTATCCTATCCTAGTTCAGTTTTTTTTTTCGGAAAGCTAAAACATAATTTATTCGGATTAATTGTAATTAGGCCTAAGACATGACCTAATTATGAACCCGGCTCATCGTTGGGCATCTGTACGTTAAACACGGCGTACAACTGGCCCGCCGCCGCTGCAAGTTTAATGAGACAGGCTTCGCTTAATAATTCACGTTGCTGTGCCTAATTAAACGGCCCCTCAACTAACAAATGTATACCTGTATCATTGTAATCTAGGAAGATATTTTGTAGAGAGGAAAATCTGTTTGTTTCTGTATTGTTTCTTTATTTGAAAAACACAAATCTTCACCAAAATTAGACAGAATATTGCTAATAGTACAATCATACAACTATACTATAATATACAATTTAAAGTAATTACATTCAGTAATTCAGAAGTTATAAGGCTCTGACAGACGGACGGACGGACGGACGGACGGACAAGTGCAAATTTACTCAAGTAGACTCAGAAACGTCGATTCGTTCGGTCAAAAAAAGAATTATTATAGAATTCGGTTTTGATTTGAAGAAGTTATGGAGCAAAATCAACAAAAACTTTTATCCCCTATCCCCTAAATCTTATTGTTTATCAGGATAAAAAGTATCCTATATATTGACCCGGAGTATCAGCTACCACTATACCAAATTTCATTCAAATCCGCTCAGTAGTTTTCGTGTGATGCGCGCACAGATAGACAGACAGGCAAAAATTCAAAAAAAATTGTTTTGGACTCAGTATCGATAATAAAGTATCCTCCGATTAAAATTTTCAAAATATATTTAACTAGCTTTAACCCGCGGCTTCGCTCACGTTAGGTTCGATTTTTCAACCCCCTATTTAACCCTCTTGGGGTTGAAATTTTCCAAAATCCTTTCTTAGCGGATGTCTACGTCCTAACAGCTACCTATGCCAAATGCCAAATTTCAGCTCGATCAGTCCAGTGGTTAGAGCTGTGCGTTGATAGATCAGTCAGTCAGTCAGTCAGTCACCTTTGCCTTTTATATATTTAGATGTACAGAATTCGTCCCGTTACAGTTTTTCAACCCCCTATTTAACCCTCTTGGGGTTGAAATTTTCCAAAATCCTTTCTTAGCGGATGTCTACGTCCTAACAGCTACCTATGCCAAATGCCAAATTTCAGCTCGATCAGTCCAGTGGTTAGAGCTGTGCGTTGATAGATCAGTCAGTCAGTCAGTCAGTCACCTTTGCCTTTTATATATTTAGATGTACAGAATTCGTCCCGTTACAGTTTTATTATATAAGACTATTCTTATAATAAAACTGTAACGGGAATATCTATATATATTGAGGACTTGAACAGGGTCCATTGCACTTAATCATTTGAATGATTACCCATTTGAACGTGATTGAAATTGGAAACAATAAACACAATTTCGCGCGGGAAAAACAAAGAAAATAGTTATTGGTACGGCGATACCGCGCCTGTGTTGTTGTGTTGTTCCGCCTGTGTTGTGTTTCCGACCCAGTGGCTCGTGATAATGGTGCCGCAATGTTTCTGTGCACTAGTAGGGTGCCGTAGAATCTCTTTTTAGCCTACTATAGTGAAATCTAAAAATTTGACGACCTCCCTGGCGCAGTGGTGAGCGCTGTGGTCTTATAACTGGGAGGTCTCGGGTTCGATTCCCGGCGGGGGCAATTTAGGCTAAATGCCTAATTTCTAAATTGTCTCTGGTCTGGTCTGGTGGGAGGCTTTGGCCGTGGCTAGTTACCACCCTACAGTCAAAGACGTGCCGCCAAGTGATTTAGCGTTCCGGCACGATGGCGTGTAGAAACCGATTAGGGGTATGGGTTGAATTTACACTGCTATACCCCTTCCAAGTTAGGCCGCTACCATCTTAGACTGCATCGTCACTTACCATCAGGTGAGATCGCAGTCAAGGGCTATCTTGTCATCGAATAAAAAAAAAACAAAAGTAAGGGTTATCGCGTATTTTATCCATTACAAACAAATAAAAGTTCTTTCCTCTTTGTCCTAATCTTCTATCTCTATTTAATCTCTTATCTAGTGTTATAAATGCAAAAGTGTTTGTTTGTTGGTTTGTCCTTCAAAAACGCTGCAACAGAGTTTCAGATCGACGTGATTTTTTGCATAGATATAGTTGAGGACCTGGAGAATGACATAGGCTACTTTTTATCCCGGAAAATCAAAGAGTTCCCGCGGTATTTTAAAAACTAAATCCACGCGGACGAAGTCGCCGGCATTAGCTAGTATGTAGGTACATAAAGACTCTTAAGACTGGCAACTTTGTAGGAAAATTTCAAGAAAGCTCCAAAGTTCATTCCGATAAGGGGCTTAAAAGTTTACGTCGCCTACGCCGCGACCTATAAAAGCTGAAAATGCACGTATATTTTTCAGATTTGGCGAGTAAAAAGTACGCTCATTTTTAGAGAAATCTTCGTTTAAGTTTTTAAGAGTTAAACTACTACTGACAGATAAAACTCGAATACGTACTGGAATTAAAGCATTCAATCTAGTTTATTTTATTAATTTAACTGTTATGCCTGTACCCCGCATCAACATTAATACCATACAATTGCACACAGCTATTTATGTATGTAGTTAGAGGTACTGAAGGCACCTTATTAGAGTAATGAGGTCACAACCCATTTAAAAATTATGCTTTTCATTTAACAAGGGTCAGATATACGTACCTACCTATTTTATCCAGACTATATCTGCTGTACCAACGATGTTTTTAAAGGTATTCTAAGCTAGGTATTTGGTGATAAATAAATCCATCCTAACCTATTTATTTATTTAATATTATAAATGCGAAAGGTTTTATGTTTGTTACTCAATCACGTCACAACGACTGAACCGATTTGGCTGAAATTTGACACAGAGATAGATAATAGTCTGGAAAAGGACATAGGATACTTTTTATCCCGTATACTATAAAACAAAATTGGGTTTGTTCCAACATTTATAACTCTAGAGTGGTTAGACCAATTTTCATGGTTTTTGGTTTGTTGTATTTGTCTTTGTCCCGAATAGAAGAACTTTTAAAATATGGGAATAATTCACGAAAAAAAATATTATGAAATTTCATTTTCTCATACATTTTATATTGAACGGGTTTTTAATGGCAAGAAAAGTTACCTTTTACCCCGGAAAAACAGTAACCTAAGTTACGCGGACGAAGTCGACTTAGGTATGCTACTAGCATATGTAATATAGTCCCTCTCTGGGTTCTTAGCTACCTCCCCACCAATTTTCAGCCAAATCGGTTCAGCCGTTCTTGAGTTATAAATAGTGTAACTAACACGACTTTCTTTTATATATATATATAGATTTTCCAGGAAACATTTAGAGTTCCCTCACCGATTCCCAAGTCGGAACGAAATCTTTTCAATGCAATCGCTTTCCATTCCTCATTCGGGTGCGGAGTGGCGTCTTAAAGCGAGACCATTTGAAAATCAAACAAGTTGTTTCTAAGATGCCCTCTTCCCTCTTGGCTCTTCACAATGAGTTGCGACTTAAAAGCTGTTGAAATTTGGGAGTAAAGAAATAGGCACTTTAGTTTCTAAGTTAAAGAAATGAAGAAAATGTTTTTGCGCCCTACATTTTTAGAGTGCCATAACCTTGTGTTCAATACATTTTTTTTTTTTTTTCAAAAAACTGACTTCTAACGCCACCACAAAGCATAAAAGTAATTTTAATTTAATTTTAATTTGTTCATGTTTGTTGCAGTCGGGCGGGCTTAAATAAACACGATAAAACCGATGCGATGCTCGCTTAACGAAAAAAAAATCAGGCGAATCGGTCCAGAAATGTCGGAGAAATTGGTGGACATACATAGAAAAAAAAAAGATACCGGCGGAATTGAAAACTTCCTCCTTTTTCGAAGTCGGTTAAAAGCAGGTGTACCTGCTTGCAATCCCCATGACTATTCGTATTTTTTTATTTTTTGTGTCACTAGAACCTTATTAAAATTTTATTAGCTTTTGCCCGCGACTTCGCTCACGTTAAGTTCAATTTTTCAAACCCCTTGGGGTTGAATTTTCAAAAATCCTTTCGTGTGCCTTTCAGCCCGATCCGTCTAGCGATTTGAGCTGTGCGTTGATAGATCAGTCTGTCAGCCAGTCAGTCAATGAATCACCTTCCCTTTTGTCTATACTAATATATAAAGCTGAAGAGTTTGTTTGTTTGAACGCGCTAATCTCAGGAACTACTGGTTCGAATTGAAAAAGTCTTTTTTTGTTGGATAGTCCATTTATCGAGGAAGGCTTTAGGCTATATAACATCACGCTGCAACTAATAGGAGCGAAGCATCAGTGAAAAATATTGCAAAAACGGGGAAAATTATCCACATCTATATATATATAAAATTCAAAGTCCTGACTGACTGACTGACTGACTGAGATATCAACGCACAGCCTAAACTACTGAAGTTAGAAACTTGAAATTTTTACAGTTGGTTCCTTTTATGACGTAGGCGCACACTAAGAAAGGATTATTGGAAATTCCACCCCTAAGGGGTTTAAATAGGGGATGGAAGTTTATATGAAACTCCGTCATTTTTCAAGCTGTTTCCATCAAAGTTGGTAAGTATTTGAGCTTTCAGTTAAAAATAAAGAAGTACGTGTGTCACAGTTTTTTAAAATTCCACCCCAAAATTAATTGCACGCGGACGAAGTCGCGGGGGCAAAAGCTAGTTTAAAATATATTCTTTTAAAAACTTCTTAATCGCGATCATAATAACAGAAATTGACGCGGACGAAGCCGCTTGCAACAGCTAGTACATATATATAGGTTATGGAACACCAAAAAATAAATAAGTAATCAGCATTATTCGTTTATTTGGAGAAGTGTAAACTCAAGTTGAAAGGTGTCTGAAGCTTGGCGTGATTCAAAGAAGTAGAGCTACGTAATCAGTACGTAATCGAGAGTCAAGTGGAGCTGAGTGGAGCCTGATCGCTTTACGATCACAATCAGAGCAAGTAGTGCTATCTCGCTAATCAAGCTCAAGACGGGCGATCGATTTCTCGAAAACGTTAAATCTAGTACGAAAAATATCCTCAGTTTTTTTCTTTATTTATTCGTTCACAAGATAGTCCTTGACTGCGATCTCGCCTGATGGTAAATGACGATGCAGTCTAAGATGGTAGCGGGCTAACTTGAAATGGGTATGGCAGTGTAGATTCAACCCATACCCCCTAATCGGTTTCTACACGCCATCGTGCCGGAACGCTAAATCGCTTGGCGACAAGTCTTTGACGGTAGGGTGGTAACTAGTCTCGGCTAAGCCTCCCACCAGACAATTTTCAATTATCTCTGACCTCACTAATATTATAACTGCCCTATTGGTGAGTGGTTAGCGTTTTCGGTGCAAATGACGAGGTCCCGTGATCTATTCCCGAGTGAGGTCAAAAAATGTATCGGATTTTTCTGTCAAGAAAAACTAGCAAGGAGTTATGTAGATGTATGGTTCTAAACATCTAGTAGTGGTGTTAGGGTGACACCGCCACTAGAAATTTAGAAGTAATAAATGAGTAAGTACACAAACAAAAGCTTGAGAGAAGTTGGCCAAATAATAATTTTATATTATACTAGCTTTTGCCTGCGGCGTCGCTCGCGACTTAAGTTCGATTTTTCAAATGTCTATTTTACCCCTTTAGGGGCTTAATTTTCAAAAATTCTTTCTTAGCGGATGCCTACGTCATAATAGCTATCTGTATGCCAAATTTCAGCCCGATCCGTCCAGCGGTTACAGCTGTGCGTTGATAGATCAGTCAGTCAGTCAGTCAATCAGTCAGTCAGTCAGTCACCTTTGCCTTTTATATATTTAGAAGACTAACGGCCCGTCCCGGCTTCGCATGGGTGGACATAAGATTTTTTTTAAATAAATATAACCTATGTTACTCAGGGTGAATGTAGCTTTCCAATGGTGAAAGAATTTTTGAAATCGGCACAGTAGTTTTTGAGTTTATTCATTACAAAACATACAAAAATACAAATCTTTCCTCTTTATAATAGTAGTGTAGATTAGCTGTTACCGGCGACTTCGCTTCCACCTTCTATTAAAAGTAAGTAATCCGAAGACGAAGTGATGTTTCCTACACAAAATTACCGATTTTCATTTTTTAGATTTCATAGCTATTCTTTTGGGTTTTCCCTAATATTTTTTTTATTTTTAAACCACCTCTGTATTAGAGTGAATCAATTCCAATTGCGCTTATTTAAATAGATTAAAAAATTACAATAGTCATTTACGAAACACACAAAAATCACTGTAAACGCTTCTTCACGAATATTTCTTCTCAATATCTTCATGTTTAATACTATTAAGAATACGATCATGAGGGTCGTGACCTATCCGTCAATCACTTAATGGTCGGAGCTTTTGCGGTAGCCTTCCAAAACCTTCCGCATTATTACAATAGAAACATAAAACTATAAAGTTTTCTTTAAAAAAAAGAGTTATACAAGAGACTCCTCGTATACATAATTATGTTTTTATCCGTACCTAATAAAATTTATATTAAAAATTAAATTACAATAATTATTTCTAGTTTCTAGAAAAAAGAAACACTCTCACTTATCAGATATGTGTTTTACAAAAAACTGTAGATAAATATAATGTTTCGGCATGTAATAGAGTAAGTATCTATTGTCTTTTCTTCTCTTATTTTTCGAGTATTAATAATATTTTCAAATGTAATACTCAAGATCTTTTCTTATTAATATTAATTTTAAATCAACTTACCACTTTCTGCATAATGAAGGGAAAATCCGTAGCATCCACTCCCCATAGTACGACTTCTGTATTTAATTAAAAGAACACAAAAGAACTGTCAAGTTTAACAAGTCGGTGAAAACCACACACGCTTGCTAAGCTGAATGCCTTCATTCACAAGTCTACTCACAAAAAAAAAGTTATCGTTCCAAATTTAAATTTTATATATCCGTTTTCGTTCAAGAATTTCACTCTACTGTGTTTAATTGAAAAAAGATTGTGTCACATAGGGTTTTTTGTCAAGTAAAGACCGGGTATCGAATTTTTCGCACAGGGAAATTCACGTCACGGGCTGTCCCTATGCCCGGGACGTTCGTCGGGTTTTAGAGGCTGAGTCGCTCCGATCGCTCGAAGCTTCGTAGACTGCGCAGTCTCTTGCGTAACTATTGTTGCAAATTAGATAATTCCACGGGAAGTGCTACATTTTATACGTACAAAATCAAGATCTCTTCTGCCAAAATATACTCGGAAATTTTACTTCTACGCCTTACTAAAACTTAAATAGATTTTCAATAGTACTATCGTTTGACATCGACAAAGATACAAAAGTTCTGTACATGACATAAATGTATAAATTTGAAGCTTAATTTTCGTTAATTAACGCGTAGCTTTTGTTAAAAATAATCAGGCAGATTCTAGGCTGTATGGAGAACCGTGTTTTCTTTTTCTAAAATCTGAACAGCCTACGCAGCTTCGACCGCCCCACATCTTTCGGGAAAACCTTCACAGCGCAAGCGTAAACTGGAAATTCAGAGAGAGAGGAAAACCATTATCACGTACTGCAGAAAGAGAAAGCTGCAATTCGAAGTGACTGCATATAATCCACTC
This sequence comes from Hipparchia semele, assembly GCA_933228805.2. Classification (NCBI taxonomy): domain Eukaryota; kingdom Metazoa; phylum Arthropoda; class Insecta; order Lepidoptera; family Nymphalidae; genus Hipparchia; species Hipparchia semele. The sequence goes on along the minus strand of OW121723.1, from coordinate 13,040,219 downwards.
AATTTGTTGTCTAGGCACGTTCGAATTTAAAAAAAAATTGTCTTTATTGCAATTTGTAACAGTTTTTTTTTTACCGCATTTTGCTTTGTGCTTAAGAATTTACTTTTGTCTTTCATCGTTAAAGATGCGTTTTCCTTAAAATTTTCTTGCGCCAGACTTTGAAAAACTGTTTATGCGGTAACTTCGGTAACTTAATTTTTCATTCTCATTTTATAAGCATTGAAAGTTGAGTATAAAAGAAAACAGACAATCAAGATAAACTTAGGTTTGAAAAACTGACTTGATGTTAATTGCTAGTAAGCTTTTATTATTTTTAGCTAAATACTTACTATAATACGAATTCGATGCCTCAATAGCCCAACGGTTAAAGGTGCGGACTGAAAACTCAAAAGTCGCAAGTTCGAGCCCCATCCCTTGCACTATTATTGTACCCACTCCTAGCCCAAGCTTTTCACTTATTTGGAGGGAAGAGGAGAATATAAGTCAAGTTCAACTTAGCTAACATTCTTTAAAAAAAATGTCTTGTAGACGTCCTAAGCCAATACCTTTTATTCCGACTGTGAGATTGTCTAAAAATGATTGCATTAATGTGACAATAGCTTTGAGTACTCAAAGGATCACCTCTGATTCGTTGGAAGTCTCTCGCAATAAGTTAGAATACTAATGTATGCCGCAAGAACATAAGTTCATCTAATCAGAGGTGATTGAGACCGTCACTCTGTTGCAATCATTTTTAGACAATCCCATAGCGGGACAGCAAAGCTTAAGGGAGCTACGAGGAAACAAGCAGATACACAAATACACACGTCAAGCTTATAACACCCCTCCTCTTTCGTCTGCAGTTAAAAACAAAACCATCGAAGCACTTGTGAAGTTTTCAAAGTTACATTGAAACCGCAGCACCATAATTTCATCAAAAACTTCCCCGTCGATATTTTAATGTTAAAATAAAAGTTCCGGAAACTCATTCGTTACCCGCTTTGAAAGTTTTATGAAAGTTCGCGAAAAATGCGAATGTAGGAACAAAATCAGAATTATATTATTCATAAGGGACCTTCTGGGAAAACAGGACTAACTCTAATTTGTAGACATCGAACTACAACGAACATTTCGAACATTTTTAGTAAGCCTTTAAAGGCCTTTAAAAGAAAAAAAAAGAAAAAAAGAAAAAATCGTCGCGTTTAAAAAAAAGTAGCGTAGTCGACCTTTTTTTTTTAATGCGCAGTAGCGTAGTCGACCTTTTTTTTAAAGCGACAATACTTCGTCGCGTTAGGACGCTGTACGATAAACTCGCAAAAATTTATAAAAAAAACTACCTACTGTGATGTGATAGGATTGGTTTGTCCTTTAATCACGCCTCATGATTTTTTGCATGAACGTAGTTGAGGACTTAGAGAGTAACATAGGCTACTTTTTAGTTTCCACCTAGTCTAATCATAACTCATTTATTTATTTGCTTTATTACAGGACTCTCCCTTGCATGGATTTCCACAGGACTCGGACTTGCGCCGCCTGTATCTAACGGCTCCGCGTGACTCGTCTGATGTCGTCGTCAATGGTCGCAAAGGGCCGTGTTGGGAAACTCCGTACTATCACTGCGCTTAATCTATACTATTATAATAAAGAGAGAGCGCGAATTTTGTGAGTTTGTATGTATGTCCGGAGCAAAGTTTGGAACCACCGCACCTATTACAATAATTCTTTTACTATTTCAAAGGTACATTATTCCAGATGGTTATAGGCTATAACTATGTTAATAAATGTATTATGGCTACATATTATGTGCAAATTTGTTAAAGAAGTCGGAAATTTTTTGACTCTTAAACGTTTTCAAGGCGTGCGCTGGGTCATATACTGTTATTGGATGAAAATGATGTATGGGTGAATTGTTCCTCTCAAAGAGTTCTAAAAAAAAGTCCGCGATAGCATATGTCTATATTCTAAGGATAACTTACAGTAACCATTTCTATCTTTCAAATTTTGATTAAAAATAATGAATTATTTTCGAAGCTTCTTTAACCGATGTGATGTCAATCTATATCTAAATAAATATGTTTATTATCGTAAGTATTTAATTTAGAACATATTTGCCCTTTACACTATATAATTTAAATAAATATCTTAGGAGTTATCGGAAAATTAATATTTCCGCGTGACAAAATAATAAAATGGTGCCGGCTGGCGCGGCGGGGCACGGTGGCGGGTATCGGTGCGGGATATTCGTGTGGTTCCTGTGGTGATCTTATTGACAATCGTCTCCTATAAGAAGCTCACAAGAACAAATATTTAATTTTCAACCTGGACGAAGTCAGCGCGGGCTTCTAGTACATAATAATTTGAAAGTACATCGACTGAGAAAAAAGTCATTTTTTAAAACGACTGCGCCACGCTGCGGATATAAAGAGGAAATCTCTTAAAAATAATAACGACCTTTCAATTAGTGCAACAAACTTACGTTTTTAAGTTGAATAAGCCATGTTTATTCAAAAGTTATTCAAGCTTGAACCAGAAATAATATTTATTTCGGCCGGCTCAAGTGAGTATTCACGAAAATTATAATATTCGAGGATAAAACACTTCGTATCGTGCGGTAACTTAATTCAGCCCAAAAATTCCTTCCTACCTTCTCAAAATTGGACACAATTATTCTACTTAATATTATAAATCTATAGATATATCTTAGATCTCACTTAGTATTACTCAAACTCTGTACCTAATTTTAATTTTTGTGTGAGCTGAATAAATGTTTATTTATTTATTTAAATGCGAAAGTGTGTTTATTTGTTGGTTTGTCCCTCAGTCACGCCGCAACAAAGCTACGGAAGGACATGATTTTTGCATGCGTATAGTTGACGACCTAGAGAGTGACATAATACGTTATATAACTTAGAGTGACATGATACGTTTTGTCCCGGAAAATCAAAGAGTTTCTACGGGATATACAAAACTAAATCCACGCGGACGAAGTCGAGAGCATCAGCTAGTAATTAATAAACTCAAACCCAAACTCATACTCTGGAAAAGAATCCACGCACTCTCATAAATAAGCCGCAACGTATTTTTACTCTTGGTGCATAAAATATAATTTTATTTTTCTATTGAAAACCCCCGAGCAACGCGATCTTTTCACGGCAGCGAGGGGGAAATCTTTGAAACTAGGTTAGTGTAAGCATTGTAAAGAATTACAGCTACACCCGCTGCCTCCGGCCGCTTCCCGCGAACACGAGTTATTATATGCTGAATTTCAAAACAACTAGGCACACCACAGTTCTAAAAGGTAATAATGTAACACCTACTACCAACGTTTGAAATTCGAATTCAAATTCAAAATTATTTGTTTTAATGTAGGCCAACTTGTAGCTCTTATGACACGTCATAATTCTCTACCACGGTTCGGAATGCAGATTCTGCTAAGAAGAGCTGGCAATCACAGAAGAAGACGTACGTAGAGTGTAGACTGTATATCAGAGAGTTTGTGTGGTGTTGAGTGTTGTTTCTGTATCTGTTCGACTACTGAAGAGCAGTAGTATAAAACCATAGATTTTAGATACCATAGATTTTTTTTTAGTTTAGGTTTGGATAGCAAAAGAATTTTGTTTTTCCTTTAGTATCATGGAAAATCGCCTTCTATCCATTATTTAAAACTGCTTAGTTTAATATTTGAGGAAAAATAGACCACAAAATAATATATAACGCCCTTGACCTTCCCGGTAATTTTCGTTAACGTTTATAACGATTTATGCATCTTCCGACAATGAGTGGTTACTTTGAATTGGTTCTGACAGTCTGACAATACAATACCTGTTTGCCACTTCGCTTCTCGAAGACTCCGCCAGCCCCTACTAGAAGTTTACACTTAAAATTGTAAAGAAAGAATGAATAAGATTATTAAAAAAAATTCTATCTAGCTTTAAAGCTAATTTCTTCCCTATTATCTGTATTATTTCTTTCTTCATCTAAAGTTAGCTAAACTACAAGTGTAAATTAAAAAAACCCACTACATTTGAAATTAAAAAAATATGTAATTCGGCATTTTGTAGTGGCGGCCATCTTGGATTTTTCCTTTCATTTCATAGTCCCTTAAGCCCTTTCATTTGATACCCATATTGAGGGCGTTCTGAAAAAATATGTAAACTGCCATTTCGTTGCGGCGGCCATCGTGGACCGATTTTCATCGTGTTTCCATCTGTTTGTTATTTCCATTTAACAAATAAAAAATATACAACTTTATGGAAGCCTTTGGGCTACCAGTCTGTCGAATGCTGTCGCATACACTCGGTTTTCAATTGGATTTTACTTGATTCCTTATATATATTCTTTAAAAGTAAATTATTTATTCAGGTGTAACATCTATTATAGTACGGTCGCCGAACAGAAAGAATTTCGTACAATGACCTCTGTGCCTACTGACAGTGGTTACAAACATTTTTCTATTAAGTACGGTTTATATAAAATATTTGAAGGAGAAAAAAAATTAGTAGCTTATTAAATAAATTATTTATTTTTAAACAGTTATTATAATCGAGTTATATTAACTTATTACATACAAATAAAAAAATGAAAATTCAAAAATCAAAGTCCGATTTCTCTGTATCGGAGTAACTACTTTCCGACGACGTCTCGCCTGTCACAGTTATAACGAAATAATGTACAGTTTTGTCTACATTATGATCTAGACTACCTAAATTCAATTCACAAGCAAACAGAAACAAACCTTAGGTTCGCAAGTAAAAGGTTTACAATCCCCGACGACGGCGGTCATTGCATTTGTGCGAGCGTGACGCATTATTTTAAAGCGGGAGTGACAGAGACAGGTAGTAACAGGTTAATGTACGAAATTCTTTCTGTTCCACGACCGCACTTTATTTCCTTACATTCAACCGTAGCATAGCCGTAGGGTAGTGTAGCCGTTAGCAAGGGATACTATGTTTATGCGTGTAGCAGAATAGAGCACTGTAGAAGCTCTACGAGTCTGTATTTTATCCTTACACCATTAGAATTTAATTGTAATTTGATTATTTTTTTCCAATTTATCTGAGATTTATATAGTAGGTTTAATAATTATAAATAAATAATTTAATAATAATTAAAGTTAAAGGCATTTAACTTTAATTAGTACAAAATTCTTAGTTGAACTCTTGCTTAAATAATAATAACAAACGATGAGCACAATAATATACATGCAAACTTATGGTAGGGGCGAAAGATACAATAAATCATCAATTTGCAATCCGCGGACGTACTCATTGGCTCCAGCAGATGTAAGCGAATTGAAGCGATTTAGCATGACTATCATACCTATACCTACATACAGTCGTAATAACTTTGCTATAACTGTAACTCTATCTCTCTGCAAGGCATCTCATGGATACACCGCTATGTAGTTGAAATTCCACGATCTCGCATTGAGTGCTTTGACATTTGGCGCTCCGTAACCACCATTTGAAACACCATTCCGGCTTGCGTTTTTCCAGCTATAACTTTTAACCTTTAAAGGCTTACAGTGAATAGGCTATGTTCTAGGCAAGCGCGCTCCAGCTTAGGCTATATCTTAACTTACGATCAGGTGTGATTGAAGTCAAGCGCAATTTATTTCAACAAAAATTGAGTTTTCACATTTCAAGCAATTCAAGCACTGGACTTACCATGACGAAATTTCAAAGAAAGACAGCTTGCGTATTGGATTGTTTTAGGCATGAATTACTGTGATTTTCGGGGTTATGTGTTATTTAAGTAATTAAGTATGTATTATACTTACTTTAATGGTAAGGAAAAGATCGTGAGAAAAATCTCCATTAGCTTCTTAACGTTTATGGAAGTATGGTTTATGATTCTATCTTGTCTGGTCATAAATTTAGAAAAAAAAAACTAAAAAAGCAGCGCTTTTTTGGTCGCCCAAATATATGCATACGAGTACATATATTTGTTCTGGACGCTCGCAGCGCAAAATTCGCTTTAAGCGTTGAACCTTTGTACCGTCCTAGCATGACATTGTATGAACTTCAGTCTGATAAATAACAAATAACAGTTACCAAACAATAAAATTCCAAAGGACATTACAAATCTTTCTGACATACAATTTAAAGCAAAAATAAAATATATTCTAATAAAAAAGGCATATTATAAAATAAATGATTATATAGAAGATAAAAACGCCTGGAAAATCTAAGTGTGCACAAGCCATTATATATCTTTTCTTTTTTTTTCTGACATAAAAATTATGTACTTGAGTACCTATTTATTTTTTAATCATATTTGTTATGTTTAATGACATCACATTATTATTATATTTTGACCCTTGACATAAGTAGTACATAATTTTTTCTTTTGACATTTAATTAATTTATTTTTATTTTTATTAAGTATTTTGTACTTATTGATGTAAAATTTGTTGACATTCGTAAGCGCTTTTGTAAGTCTAAATCGAAGAAATAAACAATACAATACAATACAATACAATACAATACAAACAGTTTATGTTTATATACCTAAATAAAACTTGACCCATATATCATTTAACATTTTGATATTTTCTCCAGATGTATTAATATTTTTCATCAACGTTCTAAGGATGAAAGCTCTTTTTAATTCATTCAGTAAAACATTAATAAAACAGTACAACATTCATTAAATAAACCAAGTAAGTAGAAATGTGCTGGGGAATTTGAATAAATTGTTATTGCGGATAAAAGCGTCTTGTTCCGGTTGGCTCGTAACCGGGTCACGGCAAGCGAGTAGAGCAGCTTTCCTGTCTAAATGCTCGCTTGGCCTCACCTGCCCGAATGGCCGACGGACATGAACTTGCCTCTTGAACTGTTCCTATTTACTGGATAGAATCAAGCGTTACTTTGCGAAAGTTCATGATTTAGCAAAAAATGTTAGAATTATTTTGCTATAATCCGCCAACAGAAAAAATCTGTATGGTCAAACATGCATCTATAAGCTAAGCACCGCTTACCTCCCCAACCGAGCAATAAAGCAAAGTTCCCAAGCAAGCAATGCCACCACCACTCACATGCACCACCACACAAGACTTTTATACTACTCTCGACGCACGTTTCGCCCCGACACCGGAGCATCTTCAGGAGATATCGACTTTACAATGCTGTATTATCTACTAGATAATAGGTACAGCATTGTAAAGCAGCTGCAGAACTGCATGTTTGACCATAAGTATTTTTTCTGTTGGCGGATTATAGCAAAATAATTCTAATATTTTTTGTTCGTATTTTATTCTCACCTTCTCGTTGGTCCAGTGATTAGCATGTTCTATACCATCGAAACGCAAGGCACAGAATAGATCTGCACCCCTACACGTAGCATCACAGCCAAGCGCTAGTGTATCTAGAATAAATGTTTATTTATTTATTTATGACTAGCGGACACCCGCGACTTCGTTCGCTTCTTCGATTCACAATCGACAGTTCCTAAATCCCCACAGCTTACAACAACAAACAGACACATCAATTTTAATAGATGTAACACTACAATTCGTAATGTCGCAAGTTAAAATAGATGGCGCTAGCTGTAGGTTGGCACGCGATGTTAATTTCGCTAATACCTTTCATAAGACGCTGCTATAGCAAATGCTTTTCAATCCAGGCACTTCAATTTTATTTATTTGTATAGATTCTACTCGTGGCTACGAATTTCTAGGACGCGAGGTTCAAGTATATACCTATATATGTATATATACTGTTCATGAGATACAGCTCGCTGACAGACAGACGGACGGACAGTGGAGGAGCACAATACTAGAGTCCCGTTGGCACCCTTTGGCTACAGAACCCTAAAAAGGTCTTGTATTTTGCAAATACCAATAGCAACTGCATTTCACTTCCTCTACCCTTGTTTATGTTTTTTTATCTAGAGTGCTTCGTAGCCCGGAGCGGTAAAGCGATTAGCTGCGAGTCTTCGCTAGAAAGTGCTCCGAAAAAACCACTACAAGCAACGGATCGATTCCCGGTCGGATAAAGAGGGAAATTACGTTTCCTTCACGTACTTAATAATGTGCATTGGGTACCTAGTACGTAGCTACCTTCCCTTCTCTACTATTTTTTTCCTAATAATTTTAGTTGAGCCACAAATATTTTCTTTTTTAGCACAGATTCAATGATGTTATAATATCAATCCAAATAGGCTCGAAATTTTTCGACTACGCCTCAAGAAAGTCCAAAAGTCGTATATGGGAATGGACGTGACGTTCCATAATAAAATTCCACAGTCGATTCTAGACTGCCTTTACACAATTTTAAGAAATTGATTAAAAGTATTCTCATGAAAAATGCAATTGATGCTTATATTATAAATAATAAAAAAGTATAAAAAATATAACTCGCTCCAGCACTTCATGAGACATTAATAACTGTGAACAGCTATACAACAATATTTTAAAAATAAAAGAGCAACCGCCGAGTTTCATTCATCGACTACCAACTCTTCGATCTATGGCTCCCGCCCATTTTTACTTCAGTTTGGGGACTCGCTGAGCTATGTAGGTGACTTTAGTGTTGCAGTTATGAGTAATCTATTTTAAAGGACAAAAAACGCCGAGGAATGTCCCTCATTGCAGTCAATGCACTACAGTCCAAGCAATTAACTAATATCACTCGTGAGGAAACCTGTATGCCTGAAAGATGCTCCATCATGTTCTCAAAGGTATGTGGGCAATCTGCAATTGCTCAGCCTAAACGCTTCTCTTTCGAGAGGAGATCTATGCTGATGGGTTGAGAAGAAAAAAATACTGTCTCGTTGATAAGTTGATGAGTTCCTCATCCAATGTATTAAGTTCCTCATCCAATGTTGTAAGTATTTTTATGGTATCCAAAGAAGGACAAAGAAAACAAAGTATAGTTATTAAATAAATACGTTTTATTTCAAACTCAAAACACTTTTTCAACACCCAATTATTATTTTCTACAACTCTTACACTACCTACTTGTACAGTCGCGGACAAAAAATGTTTACCACCTTAAGATTCATAATTGCATGCACACATCTGTGTCAGAAGGTCGATATGTGATTTGATTAGCCATAGATCATAGACTTTTTAACATGTAGCGGTGCTTAGACAGTTTAGCGATCTCTTTAGTAGGTGATGACTGCTAAATAGGTTAGATGTAGAAAACCTTTTTTGGAACAAAAAATCCTTACTAATGTTATAAAATAATGTGAGTGTTTGTTCGTTGTTGGTTTGTCCTTTCATCACACAGCTACGGAGCAATAGATCCACATGATTTTTTGCATGGATATAGTTGAAGATTTGGATAGCGACATTTATCCCGGAAAAATAGAAGATTCCCATGGAAATTTTAGAATCCTAACATCACGCGGACGAAGTCACGGGCAAAAGCTAGTAATTTTAATAAATAGATATTATCTCATATAGACACGAGCACAGGACACGAGTTACCAAAATATGAAAACGGAAGTAATAATCTAATGAAATTTCAAAGAATCTTTATTTCTTAATTTTATTATTGAGAAACTAAACAATATTAGTATAAATAAATAATTGGCTTCCATTCGCTGCTATGACAACACGTAGACTCTCTCGCATAAACGCGACAAGGCGATAAGTCAGTTCATATCATCTGTGATATCATCTCATACCCCAGTGCAATGTAATCTAAGAGTTTGAGGATTTCTTTGATTCTGACAGTCCCAGCTTTGAATCATTAAGCCCCATAAATTTTCAGTTTCAAATCAGCAGATCGAGCGGGCTATTGAACGAGATGACTGCCACGGTGCAGATTGAACCATGGAATAGTAGCTCGGCGCATTATCTTGAACTTAGGTTGTTGGAATTTTGCTGCAGAACTTCGATCTAAAATGCTGCAGAAACACCACGCATCACCGTAGCTCATCCACCTCCTTTTGACTGTTTTTGACTGTGGATGCTAGCAGCATCATTATGATTCAATGCACAATATGAACTTCACCATTAGAATTATGATTAAGCTTGCCATTTATTTTGTATACAGTAAAAGCTCTTTATTCGCGGGGGATACGTTCCGTAAATATGCCGCGAATACAGAAACCGTGAATATGGAATGGTAATTTGTATGGGATTATAGGGGATACGTTCCTAGGTGACAAAATAAAAAACAAATATATAAAAAAAAAAACAATTAAATTTAAGTTTTTGACCATATTTTATTAATTATTATTTTCAGGTTTAGGCAATGGTTTAAAGAATTTTGTAATTTTTTCTTGCTTGAAGCTTTTTAAAAGCTCCTTCAATTCAGACTGATATTCAGCAGTGGCATTAGCAATTTGCCTCTTAAAAATAAGACTTTGTACTATAGACGGATCAGTTTTCATAAAAAAAATCACAAAGCTCATTTGCTATTCTTAAACCTTCACTGAGATTTTTTAAATATAGTCCATTTGACGACGCGTTTACAGACGATATTGGGCTTGATACCTGTTGGAATCCTTTTTATGTATGTACCGATGTACCGATTAGATCCGCGAATAGAGAAATCTAGCCGCGAATATAGGAATTGGGTCACAATTTTTTAATCCGCGAATAGTGAAAACGCGAATGAAGGAAGCGCAAATAAGGAGCTTTTACTGTATTTAAATTTCAAATAACAAATATAATATTTTTGATAATTAATTGTCACTTTTACAAGGGCAATGATGCTAATGTGTCAAACTTGAATTTAGGAAATGAGTTTTATTACTAATATTTGTATAGAAAAGTCATTAATACTTTTTTTTGATAAAACGATGCATGAAATTTTTATAACGTAACAAATGCCTTGATATAGCATTATAGACCTTACTGACTGCTGGGTTACGAAGAATCTTATTTGAAAAGTGGTAAACATTTTCTGTCCCCGACCGTACATACTCTAAAGTAGTAAGTCATAGGGTAAAAGTGGGAGAGACGCCATGTGAGGTGAGACGCCATACCTTTGGTAATTCAGTGAGGGAGAAATAGATAGATATATTTCTCACTATTTTTAATTACCCATAGACGATTCCTTCGCAACGTGTCAGTTCTTATTCGATTGCACTCGAGTGTGACATGTGTTTGACGAAAAGTTTATTTCATCGCGTGAATTTTTTCGACGAAAATTTTGAGTCGCTGCGGTTTTGATGAGTGTTAAATGTGAAAAAAAGACGCCGTAAGGTAAGATTTGGTTTTATTGTATTATTTTGTTTATTATTTACTTATTTTAATTAGATTTCGCCATGTAACTAAATATCTTTCGTATTTTATATCTACATGGCATCTCTCCCATAAAATGAGGAGAGATGCCACCTTTTGCAAAAGTGTATGTGTAGGATATTTTCTTTTTTACTAACTACCTATTTTTATTGGTTATAGAATGCCAAGAAAATACGTGAGGAAGCATACATTGGCCAGAGGGCAGTGGACTGAGGAAAACTTAATTCTGCCCATGAAAAAAGTGAAAAATTGTGAAATATCGAAAAATGGTGAAATATCGAAAAATGAAGCTCAAAGACTTTATGGAATACCGATTCGCACCTTGAGCAGACGTCTCAAGACTGGTGATACCAAAAAGGCTGGACTAGGTCCTCAAGATATTTATTACTATACTATATGGCATCTCTCCCACACTTTGTGGAAGAGACGGCCTGCTGTGTACTTACAATTTTTATTTTTCGTTTCTTTTTATGTTAATTCTAAAATTACTTAATTACAATTGTAATACTTAATATTAATGTACCTTTCGAATAAAAAATAAATGGTTGGCTTAAAATGATTTTTTCTATTTTTTTCATAATTTCAACAAAAAGTATGGCGTCTCTCCCACTTTTACCCTACATACAGTATTAATTTTTAACGATAATTTAGTGATAATATTATGGCGTGCATTTATGGCAAAAATTATTCAAGTGTAAAATTTCTCCATTGATCGATCCCATTCGAGATTTTATGATGCATTTCGCTCAAAGTTGACCTACCTAATAAAATCTATATAATTATAATTATCCACAGTCAATATAAGCAACTACTATTTAACATGCTTAATTGTTGAACGGTCTATCAACAGCGGATTGTTTTAGTTAAAATTCTGAAATTTTGTCTGTGGAAACGACAACGAATCAACTTTGAGGACGATTTTATCTCCAAAATAAATAAAATTATCCAGCGATCTGGTTCGAAGGACCAAAATTAGGCATGTACTTTATCACGCAAAACTTGTTAAATAACGGCTGTTACCTCTTAGTCGTGTGTGAATTCACTACATATACAATATTGGCAGTAAGTACATAATATATTTCTGAAAGGATTAACTCTTAACATCTAGACCCGTTTTTGCTGTAGTGTCATTAGTTGCTGTTACTACATCATAGGTTCGTATAACTTTTCAAAGACCTACTTAAGATATTATAAGTATCTAGTTGTTTCTAGCCCTGAAATGGCGAAGCTTATTTTTCCGCATCTAGATCTCGTCTCACCTGATCATATTTTTTCTGTCTAGAAAAAAACATGACGGTGAGACGTATCCTTTTATACTTGTATATATTTCTTTGCATAGTCTTGTTCCTGCATTTTATTCATCAAATTTTATCTTATAGTCTTATCTTATCTTATAGTCTCTTCTGTCAAAACTGTCTTCATTTTCCTTTGCTTTTATCTTATCCACATTATTCTATCACATTATACACAGAAATCTTATACGATATTTATCTCCCACCATATTGACAGACCTGTAACTTTGGGAGAAATGCGACTTCTAATATTTATACCCGTTTCGCAACGTTATTACTTCTTTTACATTACTATGAACTAAACTTAGGTTATTTTAAAACTAGCTCAATATTCTGCATTTTGGTATCTTTTCGTGATATCGTATCTTGTCAGTCCTGTCTTTTAATGGTTTCACTTTGTATCACCTTGCTTGTGCCTTTCTTTTATTTTTTTATTTTATCTCTCTATCTTTCCTTCTTTTAGATATCTCACTTTGCTTGCTATCTTTTACTATTTGTGTCATATTTGTATCTTGCCTGTGTCTTGTCTGCTTTTTATGTTTTTCAATCAATAGTAATTCTACTAATCCTATAAGAATCCCCAACAATATTGGTGGTACTGTACCTCTGAAAGAAATGACTCTTAACATCTAAACCCGTTTCTGCTGTAGTATCATTAATAGCTGTGACTACATCATTCGTTCTTTTACCATTTCTTTGACCTAGACTCAAGTTATATCTAGTTATTTCGAGACTTAGATTTCTAGAACTGAAAGTTCTGCCTAGTGATTTAGTTCGCTTGACCGTGAACTTGTCTTTGGGAATCTTGATGTCGTATATAGGGTTGATTATGCCTGTGTATTGTGTGTGAGGTGAATTTAGTGGCTGGGGTGAGTTAGGGGTGAGTCTAAGAGGGTTTATTTGAAGTTGGTTCAAATTTTGTTCCATTTTCTGTATTGGTGGCGATATTTCCGGATAGCGTTTTAGCTGAAAAGGAAAACAAATATTATGTAATATTCTTTATAATTATGTATTCTTCTTCTTCAATCTTTTAAATGCCAAAGGGTATCTGTCTGCTATATTTTCACGGCAAGTAACGGTTTTTCTATATTTAAGCAGTGAAAATTTTAGTAAACATGCAACTGAATTAGACAATGTTTAGCATGCACATAACAGTTCTTTTGGTATATATCTCAAATAAATCAACCTCATAACAAAAAAAGGGCGCCGATTTTAGAGGCGACTTCTAACATTTTGGTAGAAATAAATTGGATCTAATCATAAAATTGACGAGGTACATTGAAAACTCTACGTGTTTCAACCGGTTTCATCTTAATGTGAAAAGATGTCAAACCCACAGAAAAATATAAAGAAAAATTGCATATCTACTGGTACATACAAGGAAGTAAATAAGCGAATGTAGTACGTGCACATGGCACTCAAAAATGTAACTTTTATTTTTAATATTTTTCTTTTTTTATTCTTAGGAACTACAACGCGTAAAACATGCGTAGAACATCCGGTGAGGGTCTCATCAGCGTAATGAGTCCAGTGTTAATTGTATGTACACACATATACTTAAGGTTTTTTTAACATGCAATATGTTTTTATGACTAGCGCTTGACTGGGAGCACAACTGATGGTGTAACCTAATAGATTTATAAATACATATCAAAAATTAGTGTAGGTTAACACTTCAATAAAAAATTAAAAACTAATGGTGTGGTTAGTGAAGATACGGCCTAAGGTAGAGCGCTCTTGCCTAGAAGATGCCTATTTACTCTGAATTTAAAGGTACTCAAAGCATCGTTAGTGGAAAAACGGAAGCGGAAAGGTCATTCCAAATTTTTATATATTTTTTTTCAAATCCTTACTAATATTATAAATGCGAAACTAAAATGTGGACGAAATCGCGGGCATCGGCTAGTATTAAAGAATTAAAAGAACATTGAAATTATTTTCTCACTTTTTCGGGGGGAAAAATGTATACCTTTTTATCCCGGCTTGATTGTCGCGGCAGAGGCGGTGGTTGAGGAGCCTCGTCCCCGGACATGTAGTCTGGAGGCTTCGGTCGATACCTTTGTGGAGCCTCTTGCACCTTCGCTTCAGCTTCTGGCAGCTTCCATGTGCTAAAATTGACAAAGTTTCGAAAGCTTGAACTTGTCTTATTCCAAAAACTTTTTATGTAGAGTATGCTATCACTTAACTGCCTGATTGAGCATTCAGGTTGCCGAGTTAACAACTTTACGGACTTTACCCCTAGCCCTACCATCATAGATAACAAAGATTGTCTATGGGATCCAAGATCGCCTGGATCTATCAAGGTTCAAGAACGTGAAGCGATTATCCATTAAGAGTAACTAGAAAAATAGCGCTTTATTAGCTGTACTAAGATTATAAATGCGAAAGTGTGTTGGGTTATCCTTCAATCACGCCGCAATTGAACTACGGATCGACATAATTTCTTGCATGAGTAGGTATAATTGAGAACCTGGAAGTGACATAGACTTTTAATCCCGGAAAATCAGAGTTCCCACGGGATTTTTTAAAAACCACTCGGACAAAGTCGCGTCAACTAATACTTTACAGTCAAAAGGGTCTATTCACATAAACTCACTCAGTGGATCGCTCCGTAGAGTGAGCGCGGGAAGCGCGTGAGAGTCTGTGCAGTGCGAATAGAGCACCTTCACTGGAATCGCCCAACCATGCACACAGCTCTTGCAGGATCTGTGTTATCAAATAAATATCTATTAGACTCTGAAATCATAAAAATTCATTTTTTTATTCAATAACAAGATAGCCCTTGACTGCGATCTCACCTGATGGTAAGTGATGATGCAGTCTAAGATGGTAGCGGGCTAACTTGGAAGGTGTATGGCAGTGTAAATTCAACCCATACCCCTAATGGGTTTCTACACGCCATCGTGCCGGAACGCTAAATCGTTTTATAACTTAAAATGATACCTATTGAGGCACAGATTTAGAGAGTATATTGAGGTATACACACCCTGATGACCAAATCCTGTCACCATTTTCCTTCACACAGCTGCCTTCGTGCACTCTTCTATCGAATCTTCTTGTCTCAATTCTGGTAAGAATACTTACCGTGAACTTCCCTCGTAGTAGAAGAGCATGCAGCAGGTCTCCCAGCGCTAGATGCAAGGCGCCACCGCAGCGACTCGCAATGAGAGATAGTGGAGACGCCTGCCCTATCACCCAGTCGTCTTGAACCGACCACGCCGTATCCTCAGCGTCGGATGTTCCAGATTCTTCGACTGTGATAAAAAATAATACTATACCAATTTTATTCAGTTTGTTTTATTTCTGTCTATGTCTGAGCTGAGTGAGAGTGCAGTCTAAGATTTCAGGCTTATTGTTAACTAGACGATGCCCGCGACTTCGTACGCGTGGATAAAGGTTTTTTGATTCCCGCGGGAACTCTGTAATTTTCCGGGATAAGCAATAGCCTATGTTTTAATCCTGGGTATGAGCTATCTCCATTTCAAATTTCAGCCAAATCGGTTCATTCGTTGTGGCGTGAAGGAGTAACAAACATACACACATACACACACATACACATACAAACTTTCGGCTTTATAATATTAGTGTGATGTGATTCGATGATCGTATAAGAATTCGAGTATGCATTCTTATACCTTTACGTTGCTATACGATACGAAAACTGGTTGTACTAAATTTGTGACTTTAACTCATATCCGTTAAGAAAGAATTTTTGAAAATTCAACTCCTAAGGGGGTAAAATCGAACTTAACGTGAGCGAAGCCGCGGGTTGATTGCATTATAAAATAACGGTACATACCACGCAAAGCATCCTTGACACCATTGATGAAGTCCAAAGTCTCGAGTATGCTGGGTCTGCTCAATGCATCTTTCTCCCTCACACTGGATCCTGCCGAGCGCGGTCTTTCCCTCAACTCCTTAATACTCTCCACCGGTTCTGTATACACCAGACTCTTCAAAGTATGATACTTCCTCCTTAAAGTTTTGGTATCCGACTGGTTCGTGATGGAAATTTCTGGAAAACCATAAGACGTTGCGGGTCTCCGGCGCCGAGACCTTCGTCTAACCTTTGGCAGGTCTGTTTCTTGGGAGGAAGGGGGTATTATGTCAGGTTTGGTTGTATTTCTCCAGTAGCTTCCGTTTTGAACGCTCGCTAATATTTCTTCTGTACTCCCGTGCCGTGACATTTGTTTTGATTGTGGCCTGTAATAAAAAGGCACAATAGAAGCTTAAGCCTTTTGAGGTGTTCCCTGGCGCAGTGGTAAGCGCTGTGGTCTTATATCTAGGAAGTCTCGGGTTCGAGTCGCGGCGGGGCCAATTTGGAGATTTATCTAATTTAAGTTTATACCTAATGTCGCTGATTAATAAATATGTAAGTATAATCGATCCCAATACGACTACCGCAAAGCCAAGAGAGAGGTTTATGATTTTAGCAGTCTACTTATGTATGTATGTATTTACGTATGTTCAGCCGTAACGACTAAACTAGTGAGCCAATTTTTAACCCTCGATGCAAAAACGACGTATGTATGAATGTGTGTGTGTGTGAGTGTGTGTGTATGTCTGTCTGTGACATCGTAGCAGCGGCACGCATGAAACGATTTTGATTTTGTTTTTTTTTGTTTGAAAGGTGAATTAGTCGGGAGTGTTCTTAGCTATGTTTGATGAAAATCAGCCCAAGGTGGCCGCCGCCACAAAATGGTGGATTACATATTTTTTTCCAACTCCCTCAATATGGATATCAAATAAAAGGGCTTGACTAGTAGAATACTATACACTATGATAAATTTCAAATTCAAGATGGCCGCCACCACAAAATGGCGAATTAATTTTTTTTTTTAAATTTCACCATGTCGGGGTGTTTTAAATTTTCAATTTACACTTTTTATGAATAAGGTACCAATTGATTTTTAGTATGGTGGTGACATAAGCTACATTTTAAACAAAAAAAAACTATGACGGATGTTACATACAATTGTCCGTAGTCAGGTTACAGTTTTTAACCTTTTTTTGTTGAACGTACCTGCCGACTAGGACGGAGGTAAAAGCAGCCAAAACACACCGTCTTGCTAGTCTCAGCTTGGCCTCCGCCTTGTCCCTTCGACTCAGAGTCAGGAGTCGCGCAGACCTGTGCTCCCCGCGCGAAGGAAGTTTCACCAGATACGACACCGCTAGGCCTTCGCCCGTTGGAAACACGAGACGGAAATCTGCAAGAAAAAGGTACCATAAGAGTTATTCCTACCACTACTACAAGTGTTCATGGGCGGCGGTAATCACTTAACATCAGGTACCCGCCTGCTCGTTTGCTCGCTAAAAATATTTAAAAAAAAAAAAAACTACAGCGGATCGGAGCGGAAATATAATGTTCAGTAGACTTTTTTTATTCGATGACAAGTTAGCCCTTTACTGCAATCTCACCTGATGGTAACTGACGATGCAGTCTAAGATAGTAGCGGGCTAACTTCGAAGGGGCAGTGTACATTCAACCCAAACCCCTGTTTCTACACGCCACCATGCCGGAACGCTAAATCACTTGGCGGCACGTCTTTGACGGTAGGGTGGTAACTACGGCCAAAGCCTCCCACCAGACTTACTGCTGAAAAAGAGCAACTGACGAGTTTCTTGCAGACTCTTCTCAGCATTCCGAATCGATAGTAGAGTCACGACGTGTCATAAGAGCCACAGGTTGGCCTACATGAAATAATTTTGATTTAGAAACCCCATCTAGGTTATCCCGCTTCCATATAGACCGCACACTCACTCTGCTGAGACTCAAAACAGAGTTAAACCGAGACAGATTTATATCAGAGCATATTTGAGCCACGATTTAACTCTATCTTAAGTCAGAGCATGCTCTAACTCTATAGATCTCAGCATAAGATTAACTGTAGATCTTTATTCTAAAACGTCACGCCCATTCCCACAAACGATCTTCGTACATCTTCCTAATAACGTAAGCGCAGAGCTAAGCTTGCCAGCAAAGTTGCTATATGCATTCGTGATCATAGCTGCTGATTGCGTAAAGGACCTGAATATTCTAAACACTCTCCCCTCACAAACACCTAATAATAATCCCTCCATCTTTGTTGACAGCTGTCTTAAACACATCTACACAACAACCAAATTACTATGACCTATCGAACTAACACTTAAACCTCTCATAAACACCTATTCCACAGCTCATCGCACGCTGGTTTGTATTAAAAATGTTAACGTATTCGTGGGGAACGCTACCCGAAGTGAAATGTTTACTCCTCGAGAAATCTTATTGAAGCTATTAGCTTTTTGTTTTGGCTGAAGTAAGTGTTAATATTCATAAAATATGGCCATTGGAATATTATGTGAATAATATTATTCGTGCATAGTGCAATTTACTATGCTAATCAGTCGGGTGGATACTTAAGTATTTATAAGATTCGTTTTCTCTGAGATGATGAGATCCCTGCATATTTTTATTAAACTAGCTTTTGCCCGTGACTTCGTTCAGGTTAAGTTCGATTTTTTTAAACCCCTATTTTGAAAGGGCGCATGAATTAAAGTTTTTTGATTCCCGCGGCAACTCTTTAATTTTCCGGGATAAAAAGTAGCCTATGTGTTAATCCTGGGTAAGAGCTAATCCCATTCCTAGTTTCAGCCAAAGCGGTCCATTCGTTGTGGCGTGAAGGAGTAACAAACTTACACACACATACATACACACACTCAAACTTTATCCTTTATGATATTAGCGTGATGAATCTTACCAAAATGCCGATATCTGTCCACCAAATCGACCATCGCCTTCGCCCAAGTGAGCCTCTTCGCAGCATCCAGCAACCCCACGCACGGCTCCAGACCCTCGTGCACCCTGAGGCAGTAGTCCTTGAGGCCCTCGAACTCGCGCGTACACTTCTTAGCCTCGAAGTCTTCGAGGAACCAGGAGTTCTCCGCCGCAGTCGTATACAGGTCGTGAAGAAATGGCTTTAGTACCGGGCCGAGATATTTCTTGTCGTCTTTCACTCCTGTAACGGTTTTTCTTGAAGATCATTGAGGAACAAGTGAATTACTTTATCACTATATCTACATGTTGATAACGCAAAAAGCAGAAGGGATATAACAGTCGCCCTAGCTATATTAGTTTGTAGCCTGTGTAGCCTTCTACGATCGTTCGCGTTCCCCTAATTTGTTTCTACACGCCATTATACCGGAACGCTAAATCACTTGGCGGCACGTCTTTGACAATTTAGAAATTATGAATTCCCAAATTTCCCCCCCCGCCGGGAATCGAACCCGAGAGCTCTCAGTTATAAGACTACAGCGCTGACTGCACCAGGGAGATCGTCAAGAATATAAGTAAGTACCTTTATAAAGCCAAAGTAATACGTTCTTCATAACAATCAGGTCATCGGTGAGGTCTTCCTTCCGCAGATCAGGATCTCTTCTGACGGCGTCGATGAGACAAGCCGATGATGCGTCATAATAGTCCTTCAGCTTGTTCCATTTCTTTGACCTGAGGTTATTACCACCACGAAAGTTGAAAATGTCGTGAGCAATATTTACAGAAATAAACTTCCAGAATACCTCGATATCCTACATTTTAGGGAAAACCGTAGCAAATAGCTCAATACTTAACAAAGTTGTTTTCATCAACACTGAACATTTTTTTTTTATTCGATGACAAGTTAGTCCTTCACTGCGATCTCACCTGATGGTAAGTGACGATGCAGTCTAAGATGGTAGCGGGCTAACTTGGAAGTCCAGTGTTCATTCGACCCATACCCCTAATCGGTTTCTACACGCCATCGTGCCGGAACGCTAAATCGCTTGGCGGCACGTCTTTGAAGCAGCGCTATTGTCGCTGAAGATATGAAAAAATTTAACACGCGATATTTCATATTCAATCTTGAATTCAATCCACCACCAGAAGCGTCTTGCAGTTTGCTAACAATAACCGTAAAAACTAAACTAAAAATTAAAGTTGTCAGTAATAAGTAAATAAATTACAAAATTACTATTTTTAACATTCTATTTTATTGTCATAAGTTGTCATAATTTTTAAATTAAAAAAGCAAAATAATATACCACCAAGGCCCCGGCGAGATTCGAACTCGCGATCTCCTGTTTACTAGACAGGCGCTTTAACCAACTAAGCCACGGCGCCGATGTTGAGAGCGACGAAATTGT
Organism: Hipparchia semele; assembly: GCA_933228805.2. Taxonomy (NCBI): domain Eukaryota; kingdom Metazoa; phylum Arthropoda; class Insecta; order Lepidoptera; family Nymphalidae; genus Hipparchia; species Hipparchia semele. The sequence continues at coordinate 13,019,588 of OW121723.1, read as the reverse complement.
GCATTCGTATTTACTACACAATGTTATTGTAATGAACTACAATACCTTAGAACCTGCCCTAAGGGCGTCCCTCCCCCAATCTAACCTATTTGTGTTCGATCTTCAATGTGGCGGAACGGACTCATTTCTTTGTCAAAATCGTTGAGTTCGATAGTCGGCCAACTTGAAATTGTATCTCTGCGATTGCTCTAGGGTAAAAACATGCCAAAGATGCCTCACTGCGATATCTCACGGTCGCAGTTTAGCTCGCTACCTCGATGTCACCTCCATGTAAAACAAACATAAGCACGAACATGTCGAAGGATACCTCACTGCGATACATCGCGGTACAGCGAGGTATCTTCGACATGTTCGTGCTCGTCTGTTTGCATACATTTGTTTTAAATGGAGGTGACATCAAGATAGCGAGCTAAACCGCAACCGCGAGATTTCACAGTGAGGTATCTTCGGCATGTTTTTACCCTTAGAATACTAACATAAAAATTACGCAAATGGGCGGCGAAGAGATTTTAAAGGCAGAAAATATTGTAGGAAATAGTTTCGTGCATACATAGTACCTACATGGCACATTGTGAAATTTTTCCCAAAATCGGACATCCCTTTTTTATGATACTAATCGAAACTTTAAGCTTTTTTTAATGCTAGAGTAGAACACCCAGAAGTTAATTCTGTTTAGAACCGGAGTTATAATTTTTTAAAATTTTTTTTATGGTTACCAGAAAAAAACTAAGAAATGCTGTAACTTTCTACGTAACGAAAGTTTTCAAGTTTCAATTATAGCATGCTATAAAATCAACTAAGTGCTATTTTTGGAAACATATAATTAATTTCTAAGTGAACAATAAAGGAAGATATGCTTTTTTAAAACTAATTTTGAAATTAATTTTTTTCTCATCTTTGTACAGATATTAGCATCTAATTTTCACATATTGTATTTATTAGTGCTATGTTAACTCGCCTGTATAATATCAGATACGTAACACTTAGGACCTCGGAGTAATATTTTTTTTTAGAAAATTCTGTATTTTCAGAAAAAGGCGAAATAAAAGAATTGTATATGATATTTGTACAATTATTTACAGGGCAAAGTGGCATTATATACAGGGCATTTTATAAGCTAAACAAAATAATTTTAGTATTAATAATAAAGTAATTATTCTTAATTTTGTGATTTTTACATTTTATTTTTTTTCTCATAAACCATTTACGATTAGCAGTAGATATCTATCTGAAAACATACCTCGTAACTGTATTGTTACTAGTAAAAAAAATCACACAGAAATCTATGAGGACATTGGAGATATGAGATTTTACAATTTCTATGATATTAGGGTTGTCACAAAGATCTTAATTACAAATGTACGAGAGAAAATTCTAAAAAAGTGGCTGAAAGAAAGAATTTTTATCCGACTGTAAAAACGGAGGGTTATGTTTTTGAGGGATTATTATTGAGTTGCATAAAATGAAATTTTTAAAATTCAATAACTCCGAGGTCCTAAGTGTTACGTATCTGATATTATACAGGCGAGTTAACATAGCACTAATAAATACAATATGTGAAAATTAGATGCTAATATCTGTACAAAGATGAGAAAAAAATTAATTTCAAAATTAGTTTTAAAAAAGCATATCTTCCTTTATTGTTCACTTAGAAATTAATTATATGTTTCCAAAAATAGCACTTAGTTGATTTTATAGCATGCTATAATTGAAACTTGAAAACTTTCGTTACGTAGAAAGTTACAGCATTTCTTAGTTTTTTTCTGGTAACCATAAAAAAAATTTTAAAAAATTATAACTCCGGTTCTAAACAGAATTAACTTCTGGGTGTTCTACTCTAGCATTAAAAAAAGCTTAAAGTTTCGATTAGTATCATAAAAAAGGGATGTCCGATTTTGGGAAAAATTTCACAATGTGCATGGTAACTCCTTTAAAGCATACTGTATGGCAAAACTTTAATAATGCACCTGTAAACTGCCATTTCTCGGTCAAACTCGTCCCCAGCTGTTCGCAAGTTGGGTCGCGAGTGCAGCGTGAAGTAGATGTCTCGGGCCTGATCCAGCAAGATTGCCAGTATATGGATCAGCTCTTCAACGCTTTCGTGGTGCTGAGATGTCACCTGCAGGAGGTTCGCGTGGAAAGCGCTGTGTTGATCCTGTGGGGATAACTGGGGTTTAGTATATTTTTTTTATTTTATATAAAAAGACTGGCTGATGCCCGCGACTTCGTTCGCGTGGATTTAGTTTTAAAAATCCCGCGGGAATTCTTTGATTTTCGCGGATAAAATGCAGCTTATATCACTCTCCAGGTCCTCAAGTTTTTCACAATCTTTCTGGCGCAGTGGTGAGCGTTGCGGTCTTATAACTGGGAGGTCTCGGGTTCGATTCCCGGTGGGACAATTTGGAAATTTTAAATTTATAATTTTTTGGTTTATAATTTTAAAAATTATGTCTGGCCTGGTCTGATGGGAAACTTTGGCACGATGGCGTGTAGAAACAGATAAGGGGCATGGGTTCAATGTACACTGCCATATCCCATCCAAAGTAACCCGCTACCATCTTAGACTGCATCGTCACTTTTCATCAGGTGAGATCGCAGTCAAGAACTTCTTGTCATCGAATAAAAACAAAGAAGTACGAAAGACTAACGTACATAAGTGACCATGTTTTTGCAGGCTATCAGTTCCTTGACCAGCCTGTTGAGGTACGTGAGCTGGTTTCTGGAGAAGCTGCCCACTCCTCCACCAGTGGGCGGCACCGACAGGCCTTCCCAGCGACTGATCAGCGCGGCTTCGAGCTTCTCTGATGGAGACTGGGGAATTTCCTCGCCCACTGAAAATAGGGCTATGAACATCAATGTGGTAGCTGCCTTTATTTAAAGGAAAAATGAAGTGTTCCAATAAATAAGGAAGCTGAGAAATTCTAAATACTTGTTATTGCACTAAAGTTTCAACAATTTAGGGCGAATTTTGCTTAGGAGCGGAAGATTTCATGAAGTGTGCTGCTGCTCTTATTGCTGGATTTCTCTTTCACAAAATTTTTAAAAATTGATATGACCTAAATATCCCAAGGATATGTCCCAATCATCCCAAAGATTAAGATTTGGATTTTTGCTTCTTGATGCTTCTATTATCTGGTGGGAATTACCTGGATGGCTTACCAACCTACCAGTAAACCCGTGCCATAAATTAAATGGTCCGTTTCCTTCTTAGACTACATCTTCACTTTATGTGTGAAGCCATTAGAACGTCTTGACAAACCATCGTCAATCAGTCTTTTGAGCTATGTAGCTCTAAAGAAAGAAGCTGTAGAAACTAAGTAAATAATATGTTACCAGCAATCCTGTGCAGGTAGAGGAGGCAGTTCCTTATCGCAGTGGCATCTTGAGACCAGTCAGTATCGCGAGCTCCTCGCCTCACCAGCGAGCTCCTCTCTACTGGATACACGTAACCTGCCACTCCTCCTCGCTCACATACGTGTAGAAGACTAAAGCAAACAAATATAGAAAGGGTTAGAACTTAGAACCTAAGATAGTTTCAAATATCTAAAAAGCGTCCTTAAAGATGTCACTCATATGCTTCAGCAGTTCCTCAAATATCGACGGCTTCCAGCGATCGCCAATCCACCTACTGAGGGTCTTTCACAAAGGTGCGATAATTTTTTAGGCATCATTCAGAGTCGGGCATGCCAAAGGCATATATGAGGTTGTTCTTTTCTTCCCATCACTTCTTCATAGTTCTAAGGCAAGTCAAAATCAAAACTTAGGTGATAAACCATAAACCTGTCAAAATACAAATCTTTAAAAGGATCTTTAAAATCCTCGTTACTTGTACGAGTACATAGTGGAAACGTTGCTACTTTAGAACAATTTTACTGGTTGAAGAAAACAGGGTGATGACCAAGAGCCGCATTACTTACTTGTCCAAAATGAGCAGCAAATGATGAGAAGCGTGTGAAGACACGCACGCTCTGGCTGCAGCACTTCGGTACAAGGCACAGCGATCCAAACGTCTTCGATATGCGCACCAGGCGCTGTATCGACTTAGCAGTAGCGATGAACCCTACGAAAAAAGCGACAAGTTTGACAATATTCCCTGTTTGTATGGTCTGTTATATGTATATGTGCGTATTTAAATTATTTTGCTTTATCTCACCTGAAAACATCCTTCCCGCATCTTATCAACCAAACTATTAAGAGCTCCAGAAATCTTTGCCATAGATGACAGATGTGAAGAATGTGAGTCCAGAGTTGCCTCTAAGGCGGGATGCCACAACTGCCATGTAGATACTCGTTCCGTATTCACTATTGATGCTGGAGGGCCTACAGCTACTGCGTAGTAACCCTAAAATCAGAAGGAAACCTTTATTTCGTTTGTTTGCTGGAACCTTATCAAGTTCTGATAATATCAATTATTACTACAAGCGGAGTTCTGCTTTTTGGCAGCTAAATGAATTAAAACTTTTAACCTCATCTTGCTTGAAGAATCGGCCTAAGACCCAAACTTGAGAGAAGTTCCGGGAAACGCAGCGTTGAAAGACAACAAAGTCAACCGAGTCAGTGGCACCTGCTGGATATAAACGGCAAAAAATTCTGCATAGCAGCTGATAAGGTTCTTAGTTCCAAAAACAGCCCATACCCATTATTCTTCCCCTTATTATACTGCACCGTCACTTATCACCAGATGAGATAATATAATAATAGGTGCCTATTCTTGTTCTTGTACCAAGAACATTATACCAAGAACAAGAATAGGTACCTATGTGATAACTGTGGACGTATATCGGTTAACATGACATGACACGTTTGAGCTCACCCCTTGGGCACTGGTGTAATGCAGCAACGCCAGTGGATGCGTCAGCGGCACGCGAGTGGTGTAGGCGTGATGGCTGCATCCCGCGGCCCTCACCGCCAGCATCAGCTTAGCCTCCGCCTCCCCCGCGCCGCCCGCCCCGCCCACTCGCACCATCACCCACGCACAACCTTCCACTATTGCCAGCCGACGCTCCAACGCTGCGATATGCGAAGCTAGATAGAGAAAAGGTATACTGTATGGTTGGCTTAGGCGACATCTCGACCGAAAGAAAGTTGTCCTAATGGCCGAATTGGACTTTTTAATTTTTTAATTTTGTTGATGGTCAACTCTATTATTTATTCTTCAATTAGTAGTATGTGCATTCAACTACAATAAAATTGATCAAGCATCCATTTTACTATCCATATATCTTTCCTTGGTCAATGCATCGTGGACAAATGAGGCCTGAAACCAGAATTGCCGAGAATCATGCAACATCTATATTATAGTAACATTATAGTAACATCCTTTACAGATTTTCCAGCGAAGTTTGAACTATAGGGCCTTCTTTGTTGAACACACTCTTTTGGGCTTTAGAACTCCAACCTTCTGAATCTAGTAAGCTATCCATCACGTACGCAAGCCAGCAATACACTTTGACCAAACCAACCTCGTTCCAGATAGCAGTAGGTGTAAGGACGGGCATGCGGCAGCACACTGGCACTGAGAGCGCGCGAGGCTCCCCCGCCCCTTGCCTGGGCACACCGCGCGATGAGCTCCACCCATCGCTCTACAACCTTATCCCTGAACAAACAGAACCAAGCGTGAGCCGAGAACTGACCTAAAAAATTACAGAAGCGTTCCGAATTACTCAGATATGCAGTCTTCATCATTAAATGAGAGACGTCAATTGTTTCACCTGGGTCTCTTTTAGGGACATGCCAAGTTCCTTTGAACTTGGCATTTAGGATAAGTTACTGTTTTAGCTTTTTAGGGATTACTGATTTCTGTCGGATATATCCAACATACGAGTATAACTTTTTGTTTATCCTGCTTGCCTTAAGCGAATTTCTGTGATTTACTATTATTACATGTTACACGTCCTATAGAAGGGTAGCCAATACCTGCACAAATACCCCGCAGGAGTGAGAAATTCTGCCCACTTGTCAGCCTCCCGGCCGCTCAGTCTGATCTTGCCGTAGCCAACAGGTCCTTCCAGCAATCGGCACTCCTCCCCGTCATTCAACACTGGCAGAGAATCCAGAGTCACCAGGTATTCGAGAGATCGGGAGCGCATCTGTATGAAAGAAGCCACAGGGTTCCATACTGCTTCGTCTTGATATAATGAATACCATAAGATTAAATATTAAGGGTCCATGAGTTCGAGAACAGGTCTTCAAGACCTCCATAGTTTTCTCAATTCGGTGATTAAGTATGCTAAAAACAGCAATTATTTAAGCACTGCCTACGTAGATAGCATGCCCTTTCTAATGAAGAAAAACATCGTACAACCGTTAGCTATGCCACAACATCCAGTTGGCTCTAGGCTTTGTATCTATTACTGTTAGGACTATTAGAAAACTGATGAAGAATAATTACCACAACTTGTTAAATTCGAAAAAGCTCAAAAAAATTGAGGGATTCCCCTTTTGCTGTTTTATTTACCTTTTTCTCTCGGTGTAACGCGACGAGATGGCAGCATTTGAAGCGAGGGTCCCGCTGACCAGCACCGTCCACTATCCTTTGCACGAGGCTTTCAACTGCACATTCTGTCTCCGTTGACATACGACCTGCATAAAATGCAGAAATGCTTTAACCCTAACAGGTAAACCTTTATAGTATGCTACAAGTATTTTTCAAGTGTAAAAAAGAATTTGCTAGTTAGGTATGTAGTCTCGTAGTAAATTATTCTCGCAGGCTTACCATTTTGGTCTTCTTCAGACAACGTGTCGACATAGGAGTTAAGGGATCGGATCTGTTGCGCCGTGAAGCGCAGTCCCGATGCGGGCAGACGCAGATCTGTGCCTGGTATCTCGAGCGCCAGGGCAGACGCACCAGAACCCATCACTGAAACGAACAGCAACTAGTTCTAGGTTCAACGTAAGTTCTCTTCTTCTCAATCAGTTACTCTTGTCAGAGTAGTCGTGGCCGCTAAGATGATGCAACAATTGTCGTCGTCGGTCTCCTTAGTTTTGGGTCACTTTTGGCGGTTTGTAGCATTGCGGGAGCACACCACCACAGTTGTCTGGGTCACCGCTTTCATTAAATCCGTCCATCGCGTGGGTGAGCGTCTCGATCTTTTCGGCTCCACCTGATCCTGCACTACCAACCGCTCAATCAATCCTTCATTTCTGGAGATCAACGTAGATAGGTACTGCTAGAGTTGGAGAAGCTCATTCTGAAGTTTCCTGAAGCTACGAGTATGTCTACAGAAATCCTGCTAATATTACGTATATAAATGCGAAAGTTTTTGAGGATGGATGTATGGATGGAGGTTGGTTACTCCTTCACGCCACAAAGAATGAACCGATTGGGTTGAAATTTGGAATGAAGATAGCTCATATTCAGCAAAATTGTATCCCGCGAAATTATCTAGAGTATGACAAGATAGTCCGTGACTGCGACCTCAACGGATGGTAATCCGTTTATCTTCATCAAAATTAATAAACTCTAGGTGAGAATGCAAATCGTTCCAGATATTTGATTATAATAAGCATGCACTTAATTACTTTTGTTCTAGAACAATTGCAATGCACATCAAATATTAAGAACCGACATTCCGACAGTGCATTGTAGCAAAAACGAAAACACACCGTTCCTTTATCGACGGAGACTACTTTTTCTAGTACTGCACCTTGATATATCAAACATTTTCTAAAATGACCCTAAATTATAATGGTTGATCGATTGAAATAACCGACAAATAAACCTGGTAATTTAACAGTTGTTATATTGCCATTTTATCGAAACGTCAAAATTATTCGTCAAACTTCAGAGAACAACCCAATAACCTTTTGGGCTCGACCCAGATATCAACTCCAGGACCTCGTCATCTGCAGCCAAACATGCCCCCTGATTCTGTAACTCAGTGCCTATCAACGACAATAGGCATTTTTTATCCATTGAAGGTTTGAAGAGAAATGTCATTTACTATTTCATAGTAAACCTTCAATGGATATAAATATATGTCAGTGGCTGCATTTTGTGATAGGCACTGAGTTAAAGAATCAGCCCCATGCTAACCACTAGAGTATAGACAAACGAGGCAGTCCTTATGATTACCGTAGCTAGATCACGCATTAAGTCACGTTACTGGCAATCACGTACCCATCCCGATGGGAGATCGTTCACGGCCACCTGCGCATGACCGGCGACACATAATGCCGCTTCCGCCGGAAGTACAACAATCGCCATTTTGATTCCGCTCCGATATTGTGCGCCCGCAATCGCCGCGTGTATAATTGATGTTTTACAATCAATAATAATATAATTTGTTTACACAAATTAGTTCTACGGTCGGTTGGTTTTTATACTAAGGTCCAAACACACTATAGTGTTGTGGTGTGTTGTCATCCTTCTTACGATCAGCAGGCCGATTATGTATAAGCTGAATCCATCATTGTACCATCTCAAACATGGTGATTGACTGAATTTGTCGCGTATTTTCTGTAATAATGCATTTTAGCCAATAACAAGTGAAAATTAGCCAATCAGATTGCAATCGTCACTTAGCCACTGTAGCGATAATTTTTAAGGAATCCCACCACAGTCCAGTCCAGTCGGAGATAAGGCGATCAGCCATAGGTTTTATATCAAGACAAGAATGTACACAAATCTAGTGTAACTAATATTACCATATATACATCCAGCGACATCGTCAATCGTCATGTTAGGTAATTTGCGACACGCGATGTCATATAAGGTGGAACATCCCTTATCCGATTTTTGACCCAGTCCGGCTTTACTGATATTTTGAAAGACAGATCTAGCAACGCTAATCTTAGCTCTCTGACGCACGCTTGAGATTAATGTTTAGAGGATTATAATGAGGCTGACATATTATACCAAAGTATGCCCTTAAATAAAAAAATAAAAAATTATTTAATAGCTAAAAACGCGTTAGTACCTACCTACTTGGAAAAATTATTTCCTAAATCAGAAATCCAATCGAACTCTATGTTTCTCCTTGAAAAACTACGCAAATTAGTGTGCCCAATTGCGTAACTTAAGTATAGATAAGTACTACACCAATGGCAAAATGTTTTGGAGGCCCGTATTCTCATGTTAACTTAACACTGTGATATTCACAAGGTCACGTGGTCACGTCACAATGAGAGAGCCTTGTGCTGGATTTCCCATGAGATTTAATTGATTCACAAATTGACTTGGCAGTTTCTCCTACCGAATATCACTATATACCTAGTTACCTACCTACATACATCAGGTACTGTTCTTGCTTAATACAGGTAGGTGATCATTTTAGGATCCCCCAAGTATGCATACAAAGTTTATAGAATAGAATAGAATAATTTTTGATTCAAATAAACTTTTACAAAGTGCTTTCGAATCGTCATATGAATCTACCACTGCACTGGTTCGGAATGCCATTCCAACCGAGATACTACTACTACTAGGTACTACGTTTAGTAGACAAAACAGAACAGTAGCCTAAGCACGAACGTTTTAACTTTCGAATAGTACAAAGGTTAAGTTAACGCCAGCAAGAAATTTTTGTTTTTGAACATTGGCGTTAACGTTACCTACCTTTTACTATTTGAAAGTTAAAATGTTCGTGCTTAGGCTACTGAACACGACTTTCGGGTCCCGCCACTCGTGCCACCGTACGCGAACTCCCGTAGCTTCCGCAGCATTCCTCCGAGGACAATGGACCTTAGCCGAAGTACCATACCCGGCTAAAACTGATCACCGGAGAAGTGATCTTCCTCGCGTCCCACCCGAGTAAAGTACCTAAGTCACATAAGTCTACCCTTACCCCTATTGGTCTTACTGCCAACGGAGAAGACCCGCAACTATTTTTTTTATTCGTTGACAAGGTAGTCCTTGAATGCGATCTCACCTGATGGTAAGTGACGATGCAGTCTAAGATGGTAGCGGGCTAACTTGGAAGTGGAACGGGCAGTGTAGATTCAACCCATACCCCCTAATTGGTTTCTACACGTTATCGTGCCGGAACGCTAAATCGCTTGGCGACACGTCTTTGATGGTAGGGTGGTAACTAGCCACGGCTAAAGCCTCCCACCAGACCAGACCAAAGACAATGTAGAAATTATAAATTCCCAAATTGCCCCCGCCGGGAATCGAACCCGGGACCTCCCAGTTATAAGACCACAGCGCTCACCACTGCGCCAGGGAGGTCTCTCTCATTAAACGCACGGCTGCCACTCTTAATCGATACGCACCACATGTATTATGGATAGCTACCAACACGTAACATATTGGCAGTGTAACGCTCATCACGGGTACAATACTCGGCTACAAGCAATTACCGGCAGAATGACATGTCGTTTATAATCCGAAGTCCGTATCTATTGTCATCGAGACATAGAGGCCGTAACTCAGTCGACTGTGACGCACGCAGTCCGTGTGTTACACGAATATAATTACAATAGTTTTCGAGATAAAGCCTATTTAATATTATAAAATACTAGCGGCCCGCTCCGGCTTCGCACGGGTATAAAATATATAGCCTATGTCATTCACTGTTAATGGATGTTAAACCTTCCTCTTCAATCACTCTATCTATTAAAAAAATCGCATCAAAATCCGTTGCGTAGTTTTAAAGATTTAAGCGTACATAGGGATTAGGGACAGAGAAAGCGACTTTGTTTTATACTATGTAGTGATGCGAAAGTTTGGATGTATGGATGTGTGGATGGATGGATGGATGGATGGATGGATGTTTGTTGCCAATCACGACGCAACGACAAAACCGATTTGGCTGGGCATAGAGATAGATTATAGTCTGGAATAACACATAGGCTACTTTTTATCCCGGAAAACACCTACTTACAACACCGGAAAGGGAGGCTGAAGTCTTTACCCCTATCAACGCTTCCACAAATTAGTACCTATAGGTATTTTACTGTTTATAGTAGGTACTTTTGGTAATGAGTAGATACTATTCTTATTTAGTATAATAGTTTTAGTGAGCAATGTTATCTTGTTACCTCAAATATTTTACAACGTTCTTCGTTATGATAAAATCGTGGATAAAATACTTCTGCGTCTAGTAAATAATTGTTAACTTTTAACTTTTACTAGTTATTGCTCGCGACTTCGTGGATAAAATACATACGTGTCTAGTAATTGTTAACTTTTAACTTATACTACTTAGATGTTGCTAGACCGCAAAGATTTAAGCAGGTAGGTACCTAGGGTACCTATTTTAAATTCCGTGGGAACTAAAGATTTCTTACTTAGGTATTTTGATGTTTATCCGAACGTTAGTTGCCACTAAACTCGCTTTTGCGTTTATAATTACCTAGGTATCATAATAATATTAAGCATGGTAGCAAATTGTATGTCATGTGGATTGTGGGTATCAGCCACCGCGAGACGTATCTTCCATCTAATAGGGTAATACCGTGACTCTATAATCAAAATAGTAAGCATTAAATGTACGGATATACGGGTTACACAATATGTACGTACAATACAAAAAAGCCCTTCCTAAATAAAGATAATACTATTTATACTTCATTATTTGAATAACTATTTACTAATAATCTAATCTCTAATATTTATACTTAATACGTACTTACAGCAGTTGCAGCTATAAAGAATTGCCGCAAACCATCAATTAAAAAACCTAACGATAACGCGACGTAGAAAGGGTTGTACGCGACTTCGTTCACGTGGATTGAGGTTTTTTAAATCGCGCGGGAACTCTCTTATTTTCCGGGATAAAAAGTAGCCTATGTGTTATTCCAGATTATAATCTATCTCTGTGTCAAATTTCACCCAAATCGGTTCAGCCATCGCGGAGTGATTGAATAACAGCCATCCATACATCCAAACTTTCGCGGTTCTTTAATTCCTGCGGGAACTCACTTATTTTCCGGGATAAAAAGTAGCCTATTTGTTATTCCAGACTATACTCTATCTTTGTATCAGTTAAACTGCTCTATTCACATTTATTTAGCTAAGATATAATATTTTTTAGTTTTTTTTTAATAAAATTTCATGGACGATTACTAATTATTATTTTTGTTAATTATAATATTGATAAGGTACATCATCTTACCTTTCACAAAGAAATCCAAACACCACAAACAACTAAGCACAGCCACAGAGTATATTTAAAAAAATTCGTTAATCATTTTTCGCGCTAATTTGTTTTTTTTTTCAGCGACTCGGCAACGGCAGTGAATCTAACAGCTCATCACTCGCCAAGCGCGGGAAACAAGTGTTTTGTTATAGCCTTGTAATAGCGGGCGTGTACACTGCGATCGGAAGTAACATTTCACGACTGTAGGAACAGAATACATAATTGCACAGAGTACGGTAGGGCCGGACCCGAGTGAATATTATTGTTATTTGTTCTGTTTTGTTGTTAATTGTATGGGTTCAAAACCACACCTGTGAAACCTGAATGCAAAAATCATGCTGATTGCTCGGTTGCTGCGTGATTGGAGGACCAACACAATCTCAAAGTTGGGATATTATAAAACTTAGCTATTTGATTTAAAATCTATACTACAAAATACTTAGTTAGGTATTATAAAAGCAAAATTGTTTGTTTGTCCTTCAATCACGCAGCAACTGAGTACTTAACGAATCTTACGTGATATATTATTTGTATGGTTACACTTTGTTGAGGACCTGGAGGGTAACATACCTACCAACATACATACAACAATCACTGTAACATACATACTTACGTATAGTCCCAATTAACACACAAGCAATATAAGCAGCGATTTTACCGCTAATTGCTGGATAATAGCTGTTTAACGAGTTAATACATATACTAGCTCCCTTAAACAGCTATTATACAGCAATTAAGCGGTACAGTGGCTGCTTATTTTACTTGTAACATAGCCTATCTGTGGCTACCTTTTATCCCGGAAATTGGGGGCAAAAAAACCTAGTTTGCAATATATTGCAACCCTACCTGTACCTACCTGCACAGTTTCGGGGTGTTAGAATAAATGCCGGCAATTACTTCACCTGCCAGTGTGCGCGCGGCTCACAAATAGTTGCCTTATCAATCAGTCTGACTATTCTATGGCACCGACGCTTTATCTCCAAAGAACAAACTTTCCTCCACAAAATATACGTTAACCTCGCTCACTCAAATTAAAAAGTTATTAGGGGCGACCTGCCTATACAATACTTACCTACCTACAATACCTACACCGCTATTTTAACCGAAACACGAATATAGGTAAAGTACCTTAAAATGTTTTAAGGTAGAGATTAGATAAAAACGTAACTAAGCTACCAACTTTGTCAGCTCGGAAATTGAGGAGTGTAAAATTCTCGTAATCCATAACGCAAATGACTGACTGATATAATAAATTGCAGATGACCAAATATGACCTATATTTTTGGTCATCTGCAATTTTTTCCATTCAGCATAATGCTACAGCAACCTCCATATCCTCATATAATAGGTATAATAGAGCTATCCATTTTTAACCGACTTCAAAAAAAACGAGATTCTCAATTCGACGCGTATTTTTTTTTTTTTTTGGTTAAGTCTTATCTAAGTGAGTAATTTTAAATAACTTAAGCTTATCTAAGTAATTCACACTACCTACTTCCACGACGCAGTGAACGCTGCTTATAAATGGAAATTGCGTATTCCATCCTGATAGGGGCAATTTAATAATTTACAATTTGTAAATTTTATCTGGAGTCTGGACTAGAGTCAAAATCTCATTCGGATCTCAGCAAACCAAACTAAGGTGTAATTTACAAAAATTAGGAGCTAATTCGCTTAACTATGGTGAAAATATACATAACTATACATAACTGAGAGATTTTCCTGGCATGTATTACTATACTACATACTTACACGTAGGTACTAATCCTTTAGGCGCACTTTAAAGACGTAGCTAAACCGAATGAAAATATCTCCAATACTTTTTGAGAGAATTTGACTTAGTTAAGCTCATAGGAGACCACACGTCCGAAGCCGGGATAAGTAACTGAGTAATCTAACATGAAATGAAAAGCGATGGAACAATGAGCTAATTTTCATTTCTGTGAGTAGATACATATAAAGTTCAGCGAGTTTAAGTAGTAGGCAAGATAATCAACGTGAGATATTATCTGCAATCATCGGTTTCGTGCCACGGCGCTGTTAGCACGAGCGCATTAAAACTTGCCCGAACACCGATCGTACGATAGGTACGGCCAGCCAGCAGCCAAGAGCTCCGTAAATACGGCAACTATAGTCTATAATACTGCCCTCGTAATTGAAAACACAGTAAGTTAAATAGAAGTTACATTTAAGTTACTGTGTTTTCAATTACGAGGGCAGAATATAGGTGTGGAAATGAAACCTCAGACTTTTATTGATCTGATTTTATTTACTTAATGAGATTTACTGACGTGGCGTGATTCGGTCGGGAGGACATTTTTTATTACAGATACATAGTTACTTACAATTACTAAAATTGCAGATTTGTAGTGACTTAATAAGCGATTTGCTCGAGAATTCGCCCGCGTGGATTTTAGTTTCAAAAATCCCGTGGAAACAAACTCTTTGATTTTCCGGGATCAATATAGCCTATGTCACTCTCGGTTTACCCATGTAGAAAATTACGTCGATTCGTTGCCCCGTTGCGACGTGATTGAAGGACAAAGCAACAAACAAACACACTTTCGCATTTATAATATTAGTAAGGATTAGTAAGGATGGCATACTAAGGAAATAATAGTAATAATAATTTTATTAAAATTCATAAAAAGGTAGTTTTTTTATCAAAAGAATATTAGCCAAGCTGCAGTTGACTAATATCCTTCTATCCCCTCCAAATAAGCGGAAAGCTTGGCCTAGAAGTAGGTACGACAATAGTGCAAGGGGTTTGAACCTGCGACCTTTCAGTTTTTCAGTCCACACCTTTAACTGTTGGGCTATTGAGGCTTAAAAGTCAATGAAACAAAGTGAACACGTCAACATAATACATTTATTACATGTGCGGTATCTATACAGCTATGTACACGTCACTGCCAGCGGCTGCGCTTGCCGCTCTTGCGCACGCGCTCGCGCCTGTCGTCCGCGTCGGTCGCGTCGGGTGCGTCGGGCGCGTCGGGTGCGTCAGGCGCGTCGGGCGCCGCGGGCTCGTTGACGCCGGGCGCCAACGCTGGCCGCGTCTGCTCCCACGAGTGGTCCGACGACGCGGTGAACTGGGGGCCGGGGGGAAAGGGTAAGTGCTAACTCAATGGAGGACTGACTAATGCATACGCGCACGCACATGCCGTTTACCGCAACAAGCAGCTACGTGTGTGTAACACCTAAAGGTCTGTGAGGTAGGGTTAGTATAAGATTTAATTCGATTGATCGTATTTGTATTCGATGACATTAGCGCCAAAGTAAAATGAACCTAACCGTATTGATTTAAAGTCACAAATTCAGTACTCGCTAAATTGGTTATTCAGTATTCGCTAAACTTTATACTTACGTATTAAAGTAACTTGTACTGAATTTGTTGTTGTTTACACATATAAGAATACATACACGAAATTAAGCTCTAATACAATGTTGTTATGGTTTGATTTACTTCGACACGAATGTCATCGAATTAAATCTTATACTCACCCTACTGATCTATTTTATCGCTTGTAGTCGGAGTACAGCATACCTGGTTGTACTGCGAGCGGAAGGCCTGCTTGAGCGAGGACAGGCGGTCGGTGGCGGGCCCGCCCGTCCGCTCGGGCGCCGCGATCGCCAGCGGGGCTTCGTCGTTGTACGCGGGCAGCCCGGGCCGCTCCTTGTACCTGATCAGGATAATAATATAATTAATTACATAAAGCCCATCACCCTGATTCTGTAACTCAGTGCCTATCAACGACTATAGGCATTTTTTTATCCATTGAAGGTTTAAAGTGAAATGTCATTTACTATTTCATAGTAAACCTTCAATGGATAAAAAATATATGGCTTTAATTTTTTGATAGGCACTGAGTTACAGAATTTCGTCGTTGTACGCGGGCAGCCCGGGCCGCTCCTTGTACCTGATCAGGATAATAATAATTACATAAGCCCACCCTCATTCTGTAACTCAGTGACTATCAACGATGATAGGTATTTTTTTATCCACTGAAGGTTTGAAGTGAAATGTCATTTACTATTTCATAGTATATAAACATTCAATGGTTAAAAAATATATGGTCGCAGACACAAAATGTTTATCAGTTTTCAAAGTAGATTCTATATCACATTGCGTGCAGTAAGGTCTATAACGCTATAGAATATCGAAAGCATATCAACTGTCAGGCATAGACGTGTGCATGTAATTATGAATCTTAGGTGGTAAACATTTTCTGTCCGCTACTGTATGTCAGTGACTTTCATTTTTTGATAGGCACTGAGTTACAGAATCCCCCAGATATCATGTCCACAATAGTAATAGTTAAATGCCCAATGTATGGTCTTTAAAATGACTTCCTGCACCCACCATGGATTTTATTTATCGTCGAAAAGATTTCTTCCAGAAATAACTATACATACACAATACCCATATAAGAATACCAATATATAAATATAATTAAGTATATAGTACACAGGATTATGAATTTAATATGGTTAGTTTTAAATGCTCACCCCAATCCGCAGCCGCCGATGTTCAGGTTCTTGCCCTTGCCCTTCTTGAACCGCGACTTCCGGAACCACGCCGACTGCATCGCCAGGTTCGCGAGCTCTTCCGGCACCTCCTGATCAGAAAACCCCACATTTGTTCAATACCTCGCTAACCCACTACTGGGACGTCGTTCCCCTCTCAGAATGAGAAGAGAGCCATAGTCCACCATTCCGGACAAGTGTGGTTTGGCAGACCTCACACACCTTAAAGATTATAATGGAGAACTGCCCAGCATGCCGGTTTCCTTTACTAAGGCAAGTGATATTTAATTCTTTAAAATGCAGATACCTCTACCAGTAGAAGTATATTTTATCCACAATTGCATACTGCGTGTGTATTGAGATATATCACATGTAACATAACTGGGTACTGGTATTTTACGTGTGGCGAGAATTGGGGGAGATGGAAAAAGGGGAGGGGGGATGGGGGAGATGGAAAGGGGGGAGGGGGAGATGAAAAGGGGGAGGGGGAACTGCAAGTTGTTTACTAGCTCACCGTACTCCAAGCTTCGAAGAATGACCACACCTTATATTGTTTATAGTGTTAATAAAAATTGATTATATTGTTATTATATATTAAAATTGTAAAATTGTGCAAAATAAATATTAATTAATGATAAAAAACTTAAATAAAATGAAAATTAAAAATTGAAAAACAAAAATCCCTGTCTACGATAGGGGACACCCTATAAAAAAAAAAAACAAGGTCACCTGCTGCACGCCCTCGAGGTTCCTCAGCAGGTGTCCCGCGAAGTCCTTGTCCTTGTCCCTTGCGAGCAGCGTGTAGGCGTTGCCGCGCACGCCCGCGCGCCCCGTGCGCCCCACGCGGTGCGTGTGCGTGTCGATGTCGC
Organism: Hipparchia semele; assembly: GCA_933228805.2. Taxonomy (NCBI): domain Eukaryota; kingdom Metazoa; phylum Arthropoda; class Insecta; order Lepidoptera; family Nymphalidae; genus Hipparchia; species Hipparchia semele. The sequence continues at coordinate 13,002,115 of OW121723.1, read as the reverse complement.
GCGACACCGTGTAGTTGATCACTGTGCGGATGTGCGGGATGTCCAGACCGCGGGCTGGAACACACAACATTCACAATCACTGGCCTCTATTTTTTTTATGGATGACAAGATAGTCACTGTGATCTCACCTGGGGGGCGATTCAGACCTGTTCGATAACATACCGTGTCGATACGGTTAGATATCGATCTCGTATAAAATTTTTTTGTCGTGTGATTGAGAGCGTTTGGTTTGAGGATACGATTCGGTATCGATTACGTTATCGACATCGACAAGATACATTCGATTACAGGACCATTTACGAATTGAAAATATATGTTATCGTACGGTAACAAACCGAATCGATCGATAAATAAGTTATCGGAAGGGTCTGAATCGGGGGGGCTGATTAGGTATTATAACACAATGTTGTTTAATATCTTAACTAGTCTCGAAAATTTTCTATTAGAAAAAGAGAGCGCTATTGCAACATGATGTGACGATTCAATAACTCCATATACTCTCCATACAAAATTTCGTTTTAGAAAGAGACAGATTTATTTTCTGTTTTCACAAAATATGTTATTCTTACATGTTACATTTTCGATTGTAATTAATGAATATCCACATTTTGATAAAAGTCAAATACCCAATCCAATTGTACTGTTAAATAAATCGTTAATCACACTTCTTTTTTACTAGTTAAAACCTCCATTAGAAGATGACTAGCTGTTGCCTGCGACTTCGTCCGTTAATTTCTGTTATTATGATCGCGATTAAGAAGTTTTTAAAAGAATATATTTTAAATATGGATAATTTTCCCCGTTTTTGCAACATTTTTCATTGATGCTTCGCTCCTGTTGGTCGCAGCGTGATGTTATATAGCCTAAAGCCTTCCTCGATAAATGGACTATCCAACACAAAAAGAATTTTTCAATTCGAACCAGTAGTTCCTGAGATTAGCGCGTTCAAACAAACAAACTCTTCAGCTTTATAATATTAGTATAGATTAATTGCAGGAGTCACGACCCTCAGACTTCAGGAATACAAAGCAGTTCGAAGGAGCAGGATAACTTACCAGCGACGTCAGTGGCTACCAGTATATTGGACTCCTGCCTCTTGAAGGCGGTTATGACCTTGTTCCTGTCAGCCTGGTCCATGTCTCCGTGTAACAGCAACGCGTCGTATTGCTGAACGCCTAGATTCGCCGCCGTCTGCTCTGCTTCCAACTAAAAACATCAAAAATATCACCATACTAATAATCACAATATGATTTTTTTTTTTAATTATTGAGGGTAGGAATTTTATATTAAGTTATTAAATGTACAGAACCTGCTTAGTTCAGATTACGTTTAAAGTTATTATTTTTAAAAACTGCCTCTCACTTTTGTTAGGAACATAAGAACATAAATATAATATATATAGGAAGATCATAGGAACAATTTATTTTAGTTTTATCGCTCCAATTCCAAAATTATTATTTTTTCTATGAAAGAATATAGCAAAGCTGACTAATTAGAAATTAACTAATATCCTCCTATCCCCTCCAAATAACCGAAAAGCTTGTGCAATAGTGGTTTTCTTACTTGTCTGTCATGTATATTAACTTTTTTTGTAACTAAGAACGTTAACCATATTAAATTGTACATAAGGTGAGTTTTACCTTTTTAGTTACAAATATTAATACACTCCCAGAGGAGAGGAAGTCGACTAGATTTTCTAATAACCAGGGCCATTTCTCTTCTGGTTTATTGAATATTCTGGAACAAAAATATAAAGTGGTTAAAATAATAAATCTCACAAATGCGACAAAAATATCTAATTTCACTCATAAAATGTAATAATAATTATTATTATATTTTGTGAGTGAAGTTGTGTGAAGTAAAGTGAGAGTCTTTATTATAAATAATACAAGAAGTTGTGAGTGAAGTAAGTTACAAAAATACCACTATAAAACAGAACAGCTGTTTTGAGCTGTTTTGATAAGGGTTTTTGAAATGACGGAATTCTGAAAGGTATAGGAAATAGGTAAACGCGTTACAAGTGTACATAAAAAATTTAAAACACCCCCGACATATTACAACATCCTAATCGTTAAAATTAAAATATGTAATCCGCCATCTTGTGGCGGCGGCCATCTTGGACCGATTTTCAACAAATATAGCTAAGAACACTACTAATTTACCTTTCAAACAAAAAAAAACAAAATCAAAATCGGTTCATCCGTTCAGGAGCTACGATGTCACAGACGCGTCGAGGGTTAAAAATATGTATCAAAGATGCTACATCTTCTCCACGCTCCGCGCGAAAGTCGCGGAGAAAAGCAGCGTACTCTACAACACTCACCGCACGTGTTGCGACACGAGATGGCACGCTTCCCCGGCAGCGCCGTGCTGCACCCGCACGGGGTCGTGCAGCGCGTCGCGCGCCAGCTTCTCCACGCGCCGCGGGAACGTCGCGGAGAACAGCAGCGCCTGCCTGTCGGGCCGCACGTGGTTGCAGATCGACCGCACTTGAGGCTCTGATGGAAATCGGAACAGGAATCAAAATCGGACAATTTTTCGCCAAATGCCAGGCGAAGAAAATATGATACAAAATTTCTGAAAATTCTGGTACGAGAAAAGTTTGATAATATTCAATGAGTTTTGTCCACAAATATTGCCAAAAATATCCTCTTGTTTTCTGCAATTTATTTCTATTTTAAGACAGCTAGAAAAAATGGATTACATGTACATATTTCCGACAGTGTCGCAGCTAAGCTAAGTTTCTTCACTCACCAAAGCCCATATCAAACATCCGGTCAGCCTCGTCCAGCACCAGGTATGTGACTCTCTTCAGGTCTGTAGCTTTACATTTGACGAGGTCGATCACTCGCCCCGGGGTGCCCACTATGATCTCCGCACCGCCTGGAAGAAACAATAACCATCAAAAAGTTATCATAAAATAGAAGAATCAGTAGTGTATCAAGTTGTAAAGCTAGTTGCACAGAGGGGCACATAATTTGACAAGTCCATAGACATAATGTCTTTGATGTATGGTGTGTGGTATGTGGAGTATGTGTCGTTTGTGGTATGTGGCCTGTATGTGGCGTGTATGTGGAGTGTGTGTGGCGTGTATTTGTGTTATCCTCCACTCACTCCCCACTGTACCAGAAGGCTGAGCATGGGTAGAGGACATATTATCCTCAGGTAATGGATAAATTTTTTATCCCCATGCTCAGTTTTATCCACCCCTCAAGCATAAGCAAAACGGTTGAAATAACAGGAGAAGATAATTTTATCTCTTGTCAGTGGATAAAACGGGGATAACATTTTTGTCTCATGCCCATGCTCACCCTGCTGGGAGAAAATAATACTCACCTTCTAGCGCTTTGGTCTGTTCCCACTTGGATCCCCCGCCGTAGCAGCACACACACCTGATGTTGTACACTTTGCCGAACTTCTTCGCCTCCATGTAGATCTGCTGCGCCAGCTCCCGGGTCGGCGCCAGGATGAGGCCGATGGGACCATCGCCAGGCGCAAGTTCCTTCTGATCCATGATGTGAACCAGCAGGGGCCACAAAAACGCGGCCGTTTTTCCTGAACCCGTGCGAGCGATACCTGTGAACAGGATAGGATGTGAAACATTCATAAAATTGGCTAAAAATAATTCTTCAAATAAATACAATAAATAAATAATATATAGTGAGAAATGAAGATTAAAGTTCTAGATTTTAGCGTAGCATGTATTTTTATTTACTAATCACTAAAGAATGAATGCTTCTTACTTTTATAATAATTAGAGATTATTATTTACTTCTTTCATTATATATTTTGCTTATTTGATTAAAATCCACAAAAAATCTTCACTATGTATTTCTTAATCCTTGGTCCTTACTAATATTATAAATGCGAAAGTGTATTTCTTAGTTAGTTTATCCATCAATCACACAGAAACAGAATAACGGATCGAGGGAATTTCTGACATAGATATAATTGAGGACCAAGAAAGGTTCTCAACTATACCTATGTCAAAAAATCTCTAGGTCCTAGAGAGTGACATAGGCTACTTTTTATCCTGGAAAATAAAGACAAGTTACAAGATAAAGCGGGAAAACTTGTATTACCGATGAGATCTCGTCCGGAGAGCGCGGCGGGAACGCCGGCCGCTTGCACGGGCGTGGGCTGCGTGTACTCCGAGCGCCGGATCGCCTTCATCAGCTGCTCGTCGAAACCCAGGTGCGCGAAGCTGCTGACCGGCCGCGGCGGGTCCGGGCCCGAGATCTACACCAATCATCATCAGAAACTGAAGTGGAAATGGGCAAATGGGCGGGCACATAGGTATTTTAAAGAACAAAAAAAAAAAAAGGTGTCATTCCGTGCCTAATTGCGGTTCCACCCAAGTTCACCGCAATTAGGCACGTAGCCACTTTAGGAGCAAGTGTGTTGAAAAAATAATTGTGATTATCGAATTCCTTGAGCTAAAAAAATCCCTGATTTTACTACAAAGTGATCGTTTATTATGGTATCTTGTTTTTCATAACATAGATTTATTTACATTGTAAATGCAACTTGAAAAAAGATCTATTTTTTGGAAATCGATCTTTTAGACCTCGATCTTTTTATGAATCGATTATTCAAGGTACGATTCGAATCGATTTAAAAATCGATCTTTTTCGGAAAGAATCGCCATCCCTAGATGGAGTCCCAAGATGCTGAAGTGGCGACCCCGCACCGGGAAGCGCAGTGTTCGCAGACCCCCACTAGATGGACCGACGACAACAAAACGAGTCGCAGGGAGCCGCTGGATTCAGGCGGCGCAAAACCGAAACCTGTGGAAGTCCATGCAAGATACCTATTTCCAGCAGTGGACGTATGAAAGAAGAACAAGAAGTTTTCTGGTGGGAGGCTTTGGCCGTGGCTAGTTACTACCCTACCGTCAAAGACGTGCCGCCAAGCGATTTAGCATTCCGGCCCCAATGGCGAGTAGAAATCGATTAGGGGTATGGGTTGAATCTACACTACCATACCTCTTCCCAGTTAGCCCGCTACCATCTTAGACTGCATCGTCACTTACCCTCAGCTGAGATCACAGTCAAGGACTATCTTGTCATCGAATAAAAAGAAAAAAACCCATCAATGGCTCACTACTGAGGGTAGGTGTTCTTTCACAGAAAGGTTGGTTATACGGTTGCACCACGCTGGCTGGCAATGCTGGGAGATATCACACACCTTTCAAGAACAATATATAGGAAAAAAAATGGAGAACTCTCAGGTGTACAGGTTTCCTCACGATGTTTTCCTTACCATTGAAGCATGTGATATTTAGCGGCTTTAATGCACATACCTTTGGAACTTTTCAGAGTAATGCAAGTAACTCAAATAGAAGGGAGTAGAAGACTTCTACACTAACTTTGACTCCTAGATTCTTCTTGAGCTCCTCAACTTGTTGCTGGTCTAGTTTCTCTATGTCTTCATGTGGTGTGTAGAAGTTCTTCTCGAAGGGCTCATATTTTATTTCTGAATGGTCTATGGGTGGCAAGGGGTCTATGATCTTCCTTTTTGGTGGGGGTATGGGGTTGCCGTCTTCATCATATTCTATTTCTACGTCTGAGCCATCATCTGCTGTTGTTAGTGGGTTCTCTTCCATGTATCTAAGTTTGAAAACATACTATTTTCAGATTTTAACATTGCTTAAATTACAAGCCTAAAATGCAGAGACAAATTTTCAACTCTAGTAGCGACGGCCCGTGGCTTCGCTAGTTTGTAATTAGAAATTAGGCACTTCGTATATCCTATCCCTAATTATGTTTAAGGAAATAATACGGCGAAAATATAAATCGTCTATTATCCTGTGGTAATTTCGAAAAATACGGTCCTAATCCTCGCCTAAATGAAAAGGTTTGTTTGCCTTACAAGATGCACAATGAGGAACAGTTGAGAGCCTGGAGTTCCCGAGGAATACCTCAGGAATGCTTTTGTTTTACTTGCATGTCCCATCCTTTCAAAAGGCAAGCGTGATAAAAAAGCTTTGGGAACCCCTGCTTTAGTGTGAGCGATCGTAGACATCTACACTACTATTATAAAGAGGAAAGCTTTTTGTATTTTTGTGTGTATGTTTGTAATGAATAAACTCAAAAACTACTGTGCCGATTTCAAAAATTCTTTCACTATTGGAAAGCTACATTCATCCTGAGTAACATAGACTATATTTAATCTTCTGTCTACCCGTGCGAAGCCGTGGCGGGCCGCTAGTTTGTTCTAGGCTAGGGTGGCTGAACTGACTTGTAGTAGCTCTCCTCGTCGTCCATATCGTCGATGTCGCCGCGGGTGCCGCGCGCGCCGTCGCCCCGGCCGCTGACGGCGTTCTCCGCGCTGCTGCGCAGGTCCTGCGCCGCCTGCTGCTCCAGCCCCGCCATGTACGCGTCCAGGGGGTCCTCCTCTTCATCCTCCTTCTGCCAACAGTGTCATCATCAGAGACAAATATGGTTCAGCGAAGCAACGGCTGGATCATGCATCATGCTCGTGAATGGGTGCCACCAACGGGAATGGGTCTGCTTTCTGTCTACTCGTCTTAACATACATTGGATTGTATTTATTTGTATTTGTATTGTATTGGACTTGGGAAACTTCATTGTGGAAGCATTGTATACATAGCATAGTTTTGTTACCTATTGTAATTTTTTTTATTTTTTTTTTTTGAGAAGAGCAACCGCCGAGTTTATTGCTGGCTCTTCTCGGCAGGAAAGGTTTTGATTTGACCGCAAACGTATGAAATTGGATTTTAATGTACTAATGCTAGTTACGCGGATTTGTACTATCCCCAACGATATTCAATCATTGCTGCAATCTGAATCATGGTGATTGGCTAAATTTATCAAGTTCTTTCTGCAACAATGCATTTTAGCCAATAGAGATTGATTCTTGGCCAATCAAAGGCGGCATTTATTACACTGTAGCAACTATTTACAGAATCAACACACAGGTCTACTGTGGGTATTAGCCAAGGGCTAGATAGTTCTGTAATAATCAATTAATAGTGGTTACCATGATCAACTGCAGATGACAAAGTCCAGGGTTAAATTCTCGGGTCTTGCCACAAATATATTCTAGTACTTACTACTAGTCTAGTACTACTAGCCCAGAGCTAGTATGTTGGCTGTGTTAACCCTGTGTCTCAGAGAGCATGTAAATTTACGGTCCTGCACTAGATCTCTTGGTGGTGTCGGATTTTCATCGCATCAGACTATGAGAGTAAAGGAATAGAGATTGCGCCTGTGTTTGCACACTAGAATATCTCCCACACATGTGGCTTATCTCTGTCTGAAGTCAGTCGGAAGGATATTATTTTATTATATTACTAGTTAATCCCCTCAACTTCGTTCACGTGGATTGAGATTTCTTGATTCCTGTGGGAACTCTCTTATTTCCTAGGATAAAAAGTAGCCTATGTGCTAATACCAGACTATAATCTATCTCTGTGGCAAATTTCAGCCAAATCGGGTCAGTCGTTGCAACGTAATTGAGTAACAAACATCTACACTTTTACATTTATAATATTAGTAGGATAAATAATGATTGCACAGTGAACTTACTCTAGAACTGCAGGCTTCATTCGTGGGGCTGCCTGGAGCAGGGATATAGGCGAGGGCTGGAGTGGGAGGCTCATCATCTTCATCAAAATATCTGGTAACATCATTTCATCTTGAAATAATTGGCATATCACAAGCACATTCCACCTCTTCATTTTATGCCTCATAAATTTTAATCAAGTATTCAATTATTCAACAGAGACCAACACACACAATGTAAGATAACACTATTCTATTTTTAAAGCAGTGAATACTGAATGAGGTGAAATTTACATTATCAAATTACTTCTACATCTGCATGTCCAACTGTCAATTTGAAAGAAAAATAAAAACTGCATTTAAGGTTTTCAAAAAATCTTCAACATCAGTGTCATGAATTGAACTTTTCTTTTCCTCAAAAAAAAAAAGAATTCTTTTACTACAATAAATAATTAATAGAGCATGTTGTAAGAAAACCTAGCCTCTGAAATGAATGAACCATCTATCATTGTGTTGTGTTGTTGTGTGCAATGTGTTTTTTCACAATTTTCTAACAGTTAATAATTTAACTTGTTTTATATAAACTAGCTTTTGCCCACAATTGGTAACATATACATATGAACTGTATGTACTTCAAAATGACCATATTAATGTTCTTTTCAATTAACATAAAAACTCTGTAACTGTTACCCTGTTGCGGAGTCCAATATATGTACAAGAACTTTACACAGAGTGTACAGTATTGCTGTACACACTGCAGCTTTGCCATCACAACAATGCAATAATTTATTAGAATCTAATAGCTAAATTATTTCATTATGAAGAACAACTGCCAGTTTCTTGCCGGCTTTTCTCAACAAAACCTCTTTCAAAACCAGTGGTAGAGCCTTGACTCATCATAAGTCACAGGTTGACCTACATGAAATATTTTGGCTTTTATAGTCTGTGTGTAATCACACTATTGATCAGCGTTGCCAGAAGGTTACTTTTGTAACCTTTTAGGTGATTTTTAACTCCGTCCGGTTACTTCTAGGTTACACTATTCAAAAGGTAACTTTTAGGTGATTTTTCGGATCTTGTAGAATTACTTCTTAATATTTTGTATAAATATAAAACCAACGTGAAACGGACCGCAAATTAAAACAACGCAAAACTTACAGTATATAAACCAAAGTATAAACCTACATATATACCTATTATAGATAGGTACTCTCTCTGTGGTTTGGCAACTTCGTGTACTACCTAATCACAAACATATAAGAGTAAGTATACTTACTCTTATATGTTTGGGTACCTAATGGGCAATGTTCACGTCCACTAATTAATATAATATTAGTTCACGTCGTTCTCTTTCACACTCGTTTCGTCTCGACCAATTTCAGGTGTTTTGAATAAGTAACTAGCAAAATGCAACTTAAAATGGAAAATACAACTACATTATCTATATAAAAATGAATCCCTATTTCCTTGGTCATCGCATCACGCGTGAACGGCTGGACCGATTTCGCTAATTCTTTTTTTGTTGTGTTTGTTATTGTCAGGAGAAGGTTCTTATAAAAGAAAAAAATAAGAAAATTGCGCGGAAAATTAGAAAATTTAAGAAAACTTAACCACCATATTAAATTATTTCTTAATGTAACCGCTTTTACAATTCAAACTTTGATGTAACCTTATGGCGTTTGATATAACATTGAAGGAATGCGTGCTGCCAATTTCGTCAAAGAGTTTCAATATTCATAGTTAAGACAGGACAACGTCTGTCGGGTCCGCTAGTCGTTTATATTTGTGGAAGTTATTACAACTTTTAATACATTTCTATTAGAAAAAAATTAGAGGTTATTTTTTACACTAAAAGGTTACTTTTTTAATTATTTTAGGTAACTTTTGACATGACCGTGCTGGCAACACTGCTATTGATACAATTGGAGAGTCAGCAAGAATAAAGTGGACGAGACAGTAAAGATGCAAAAAAAAATACTTACTCATCCTCAGTCTTCGCCCGCTTCTTCCCGAGCGTGCCCCAATTGCCGGTGACAGCGTTTTGGGTGATGGCGTTCATGGTAGAGTAGCCCTGTTTCGAAAGGCCGCTGGGCGGAGGTACCGCGTGCATCGGCATCGACGGGGGCGGCACGGCGTGCAGGGATACAGTTGAAGGGTTCCGCTTGGGCATCGTGAACCCAGCGAACCCGAAACCTTTCCCCCCACTCATTTTGACGCACTTAAGATAACCAAGCTCGGCCACTCAAGCTATCAGCGGTCATCACAAAATCACTATTACTTATTAACTATAATACATTCGGGTTTGGCTATACTGGTATTAGAGCGGGCGCAACTTAACACTTATTCACTTACTGAATTATTAAGCTGTACATAGTGATTATACCAAATTAACTATGAAAATTAATGAAGAGGCAACAACAACCAGCCAATAGCAAAGTTAAACACCATAGCACAGATTACTATGATAATACACTATATACTAGAGTAGGGATGGCGATTCGAGATCGATTAATCGAAGAATCGATTTTTCGGGCCAAATAAATCGAGTTTTTAAATCGATATGCAACACTGAATCGATTCAGTGGATCGATATTTCACCCTAGAGAATCGAAATTCGATTTTTTCTATTCACGAGGTGGCTGTGCCTAGTTTAATAATAATGAAAAAGTCACAGTTTGGTTATAGGTGTCATTACGTGCCTAATTGCGGTTCCACCCAAGTTCACCGCAATTAGGCACGTAGCCACTTTATGAGCAAGTGTGTTGAAAAAATAATCGTGATTATCGAATACTCTGAGCTAAAAAAATCCCTGATTTTACTACTAAGTGATCGTTTATTATGGTATCTTGTTTTTCATAACATAGATTTATATTTACATTGTAAATGCAACTTGAAAAAAGATCGATTTTTTGGAAATCGATCTTTTAGACCTCGATCTTTTTATGAATCGATTATTCAAGCTACGATTCGGATCGATTTAAAAATCGATCTTTTTCAGAAAGAATCGCCATCCCTATACTAGAGATTAAACACAGTAAAAAAAAATGTCCATCAACTGACAAGCGATGGACAGAATCTGTAGTCTTTGGACAGAATTGCAAGTTTAGCGTTGGAATTTCCCTAAAAATTCTGTGTGAAAATTATTCAGAACACAGCATATGCAGAAGGGTAGGGTAGGTAGGTACCTACTTTCCGGAGTAATTAAGTACTAAGTAGGTAGGTAGGTACCTAAACAGACATGTCTGTGGGTAGGTACTTTACTCTATGAATAGGTAGCTATAGTACTAACTACTCTCTGATCGTAGAGAGAGAAGACATAGAGCCAGTGACGATTTCTTTCTCACTCACACTAAAAAGAGAGCAGAAATAAAGTTATTAATGTGATAAACAGAGACGCAGCTACCCAATTTTTTGTCCCTCATCGTGTAACCAGTTTTTTTCAAGGTCGACACACTTTTGTGCGAAACAAACTGACAGTTAATAAGAAAATTTAGTATCTATGTGTGTTGCCAGCTTTAGGTACCTATACAATGTCCCGATTTTCCCTATCCTACTTATATTATAAATGTGAAAGTTTGAATGTATGTAGGGCCATCCATACATACATCCAAATTTCAGCCATATCGGTTTAGTGTGGCGTGATTGAGTAACAAACATATGGATGTTTGTTACTCAATACGCCACACTAAACCGATATGGCTGAAATTTGGCACGGAGATAGGTTTTTTTTAGTAATGTCCTCTGACATACCGTAACGGCGGGTTACTTTGGCTACTTTTTCAATTTTTTTTTTTAATTTTTGTTGAAACAAAATAAAGTCGTGATGGAAGAAATGAATATTATGAGAAAAGAAAAGAAAGATGATGGATACTAGAATATAATATATGTCGGCGATGATTAAAGTGTATTCAGTTAGATAGTGTCGGTTACTGTACTGAATCATCCTGAAGTTTCGTTCGAATGTCCAACAACCAGTCGAGAACTGTTGGCGATCTTAAGAATTATTTTATTTACAAAGTTCTTAATTTTTAAAGCCATTTTTAAATAGCTAGAGGCAGACTTTTAATGTTTTTTTTAAATAATTATTAACTTAAACTATGAAGAGTTGCAGTTTTATACGACTGCCTGTAAAAAGGAATATACAGTAAAAGCTCTTTATTCGCGGGGGATACGTTCCGTAAATATGCCGCGAATACAGAAACCGTGAATATGGAATGGCAATTTGTATGGGATTATAGGGGATACGTTCCTAGGTGACAAAATAAAAACAAATATATAAAAAAAAAAAACAATTTAATTTAAGTTTTTGACCATATTTTATTAATTATTATTTTCAGGTTTAGGCAATGGTTTAAAGAAATTTGTAATTTTTTCTTGCTTGAAGCTTTTTAAAAGCTCCTTCAATTCAGACTGATATTCAGCAGTGGCATTAGCAATTTGCCTCTTAAAAATAAGACTGTTCTATAGACGGATCAGTATTCATAAAAAAATCACAAAGCTCATTTGCCATTCTTAAAACTTCACTGAGATTTATCAAATATTACCCAAGTAACATTTTAGGTTTTAGGAAGGTTTTGAAAAGGTTCTAGAAACCTTTGTATGGAAATTTGCTCGTAAATCTTAATAGTCTCAATAACGTTATATTTACCTTATATTAACCTCCTGAGTGCAAAAAGGGCCCTCGTTTTAGAACCATTCTGAGAACTACAGCAAAACTTATAGCTTAAATCCAGAACCTTTCGAACTACTTACATAGAACCCAAATATAACCTTCACAACCTTAATTTGTGGTTAATATAACCTTGCAACACAGCTTTTAAGTTCTAAATTAGTCTTGGATGTAACCCTATAACAACTTAAAACCTTTTTAATGGACATGAATACATGCCTTTCCAGGACTCGCGGGTTTTAAAATGTTTCTGTGTAAAATTTTTTTTACGCAGAATCGTGGACTTAAAAATAATTTATAATGGCGTCTTCTAATGTCATTATACCAAGTTTTAGTATTAAAAAATAATAACTAACTTGCTGAAGTCAGGAATAATAAAAAAATAGTGCGACTGGCACTTTATCGTGAAACTTTAGGATAATAGTGTTGTATACGACACGGGCCTTTCGTAAGTAAAAGTTTTGAACATATTTTAATGAAATAATTACAATCAAAATTATTATAAAATTAGTTGATTGGTGGTAAGAATTAATAAAACTTCTATTTATATAAAATCATTTTATTTTCAATCGTACAAGATTCTTAATTTTGCCTTATTGATTTAAAATATTGCTTTTTGTTTAGATTTTTTTTTATTTCAGTGAAAAAATATGGCGGCGTTAGGAAATTACTAGATAGTATTAAAATTAAGTCGCGGAGACAACTGTCGTTTCTTGAGGATGCCTCTAAAGCTTTAAAATATTCTCGTAGGACTTTAATCATGCCTTCAGCTTATAAACAATAGCTTATTGGTTTGGGTTTTCACCACGTAGTCCTAATTTGTTCGCCTGGACAACTTTTATAGAGCCTAAAGGTATTTCAACATTCCATAACTCTGTGGTAACATCAAAGTTAATAATTAAACCTTTAGATCTCACTTTAGCATAGAGTTAGCCTTTCCAGAACTTAATCAGGAGTCTACGACAGCTATTAGGTCCTAAGACTATATGCTCTTGAAACACAGGTCAAAATAACGTTAATTTAAACTCTTGTCAACGGCTCTATGGTTGTAATAATAAACAATTAGTTTTAGGACTTACTAATCATTCTCAAGAACTTAATATGACCAGATAGTAAATCATTAACCTTTTGACGACCCTTATATAACCTAAAGGCATTTTTTACAACCTAGGCTCGAAAAAAATGTTACTTGGGTAGTCCATTTGACGACGCGTTTACACAGGATATGGGGCTTGATACCTATTGGAATCCTTTTTTAACCGACTTCCAAAAAGGAGGAGGTTATCAATTCGGCCGGTATCTTTTTTTTTTTTTTTTTTTTTTTTCTATGTATGCCCGCCGATTACTCCGAGGTTTCTGGACCGATTCACGAAATTTTTTTTTTAATCGACAGAAGAAGCTCGCGAAATGGTCCCATAAAAATTTTTACCTTCAACTCTTCAAGCCTGATGCTGCAGGGGTATTTCCCCCCTAAATTATGGGACTTTAGGAACCGTCGTTTACGAATTAGTATGCTTGGCCTAAGCATATACTAGATCATAGAGCTCCAGGTCCTACTCTTCAATCCTGATGCTGCAGGGTACTGCCGACCTAAATTATAGGGATGTAGGAACTGCTAATCATGAATTGTTATTGTATGTAATAAGCATATACTACACCATCGAGGTCTAGGTTCTAGCTCCTGAATCCTGATGCTGCAGGGTACTGCCCACTTAAACTGTGAGGATTTAGGAATTTTCGCTTGCGAATTTATATTGTTAGTATCAAGCATATTCTACATCGTGGAACTCAATGCCCTAGCTCTTCAATACTGATGCTGCAGGTATGCCAGGTGGCTACCTAAACTGTGAGGATTTAGGAACTGTCGTTTACGAATTGATATTGTTGGTACCAAGCATATACTACATCATAATGCTCAAGGTTCTAGCTCCTCAATCCTGATGCTGCAGAGTTGGAGGAATTACGAACTGACGCTTTCGAACTGATATTGTTGGTACCAACCATGGACTACATCATGGAGCTCCTAGTCCTAGCTCTTGTGTATTGTTAATAAATACTGTAGGTACCAAGTGTAGAACTACATTAGTACCGTAGCGTTGGAGGGAGGGGAGAAAGAGAGCAGGGACAAGCTCCACTAAAAAGCTTAAAATAAAAATTCTTTTCAAAAAACCGACTTCAAACGCCACTACAAAGTATAAAAATAATTTTATTTTGTACACGTTTGTTGAAGTCGGGCGGGCTTAACTAGAAACGATGAAATCGATGCGCGACGCTTACCTTATGGTGACATATAAGAGACACGCTTATTGAAATCGGGCGAGCATCGCGTATCAGTTTCATCGTTTCTATTTAAGCCGCCCGACTTCAACAAACGTGTACAAAATAAAATTATTTTTATACTTTGTAGTGGCGTTTGAAGTCGGTTTTTTGAAAAGAATTTTTATATGTATGTACCGACGTACCGATTAGATCCGCGAATAAAGAAATCTAGCCGCGAATATAGGAATTGGGTCACAATTTTTTAATCCGCGAATAGTGAAAACGCGAATGAAGGAAGCGCGAATAAGGAGCTTTTACTGTACTGTTAATTTCATTAATGATGATTTTGATGACTAAATATACAATTTTTGTTGCTTTTAATTCAATAGCATTACTCGATCGAAGGAAAATTTTAACTGTTCATTACAAATTATTTTGTGTAACATTCTTACTAGTAACGAAAAAAAAATTTCCTTTGTGTTACATACATCTTTTTTCAAAGTGACTCACATATGCTAAATTTCTATTCGGCATTTCAATATTTTTTTTAAGGAGCAAATAATTATCTAGTGAATTGGTCCTATGAAAGTACATTAAAAAACTTTAGTATAAAAAAAAATATTTTTAAAAAACCGACTTACGTGTACAAACTAAAATTATTTTATACTTTTAAGTGGTGGTTGAAGTTAATATTGTGTGCAATAAAGAATAATAAATTCTTTATTGCACACAATATTAAGATATATGTAAAAAATAGAAGCTTACCCTAATAGGTATGTCTCTCCCAGACAACCTTATATGTGTAGGTATGTTATTTAAAAAATAAAACAGTTCAGCATCTGTTTTGTCGTTTTATTTAAAAATCCTGGGAAGAATTTTCCATCTAATTTGGGGTACTAGGGGAGTGCAGTTATTGTGGCAACATTAAACTCGAACTTGTCATGTGACGTCATGTTATCTCTATTTCAGTCGCGGTTACACAGTACCTTGGTCTATTGCCTTCTCTGTCTACGTCTCTGATCTATAGAAATCTGTATCATTTCTTATTTATACAAAGTACTCTGTGATCTGTATTCTCTATAGTCGTGCTATAGTCTATTCTGTCATTACAAGACAAGTGTGTGAAACAAAGTAAACATTAAGAAATATCCTGAAAAAATCGCAAAAAGCACAATATTACTACGCAAGAATGTTTTTCAAAGTATTTGTTCTGATTTTTTCGATGCTAGCCATAAGCAGAGTGGAAGCAGCGAGTAGCTACGACTTTGGCGACTTCTTGGCTACAGTACTGGGTATTGGAATCGCTGTAATCGGAATTCTAGCATGCTTGGGTAATTACGCGAGGCAGAAAGCGAGAAATGAGTTTATATAAAGTGTTTTTCATGTAAGTATACAGTTTATAATCTACGAATGTTGCGTCGAAGTTTCTAACTACCTTCTATAACTATAGCGTTAAATTAACTACCTTACCGTGGGGCTATGATATTTATATTATTGCCGTGGGATTTTAGTTTTTAGACAAAATCGTAACTTTAGTTTAGAGTATGCTGACGCTTTCCATATAATATTTGTTTTATTTCAGATGCTGTAAGGAATATCATCCAAGTTTTCTACTAAGAATAAACTTGTCATTAATACTTTAAATATTGTTCATTGTAAATGCAAATTTATATAGTATTATAATGATAAATATGTAATAAAATATTTTTAATAACCTGACATGATTTTTAAATTACATAGATTTAGGATTGGTCTACATTGAGCAGTGGATAAATATTCGACTACATAATATTGCTAGAATTAATAAAACATCATTATTATATAGGTGTAAATAAAATGTAATGTCATTGATTTCCACATGCTTCTGTGCATTTACTCTCACACAAAGCATTGGAATTATTGAAAAAATTGATCTTGGATAAAATATTTTACCATAATATAAATTAATTTTGGCTTAGGTCATTCACTACTTGTATCTAGTGTATCTATTTCTTTGATTATATCATTTTTCTTTGAGATTTTTTCTTTTTGCTCCTTGTCTGGATTCTTGAGTGTACCCGATTTAATTTTCTCCTCAAGAAGCTCAATTTCTCTTAATTTCTTTTTCAAGTTTTTCAGTCTTTTTGCTGGGTCCAATTGTGTGGGTGTTGCATTGGGTGCTGGTGATGGACTAGTGAATGTTGGCTCTATTATTTCACATTTCCCAAGTTTATCAGCTGCTTCTTCTACAGCTGTAAGATAAATTACAATAATTTTAATGTAAGGTCGCAGATGCGATACCCACCCGTTGCACTCTTGTCGTACCCACTCCTAACACAAGCTTTTCCACTTATTTGGAGGGGATCGAAAAATATTAGGTAAGTTCAGCATGGCTAATATTCTTTTTAAAAAAAAATTGTGTGTAATAAAGACTTTTCTATCTATCTTCAGCAAATAAATATTTCTTTAAAACAAAGTTTTGTCACTGTAGCCAATATTAGATAAAAGGACTATTATTATTATTATGAAGAAGCAATAAATTAAAAAAGTAATGTTCAGTAATATAAAAAATATATATTCCTCAAAACTAATATGCTTGCTGCTGACTGTTGCTAACTGACTGAAAAGGACACAATTCACAATAATTTAAATCAAAGCTTTTTTGACATTTCTGAATGTGGTTATAGTTTATGCTAGTGCTAACTTTTGCCCGCAGCTTCACTCTAAGTTTTTGTTGAAAGCTGAATTTTCAAAAATCCTTTCTTAGTGGAGGCCTGCATCATAATAGTTATCTGTTGTATGCCAAATTTCAGTCCAATCCGTCCAGATGTTTGAGCTGTTTGTTAGCAGATCAGTCAGTTAGTCACTGTTTCCTTTAGCACAAAATGAAAATATAAAATAAAACTAGCCAGCAAGCATTCGCTAGCTTCAGTGAACAAAACTTTTTTATAAATTGTTCGGCATAAAGCTATATATTGAAAAAAACTATATAAAGTTATCACTAAAACAAAATTTATTTAATCTACGGTTACCTGTTTTCTTTTTCTTTTTTTTCTTCTCAACATTGATTATCATGCCTGGTATGGGCTGGAAGGTGCCTTTCTTAGATTTCTTCATCTCCTCTGCAATTTCACTTGTGAGACCTACGGGCAGGCCAGTATTCTGCTTGGCTTTAAACTGTTTTCCTTTACTTTCATACAAAGGGACCTCTTCTTGTGGTACATAACCATCTTTTATGCGTCTAGGTTTTCTCCATGTGCCATCTGGTCGTTGGGTTGCAGGTATAAATTTACCACCTAAAAAATTATAATTTACTAAATAATTCAGTATAATAAAACAAAAATAAGCTACTTTTTTGTATTATATAACTAGACTTATAGATTTTATTTTTATTTTAAATTAAAAATGTACCAATGTATCAAGAAATATTTACACCATAACTCAGTGCATAGTTCCTAGAAGTGCAATAAAATTGTGCATCCATAGTTAAACTTTCTACACTACATTCTGCACGGAAGTTATTGGACATGAATTACAGGTTCATTCAACTTTTGCTTAGGTACCTGTTTTCGGTTAAATAGTGTGCTTTATTAATCAAATAATCATAAATCGTACCTATAGTGCACAATGTAATATAAATATTGACATATTGATTTGTAGTGTATGTACACAAAACTTATAATTACATGCTCACCGTCAGCGTCATGTTCATATGCGGTTGTCGTCGCCATTATCTTTCATGGGCGGTGTACCAGAGCGTTTTTATTGTTTTATAAAATAATTTATCTTTCATGAAACAGCCTTGTTAATTTCGGCAGTGCTATTTTCGTAGGTAGTTAGCGCTGGTCTATGGCATAGACCCTCCGTTAGGAGTATTAGTGTTCTGTGCATAGACCACGAACAATGGTCTATGGGTAGCGCTTTAACCAAAGAGTATCAGATTGGAATTTTAAAATGTCAAATTGAATTCACAGATTAATGATTAGTCTTTTTTGAAAAATTACGGCCTGGATTCTTGTCCTTCAAGGCCTTACCACTAAATAATAATAATCAATCGTCGCTTGGGTACACACCGGCCAACGATCGTTTGTTGGGTGGTTGGTATGTACTGGCGCAAAGACTACATTAGACTATTAATATGTACTGGCGATCCGAAGCGTGGCGGTAAAATTAGAGGAAGTGGGAGGAGGTGTTTGTAATCTGTGGTACCCCAGTAGGAGTAAGTATTTGTTCTGTGGTTGTACCTACCAAAGAGAATAAAATCACTCCTTGGTACCTACCTAATTATATATCTGTGACCTAAATTCAAAAAACGAACATGAAACAATATAAAACTATTCTGATTTGACGATTTCCTACTTGTTGTTTATTTAACTAGCCCGACTGATTTTAATTAGAATCAAACTATGCCTTTATCAAAACGTAGAAAACTATTTACACCCAAAAAGAATGGTAAAAAGCCTAACTCAAAAGAATCCGAGGAACAGATTGTTGGTAAGTTCCTACTTATTGATAGAAACTCATATTTATGTTAAAAATTATTATCGGAAATATACCCACAGATCAACAGCTTGCAACTACCGACTTGCCAATAATTAGTAGATTAACACAGTAGTCAAGTTTATATATTTATACCAATTTTACCAATCTTATTCCATTATAGATAGTGAAGTATCGACAGCTCGCGGACGCCTCAAAGGTGCCTTGATGGAAATGATGGAACCAACAGCTGAGGAATCAGATGCTTCCTCAGACTACACACCTGCTATTCCCACTAAACGGGAAAGGTTACATTTTGTATTATTATTATTTATTTATATTCTAAAGATTTTTTTGATATTCTTATGATGTTGGCCACGATAGCCTCTTGCAAATTTCTTCTTCAGCTTGTGCTAGTAGGTGGTACATTGATCCATACTGAATATTCTAAATATGTGAGTTCAAGTCTGTCTGTTAGCTTTTCATTGCCCAAAAGCAGTCCAGTCTTAACAAGAAACAATTTTCATCTAAAAAATGGACATAAGACTGTTACCCCAGGAAATCAAAAGCAAAATTTTACAAACCAAAATTTTATAGGTATGTAGTTGTGTTGATAGACTAACCCTGAAAATTTGAAAATACTTTAGAATTGTTTTTACACAATTAACAAGGTATACATCGTCATAGGATTGTCGATTAAGGCAAACCATGTGGCAAACTACTAGTTATTAAACATTTTATCTTGATCCATAGACTAGCAGAGCGACAAAGCAGCCCAAAACAACTCCATTGGTACCAAAGGCCTCACAGAAGAGACAACAGTCAAGATCACACATTATCTATTCAAGGTCAACAAAAAGAACAGTCAGTACAAAGACAGTCCTATGTACTGAAGCTGTTTGACAGGAGCGTAGACCTGTCACAGTTCAGTGAGGATTCCCCTCTGTATCCAATATGCAGAGCCTGGATTGCTAATCAACCAAAGGCTAACTACAATGATTTTATGTAAGTCAACAATGTGTTGAGTCTTTGTATGTCTGAATAAAAAAAGAACTGGCCAAGTGCTAGTTGGACTTGTACACAAAGGGTTCCTACCATTGTAACAACGATTGTTAAGGTCGAGCAAAAAATGCCCAAAAAACACACTTGTATAGGGATCCCTATATATTTTTTTGATGATACCAGTGACTGTTCACATGGATTGAGATTTTTTTAATTCCCGTGGTAACTCTTTCATAGTCAGGTCTTTCTTAATTTTGTCATAGTCAGGATACAGGTTTTAAACTTTTTTCATGTTTCAGTAAGCAGCAAGATGAAGAGCCTCCATCGGAAGACAGCATAGAGCTGCCGGGTCCAGAGGGCCCTGTCATCTCTCGCATACCGAGCTTGCTGCCGGAGCAGATAGCGTGCAGCAAAGACAACATTAATCTGAACTACGTTAGTATTACGTCTGATATAGAAAGCACAAGTGTAAATTGAAAATTCAAAACACTGACATGTGAATCTATAGCAGGACTATGTACTATAAATCTGGCATCCTGTTACCCAGTTTCCTGCTCCATCATTAGATTCTTCTCTATCCTCGATCATCATTTATCTAACACCTATGGTCTCAATGACCATTCTAATGAGCCCTGAACATGCTGTATCTGCTGTAGCTTGCTGAGGAATTGAGTATTACAGACTGCTAATGCATCAGCTTAAAGTTACTGTGCCTTGGAAATAATCCAAAGTAAAAGTACACCAAATTATAATCAATCGCACCAGCACAGCTAGCATGGGCGGGAGAAATTTTATCCCCGGGGAAAGAATAAAATGTTTATCCCCTCGCGCAGTTTTATCCACCTGTCGAGCATGAGCAAAACGGTGGAAATAATATCCACAGTGGATATTCTTATAGGAATATACTTTTCCTTTCCCCTGTCGCCATGCTTTAGCATAGGGAAAGGATAATTTTATCCCTTGTCAGTGGATAAAATCGGGGGATAAAATTCTTATCTCCTCCCCATGCTAACCCTGCAGTGAAAGTGTGTAAAACCCTATAATCAAGTAGGAAATGAGCTGACGATCTTTAAACACCTGAGCAGATTTTCACAAATTATAGCTAAGATCCACCTTATCACTTCAGTTTTCAAACAGAGAACCGCATATGTAATGTAATACATAGGTACTCGTTTTATTAAAACAGAATGAAGCCCCACCGCCGAGTAGGGAGCAACTCTTACACCAGCATATGTCCCGCTGGGTGGACGTGCGTAACGCCTGGCTGCAGCAGTCCACTCTGGTGGAGTCACGATACAGCGCTACACAGGCTGTGCTTAACAAGATTGCCTACAACAAGTAAGTTGGCAGTCTCCTAAGGGTAAAAACATACCAAAGATGCCTCACTGTGATACCTCGCTGCCGCGGTTTCGCTGGCTATCTCGATGTCGCCTCCATGTAAAACAAATGTATGCAAACAGAAGAGCACGAACATGCCAAAGATGTCTCACTGTACCGCGAGGCATCTTTGGCATATTTTTACCCTTACAGTGCATGTCCAATTTGTCTGTTACAGTCCTACTCCATATAATGTCAAGTCTGACCTATGTCCAATTCTTCTAATGTCCTATTTCCTGAAGCGAACAGGAAACTTCACAGCTTCAACTAAGTGTTGGTTAAGGTTAACTTGATGACTTGGTTCTCCTACAGATTTCATCCCAATAAATACATAAAATTCATGACCACCTTATTTAACTAGTTGCTTTTTTTCTGCAACTTTGCGAAATAAAGTTACCTTGTGAGACTAATGTCCAAATTGTCGAAAATTTACCAAAAAATTTAGCACGTGACATTAATTTTATAATGTACAATAATTGACTGGCTTTAATCATCACATTATTATTTTCTTAGTACATAAAGTACATAATAATAAAAAAGCTAATTTTAACATTTGTTTTTTTTTTGTTTCAGCTCTCTTGCGTAGACCAGGATTTTCAAATATGTATTTGCAATTTTCATAATATATTTATTAATTAATATTATATTAATACATACATATTTATTTTATAAAGAATCAAAAAATTTTTTGATAGGTTGTATAAATGACAAGTTTAAGGAAAGATTATGATATGTAATATTTTATATAATGATGATTTTGTGAATGAAACTGTATCTTTAATATGTATTTTAATTTATTAAAGTAACATTTATTTTATTGACTTGCGTTTTTTTATTGCATGATCGCCTTCTTCCTGAGGACAGTCTGCCTTCTTATGTCCCTTTTCTTTGCAGTTGTAACAGGACTGAAAGATAACAATATAGATTCATTTTATAATGTATACAGTAGAAACAAAAGAGATACAATCAATACAATGTGAAGAATTGGCTATGGTATTCTTAATGCAAGGATATATCTAAGGTCTGAAAGCACATAAGTCACATAAACTCATATTAAACCAATATTCTTTTATTTATATAGACCATCTGACTAAAGCACGTCAATGCTGTTCCCTTGAGAGTTCAAATTGAAGCGAACAGCTTTGACTTATGTGCTTTAGTCTGCCAACCCTAGATATTTTAGTTTTTAACAAGAGAGTATCAGCCAATAATTGAATTGCAGCCTCCATAATTCAGCTGTTACTGTATACCAGTGTATTTACTGCTTTCGCATGCTATTTATATTTTTTATGATTCTTTTTTGGTCTGCATATAGAGTTTTCTGTTACGTTCTACTCAAATAATGGCCACATGTATGTATAAGTTATTAGTTTTTAAAAATAACTTACCTGTGACTCAACAACAGCGCTGCAAAGATGTTTTTCCTGGCAACATCTACCACACTCCGCACAATGTACAAATGTGGGCTTCACACATCTCTTACACACTTTGCAATGTCTGTATGTCATTCCGTTCTTGCTTGTACACGTTTTACATTTAGTGCAATGCACGTTCGACACCGACACCCAATATTTGCATTTGTCACAAAATTTGTAGCTGCTGTCGTTCGACAGGTCGATGGTGGTAAATGGTAGATTTGTGAAGAACCTCACTGGGGAACCGAATTTACGTCCACCCTTTTTGTTTTGAAATTTCTTGTGGTTTTGATATTCCACCTGCAAAAAATTATGAGATAAATAAATGTGAACGCTTTCTAAGTATTGTGCAATGTTATTACTGATAAATATGTTTTTTTCATTTTTTATTATGATATTATTAGTCTAGAAGTACCTGATAGATTATTAAAACTTGTTTGTTTGGTTACTGCTTGTTGATAGAGCTCTACCAGAAAATATGTATTTACTAAGTAATGTACTCAAATACAATTCAATGAAAACAAAGTTATTTGAATTAAATACAAAGCTTCCAATATTAGCCAAGCTGAAGTTGACTTATATCCTCCTGTCCCCTCCAAATAAGCGGAAAACTTGTGCTAGAAGTGGGTACAACATTAGTGCAACGGATGGGATTCGAACCTGTGACCTTTCAGTTTTCAGTCCACACCTTTAACCATTAGGCTATTGAGGCTTGAGGTTAATTAAAAAATACATACTTGATAATCATGCATCTTGATCTCAGGCATCATGTTTGTAATATAAGGCTCTGCAAAGTACGGGAAGGCCCAGATTGTGGGCAATATCTTGTCATCAGTTTCACATAATTTGTTGTACATATCAGACAGTTCTTTGATGGTTTGTATCAACGGCTCTACGCGGCCGCCGAAAGGCGGGTCCATTACTATAGCGAGGCCTTTGTTCCTAAAAATCAACAATGAATAATTTATTTCTATCTTTCATCTTAAAAGCACTATAAAAAGTTCATTCAGCGACGGTCGACGCTACAGGGACTTTGGGACCAGCATAGCTGAAATCAAGAAAGAAGTTTTCTTGTCTAATTCCTTAAACTTTACAAATGTGGTGTCTAGATAGACTGGCTTAAGGGCATAGATTAAATCCAATTAAAAAAAATCCAGACCCAGTGCAAAAATGGATCTCATAATTTAGAGTTAAAATAATAGTAATACATAGTTGCTATTATTAATTTCTTTGATTTTTGTGTATATTACTTAATACTTTTAATCAAAATTAGGAGATACTTTAAAAAAAAAAAGAATTTTAGCCAAGCTGAACTTATAATTTCCCCACCAAGTAAGTGAAAAGCTTGTACTAGGAGTGGGTACGACAATAGTGCAACAGGTGGGGCTTGAATCTGCAACCTTTCAGTCTGCAGTGTTTCTACCGTTTGCTATTGAGGCTTCAAAATTGCATGCAACTGTGAAACAAGGAGGTGGGTTGATAAGGCAACAAAATCCGCCCCTCACACACTCGAAAAAAAAAGTTCCAGATTTCGACAATTTGTAAATGTATTTATATACTTGAAGATATAAACTTTATTTTAATATAAAGTTTAGGTGATAAAAAAAATAGTAAGTTACAGAAAATATTACCCAATAAAAATTCTTTTCAAAAAACCGACTTCAAACGCCACTACAAAGTATAAAAATAATTTTATTTTGTACACGTTTGTTGAAGTCGGGCGGGCTTAAATAGAAACGATGAAACCGATACGCGATGCTGACCCGATTTTAATAAGCGTGTCTCTTATATGTCACCATAAGGTAAGCGTCGCGCATCGATTTCATCGTTTCTAGTTAAGCCCGCCCGACTTCAACAAACGTGTACAAAATAAAATTATTTTTATACTTTGTAGTGGCGTTTGAAGTCGGTTTTTTGAAAAGAATTTTTATTTTAAGCTTTTTAGTGTAGCTTGTTCCTGCTCTCTTTCTCCCCTCCCTCCAACGCTACGGCACTAAAGTAGTCTATACTTGGTACCTACAGTACTTATTAACAACACACAATTTCTAAAGAGCTAGGACCAGTAGCTCCATGATGTAGTCCATGCTTGGTACCAACAATATCAATTATATTTCGTACGCTTCATTCTTTGATATAAATATACACTGTAGTCCTTTTATTGTGCTGGCAACTTCGCACGGTATTCAGAGATAAAAGTTCGATATTTGACTTCCGTCCCCCGCCGCATGGCGCTGGCGGCATTGCCGCTCGAGCTCATTCTTTTATCGTGCGCGGCAACGACAACACGGTTGCTAAATTAAATTTTAAATAATTAAAATATTTATAAATAAGTTTAATAAGTTTATAAGTTTATTAAAAGTAAAGTAAAATGCCCAAACGTGGTGCACAAGAAAAAATTGATTATTATAAAGCTAAAATCAAGAAATTGACCCGTAAACAAACTAATAAAAGGTATCAACGTGTTATATATTCTTCATCCGAGTCGGATTCCGAAGTTTTGGGTAAGTTTATTTAATTATTATTAAAGTGAGTGAAGTGATATTTCGGTGGAAAGTTTCATGCGGCCAGCGTCAGTAAGCTTTCCTGGGGATTAACTGCGAGTTAATACGATGGTTAGCGGACGCTCAAAAGAATAAACCTGGGGGTTGACTGCGAGTCAACACGAAGGTGCAAATCTGGGATTCCCTACAGTTATTATTTATCAAAATTTTAAATAATTTTTTAAATTCATTTTATTTTACCTCTAAAATTATTTTGTTCTTTGATTCATAATGAGTGTTAAATACAAAAACAGTAACTATTTTGCCTAATGTTTATTTTCTGTCTACCCTCAAAAATAAAAAATAATGTGATCTTTTTCTTTGCTTTCCGGAAAGGAAACGGAACCCAGTACGATGACTCATCACCGCGATATGTAGAACCTCGTTCACCGACGCTGCCACCGCTGCAGACGCCTCCGGTACAGCGCGCGCCATCTGCGTCGCCATCTCACGTACTACCAGATGAAAATGTTTTACCGGCACAAGACGTTGGCCAAGATCCCGAAATCGAGCTCGATTCGGAGTTACTAGAAGCTTTGGGTGATGCTTCTGAGGAGACCCCAGCTTATGGCCCTGATATACATTGCAAGTTAGCACAACGCTGGCTTCCAATTCTTAAAAAAGGCTTACCGTCCGATACAAAAGTAAAGCTTTTAAAAGATTTTGCCATTCCTGATAACTGTAAGTTGTTGAAGGCACCAACTGCTAATCCGGAGATATTAGCAGCTGTTACAGATATTGTAAAGAATCGAGACAAGAAGATTCAAACTGAACAGAACCAACTGGGTCTGGGCATTACCGCCATTAACCGGGCGATGACAACACTTTTGACTCAGGGTGACAAGGTTCAAGCGGTTAAAGTTTTATCAGATGGTTGTCGAATCCTGGCTGATTTACACTATCTTCAAACGCAAGTTAGAACAAAATTGATCACTCGGGGGCTCGACAAATCCTTTCTTGCTGTTATACAAGAGCAAGATCGAGATGAGACCCTTTTTGGTAAAGAATTACCTGAGAAAATAAAGGCTTCTAAAGCCATCGAAAGACAGGGCCACCAAATAAAGAAAGTCCAAACCACAAAGCCATCAACTTCTGGCACGCCTACTACGTCGACAGCAAATCGTAATCGCTACCAGGGAAACTGGTCAGGCCCCCCTCGCTTCCAGTCTTCGACCAGGGGGGGGCGGACAACACAGTACCGGAACCAGTATCGTCGTGCTCCGCAGTCAACATCTTCGAGTGCGCCGCCGCAAACATCACGCCCGGCGACTTCGACATCCAGCCACAGACGTGCCCCAACGAGGCATTAACGCAGGTACACGCTGGTAGACTAGGCCATTATTACCATTGCTGGTTACAAGTTACAAATAATCCCATAGTGCTAAATTGGGTTCGTAATGGTTACCGCATACCATTTTCATCGAAAGTTGCTCAGTATACAACTCCTAAAAATATTTTTTCTACAAAAGAAAAGGAAAATATGATTCTCGCTATAGGGAATTTGTTGCAACTTGGAGCCATCGTGGAATGTAAACCGCGACGTGATGAGTTTATTTCTAATATCTTTCTCGCTAAAAAATCTAGTGGTGGTTATAGGTTTATTCTTAACCTCAAAAAATTAAATAAGTTTGTTACTGATTACCATTTCAAAATGGAAGATTTTAGAACGGCATGTAAAATAGTATCGAAAAACTCCTTTATGGCCACCATAGATCTAAAGGAATCATATTTACTTGTTCCAATAGCTCCGAGACATCGCAAATTTTTAAGATTCCAATTTGAAAATAACTCACAAACACTGACTTACGAGTTTACTGCCATGCCATATGGTTTGTCCTCCGCACCTCGTACATTCACTAAAATAATGAAAGAAGTAATTAGTCAACTTAGATTTCGCGGTTTCAAATCTGTTATATACTTGGACGATATTCTTTGTCTAGGAAATACGTACGACGAGTGTACTCGTAACGTTCAAGAAACTATAAAATTACTGGAATGCCTAGGCTTTGTAGTTAATTTTAAAAAGAGCTGTTTAATTCCACAACAATATTGTAAATTTTTAGGTTTCATGTTCAATTCAATCGACATGACAATATCACTCCCTTTGGACAAACGTAATCACATACTGCATCTAGCACAAAGGTTTTCACACTTAAAAACCTGCACCATTCGTGATTTTGCACATCTCATCGGTGTTTTAACTTCAGCTTGTCCAGCGGTAAAATATGGGTGGGTGTATACAAAAATACTTGAAAGACACAAGTATTTAGCACTCAATACAAATCAAAATTACGATACGAAATTTAAACTCCATAAAGACATTTTACTTGATTTAGAATGGTGGACGAAAAATATTATGACTGTATCACACCCACTCATATCCCAAAATTTTGAGTTAGAAATCTTTACAGATGCATCTAAAACAGGTTGGGGCGCTTATTGTAGCAATAAGCGCGCTGGTGGAGGTTGGAAAATAGATGAAAGTGATTCTCATATTAATTATTTAGAGTTGCTTGCAGTTTTTCTGGGCCTGAAATGTTTCGCTCGTGAAATGCATAATACAAATTTACTGTTACGTGTAGATAACACAACTGCCATCAGCTATATAAACCGTATGGGCGGCATTCAATTTCCGCATCTAAATAATTTAACACGAACGATCTGGCAATGGTGCGAAAAGAGAAATATCTGGATTTTCGCATCCTATATTAATACAAAGGATAATGTGGAAGCCGATCAAGAGTCTCGTAAAGTAAACCCCGATACTGAATGGCAGTTATCGGATGCTGATTTTGAGCAGGTCGTATTTAACTTTGGCGAACCTGAAATCGATCTGTTTGCTTCTCGGACTAATACGAAATGCACGAATTACGTTTCCTGGCGACCAGACCCTGATGCTCTAACTGTAGACGCATTTACCTTGAACTGGAACTCTTTATATTTTTACGCCTTTCCACCATTCCCTATAATATTAAGATGTCTACAAAAAATTATACAGGATGAAGCCAAGGGCATTTTAGTGTTTCCCTACTGGCCTTCTCAGCCTTGGTTCCCACTCCTAAATAGCTTAATTACGTCCAAAATTATTTATTTCACTCCTAACTCAATTTTTTCACCGTCCTCTTCCAGTATACGACCACGACACCTGAAGCAACTTACCCTGGCTGCAGCGAGGCTCTCCGGACTGCGTTCGTATCAAGAGGTACCCCAATCCAAGCATTAGACTTGATGATGGCATCTCTTTCTAAAAATACTTTGCTTCAATATAATAGTACATATAAATTGTGGTGGGAATACTGTCAATCTCAGGCTCTTAACCCTTACCAAGCTTCTGTAGCATCGATTTTAGTTTTTCTAAACGAGCAATTCAATAAAGGTGCTGCTTATGGTTCTTTGAACAGCCATCGATCTGCTTTGTCTCTCCTGTTAGGAAATAATTTAACGTCTGATGATCAAGTGAAACGCCTGCTTAAGGGAGCTTATAAGTTAAGGCCAGCGATGCCTAAGTATTCTAATATGTGGGACCCACAAGTAGTATTGGATTTTGTTTCAAGGTGGGTACCTAATACAGAACTTTCACTTGAAAAAATCACCAAAAAGTTGGTGATTTTGCTCGCTTTAGCCACTGCACACCGTGTCCAGACATTTTCCCTTATAAAAATTAATAACATCAAGAAAAGCCCTTCCGGCATCCAAATTGGTATTGCAGATATTATAAAGACTTCCGCCGCTGGCCGCGAACAGCCAGTATTGTATTTACCCTACTTCACGGAAAATAAAGCTATTTGTCCGGCAACTGCAATAGAAGATTATATAATAGCGACCAAAAATATTAGGTCTACGGCCACTACCAAGGACTCACTTTTACTGACATATAAACGGCCCCATAGACCAGCCACATCTCAAACCATTAGCAGATGGATTAAAGAAGTGCTCGGCGCAAGTGGTATAGACATTAAGACGTTTAGCGCGCACAGCACGCGACACGCTGCTACATCTTCGGCCCACGCTTGCGGAGTGTCACTGGACATCATAAGAAAGGCAGCTGGCTGGACTAATCGGTCACAGTCATTTGCACAGTTTTATCACCGTCAAATAATACCCGACAATGATTTTGCGAAGTCTGTTCTGTCACCAACGTCATTGATGCAATAATAAGGTACAGACAGGATAATTAATGTAATGAATGTAATGATTTCATAATAATTGTAAAATAATAATAAGTTTCTGTCAGTTATTTATAAGTTAGTTGTTCAATATGATACCCAATAAATATGATTATTAAAACATCTGTTTTATTAATTACACAAAATTTTCAACTCTAAACATCTACAGTGTATATTTATATCAAAGAATGAAGCGTACGAAATATAATATATGATCAAACGAACTTGCCAAGTGAAGTTCGATCGATATTATATGAGTACGCTTCATTCGAAGATATACTTAAATTCCCGCCCGCCCAGAACCCAAGAAGAAAATTTTGAGTTGCAATAATAAAATAACCTCTGAAGAATGAGCTCGAGCGGCAATGCCGCCAGCGCCATGCGGCGGGGGACGGAAGTCAAATATCGAACTTTTATCTCTGAATACCGTGCGAAGTTGCCAGCACAATAAAAGGACTACAGTGTATATTTATATCTTCGAATGAAGCGTACTCATATAATATCGATCGAACTTCACTTGGCAAGTTCGTTTGATCATATATTCGAAAGCGACAGTTCGTAATCCCTCCAACCCTGCAGCATCAGTATTGAAGAGCTAGGACCTTGAGCTCCACGATGTAGACTATGCTTAATACTAACAATATCAATTCGCAAGCGAAAGTTCCTAAATCCTCACAGTTTAGGTGGGCAGTACCCTGCAGCATCAGGATTGAAGAGTTAGGACCTTTAGCTCCTCGATGTAGACTATGCTTAATACTAACAATATCAATTCGCAAGTGAAAGTTCCTAAATCCTCACAGTTTTGGTGGGCAGTACCCTGCAGCATCAGGATTGAGGAGTAGGACCTGGAGCTCTAAGATCTAGTATATGCTTAGGCCAAGCATACCAATTCGTAAATGACAGTTCCTAAACCTCCATAAATTAGGGGGAAAGTACCTCTGCAGCATCAGGCTTGAGGAGTTGAAGGTAAAAATTTTTATGGGACCATTTCGCGAGCTTCCTCTATCGATTAAAAAAAAAATCGCGTGAATCGGTCCAGAAACCCCGGAGTAATCGGTGGACATACATAGAAAAAAAAAAAAAAAAATATATACCGGCCGAATTGATAACCTCCTCCTTTTTGGAAGTCGGTTAAAAAGAGAGTGTTTCTTTTACTTTTCTTACATTTTCATACATTTTAGTCGTTTTTTAAGCTTTGATTTAATATTTTAGAATGAGGCACTCGATGAACCATGGTAAACGTAACTGATAATGATGCTCCTTTTTATAAGCTTTTATATGAGTATTAATTTATTTTGGTTCATGGAGCGCCTCATTCTAAAATACTAAAACAAAGCTTAAAAAACGACTAAAATGTATGAAAATGTAAGAAAAGTAAAAGAAACACTCTCTTTTTGGGTAATAATTTCTGTAACTTACTATTTTTTTTATCACCTAAACTTTATATTAGAATAAAGTTTATATCTTCAAGTATATAAATACATTTATAATTTGTCGGAATCTGGAACTTTTTTTTTCGAGTGTATGAGGGGCGGATTTTGGGCCTTATCAACCCACCTCCTTTACATTCTGTGTTAAGTAGGCTAGCAGTTCTAGAACACCAAACTACTTAGTCTGCAGTAGCAATGCAGTTATGTCGATTGCATCCAAACTGCAATTATGCAGTCAGCTTGCAGTCTAAATGTAAATGCTTATCTAGATTCTAGGATAAAAATAAGCTGACATACTTGGATCCTTTAAGAAACTTTTTCAACACTTTCTCATCCTCATTCTGGTTAAACAAAAAGTTGTTGAACATGTTATACCAGAGGAACTTGTTAGTGGGTTGGAACATGTGATGGCGAGTGTCATAATCCAGGAGTAAGGACTCAAATTCTGGGTGCTCTTGCGCCGCTTCGTGTATCGACGGGGTTCCTATGCATAGGATATTGCTAGAAAAATAATGTATATAATTATAACCTATGGATTATTGGAAGAGGCCTTCACCAACAAAGGGCAAACAGACACTATCGAGGCAATAAAAAAAAGAAAAAGGACCACAAATAATTAGGGTTTAGAAAGTAGTAGTATAGAACAAATCAATTATTGTGTAAATGTTGTATTTGAATAAAGGCTTATTTATTTATTTATGGAGCAACAAAACCACCCAGCATTGCCATTTGCTTTTCGGAATGTATCGCAGAATGAGCAATGTGAATAAGAACAAAGCTTAGTAATATGTATTATAAATGCAAGTGTGTTTATTTCTTCTTCACTCAAGCACAACAGATTGACATGATTTTTTTCACAGATATAGCTGAAGACCTGGAGTGACAAAATACCTATTATCTCTGAAAAACAAAGGTTTCTCAAACATATTTTAAAATGCTAACTCTACATAAACAAAGTTGAGGGCAAAAGCAAGTAAAAGGATAATCACAATACCTTATTTTATTGTTCCTCAGGATTCCAAGCACAGTGCTGACAGATTTCTTAGTGAACATGTACTGTGCCTCCTGTTGATTATTCTCAACTGGCTGTAAAAATGTAGTGGGGTGTGCAAGCTGTTCATCGGTGAGTGGTAAAACTATCCTGTGGTCTTTGAGGTGTTTCCTGCTTTGAGACACAATAAAAAGCTCTTGGCAAGTATGGCAGTAGGCCCTATCTGAAGGGTGTCTTGATTTTACCTGAAAATGTTTATATTTATTAACCAGCTAGAACTTACTATTATTATTTTTGCTGTATTTATTGATGACTATGAATTGATTTTACTTAACTACATTTGAGGTTTATGTTCGAAAATGATAAACCAATTTTGATATTTATGTGTAATTATACTGTAATGACATAGTCTAAGGAAGTAGATCAAGCTGGAAAAAGTAGAGCAGATTTATGGAATACAATAGAAATATTTTTTATTCAAATAAACTTTTACAAGTTCTTTTGAATCATCGATGAATCTACCACTGGTTCGGAATGCCCTTACTGCCGAGAAGAACCAGCAATAAACTCGGCAGTTGCTCTATAAAAAAAAAAAAAATTACAAAACTATATAAAACCTATATATACCTAACCTCTGAATGGTTTCTACATAGGATCATACGGTAAAGCTACATTGCCGGCATAGCTTCTCAGTTGGGGGTGAAGCCGCCATCGCTTAAACCGTGTATTCTTGAGCTTTATTACCCCACCACTTATCATAACTAACCTCCTTCAAGTGATTCCAAGCCGCAATTTTATCCAACTTCGGAATGAGTTTGTAGTACTTCTCATTTCTCTGTCTTACACCTTCCTTCTTCCAGTCCTCCTCATCTATCTGCACGGTGCAATCCTTCTTGTTCCTACAAGAGGCACACGCGAAGAACCGGCCTTTTTCACTGGAAAACAGCAATGTTGGACCGTGCAAACATAATGGGTGATTAGTCAAGTCTTCTGTAATAACTTCTACTGGGGCAGGCGGCACTGGATTCTGTGCCACAATTGGTCTCTTTTTAACCATTTTATAAATGTGTACTTCAATTAAACTAGAAGAATTAGGCTTCTTTTAGCGAAGTTCTAAAATCTAAAATGGAAAACACACGACGGCGACCCACGTGAACATGACATAATTTGTCTACGTCACAGGTGACAGATCTCTGTGACTTGTAGAGATGTGCCAAGTCAGGCTGACTCGAGTCCCGACTCGAATACTTAATAAGTACTCACATACTCGAGTACTCAGATTATAGTATTTGAATACTAGTTTCCAGTACTTACTAGTATTCGAATGCTAATTCCGAGCACTCTATGGTATTCGAATCCTAAGTCGAGTACTCAAATTGCGACCTTAGATCTATTATTTTAAAGTCTATCTTTTATTGTGAAGTTAGTTACGCTGACATCAATACGACCGAAAGTTTGTACTTCCTTCGGCCAGCCGCTGCCGTAAGAAATAAGCGGCAGTGATCATAATATTATACTTAGTGGAAATAAAATTCATAATATTTACTTATTCATTGTTATTTCTTGAATGTTTTACTATTGACTTACTATTATTGTTTTACTATTATGTATTCCTATTGACTGTGATATAGGACTGTGTGTGTACGCGCGTGCAAATTTTAGACTTGAAGTGTTTTTGTTTGACTTTTTCAGTGTTAAGATGTCTCCGAAGAAAAAAATTGAGGTCTGGAACTTTTTTGAGAACAAGAAGATAGAGTGAACAAAAAATTGTTACTAATATTCAAAACACAATTAATTTGCTGAAGCATTATAAAAAATTTATACTATTTCCACTCGGAGGAAAAAAAATTTTGTGTTTTAGATGGAGACG
Organism: Hipparchia semele; assembly: GCA_933228805.2. Classification (NCBI taxonomy): domain Eukaryota; kingdom Metazoa; phylum Arthropoda; class Insecta; order Lepidoptera; family Nymphalidae; genus Hipparchia; species Hipparchia semele. The sequence goes on along the minus strand of OW121723.1, from coordinate 12,968,412 downwards.
CCTTGACGTCTAATTTCTTTGCAAAAAAATCTGTCAATTACGGTGCGGGGCGAGGTAGCACACATAAACAATTTCTTACTACAGGTGCATTTTTCAATCACGTCGCTATGCACGCACACGACAAAACTACCAAACACAACCTTAAAGTATACGCACACAACCAAATTCACACACAGGGACGTTCTATCCTTACACGAAACAATCATGTCATTTATGTAAGCAATTTTGGGCTGCGACACTATCGATTATCGACTTTCGATAAGTTCTAAATGAATGAATGAAGTTCAACTAATAGTATAAATTAAAATATTGTTAAATCAACTTAGCAATCAATTACTGTTCGTTGGTCTGGCTAAGACTTAAAAAGTTTTTAATGAATTGTATAAAATGAGAATATAAACCTAAATCGAATGTTCTGAATCTAATATATAGGATACTTTTTATCCTAATAAACAATAAGGTTCATCCGCGATAGGGAATGAAAGTTTTTGAAAAATACTATTTTATTCAATTTTGGTGAAGATCTAATAAATATTATCGGAGATAGAGGACATACCTTCTCGCGGATAGTAGCAAGTTACTCTAAACTACGCCACGCGGACGAAGTCACGGAAATCAGCTAGTAAATAAATAAATTTAAGAAATGCCACATACAATTTTGTAGTCGAGTTTATAGTTTTTAAACTTTTATCCATGTTTTATCAATGGATAGTAGACATTTGTTAGAACACTAACTGGTTCTATAAGAAAATTAAAAAATACATGATGTACCTATACCATACACACCGAAAATATCAATATCGATATAATTTCTGCTTCCAGCCCTAATTTTCTTGCAGTGTGACCAACTTCTTTAAAATAAAATCCTCATTTTTGAACAAAAAACTACCTTAAAAATACTGTTAATGATAAGCTTATCCAACTTTATGAATGGGTACAATACCTATTACAATTTAATTTTTCATAAACCGAGGTGGCACGAGGGCATTTAATTGTGGCGATTGAATATTAATAAGGCTTTTTAATCATAAATCTGTGTATGTTTGTAATGATTTTTGCGCATGCAATTATATCGGTTACTTATATTATAATATATTACGGTTATTATTTCGGTTACTTATATTATATTATAATACTAGCGGCCCGTCCCGGCTTCGCAAGGGTGGATATTTATTTTTTAAACATTTTGGCATAAACGCACAGTAAATGCAGGACATACTTACCTAAATAATAATATATTTAGCAATAGTGTATCGCTGGCTCCCTTTGGGTATGGGACTTGATGATTGAAAACAAAATGATAACAGAATAAATTACATCAATGAACTCGTAATATCTTTCGAATGGAATGTCCGATTTTAATAAACTAAAAAGTAATTTGCAGGTATTTAAACAGCCTTGCTTGAAAAAACATTTATTTTGGTAAGGATTAAGGCAAAGGTATAAATAACTTGGTCTGATTTTGGTCGGATTTCTATTAAATTTTAAAATGTTAAAAAGTAGTTATAGTGACATAGCTACAATAGTAGCTCAGTTTACTAGTAAGAGTTTACTACAGATAATGATATATTTTTACTATGCAAGACCAACAAAATCTCAGTCACACGACAAGAAAATATTATAAAATGTTAGCGAATATTCTACTTAACTCAGTTTTGACGAAATGTGTGACTCGTCCTTTTCAAAATAACCGATTAAATTGTTTGCCTAAAGTTTATAAATTAATATAAACATAAACCCCCAACCTTTCCTATTCGATCGTAATTTTAATTGTATGTAATCAAATCATTATGCAGTTCATGATAAAGGGCTCCAATCGAGTAATAAGTAGATTGGTTAATTTTTTTAAATTTCCCGAAATTATTTCTTGTACGATTCCGTAGCAACATTTTCGGATCAACAGTATTTTTAAGTTTTCTCCTTAAATAGTGCATTAATTGGATAAAAGAATATATCAGGAGAAAAGTAATGTTATCCTTTCATAAACTGGATATTTTTGGTATTTTTTTTAGAAGGAAAATCACTCATAGTCGGCATATTATACCGGAGCTCATCCTCCGCTAACCATACGTTGTTGACAGGCGCGTGACGCGAGTCAAACAGTTTTATATAACGGGTATGACCGCTGGGCATACCCGTCAAATAAAAACTTACAGAGGGGTACGCATCCTATGGCCACTCCAGAGCTTAATCCTCCTAGTATTTCCATTGAAAAAAATAATAACGAAATGAATCAGTACGAGGTACTCGACTTGACAACAACGAGAATACTCGAGTACCAAAAAGAGCTGACTCGACACATCACTAGACTTGACCACAGACTACAAAACTTAACAATCACTTGGGAACTGACGATCTAAAAATCTAATACTTAGTCTGTGGAGGTCAGTAGTCTAGGACTTTCTTTGGTGTTCTAGTGATTTGTATAATCTTTGTGTTCATAGTGATTTATATACTCTTTGGAGTCTTTGGACTTGTCAAAAAAAAAAACCGGCGGGCGGACGAGGTCACGTTGAATAATCTTTTTCTCCACAGTTTTATATTATTCTTAACCGTTGCATTGTAAAAATAGTAAAATGAGTGGTTTAGTAAGAACAGCTCACAGAGTTATTCAATCTTGCGTCAAAAGTACGGGTATAACGGGTGCAATAGTGTCTCGCACGCAGACGCCCGTCAAACGTGACTTCACGAGAGGAATATGGCATTTGAGCTGTTCCACGAGGATGGATAGCACTTCAGCATCCTCCAGCCTCCTGAACAACCATTCCAACACCTGCAGCTGCGGCTGTGGTCTCAAAGCACTTCACACTAAAGGTATCACTGCTCTATCGCTTATCATAATTTTGAGGTTATGTCATCAACCCTGATAAAATATCGTCATAAAGTTTTGATTATTTTATGTGAAATAAAGTTGTTCCAGCAACATATTGACAATTCTTATTTATTAAAGGATAAATAAAGCGTGTTAAATTATTGCATCATTTTATTGGGAAAATAGGATCCAATCCACAAAACTTTAACCTATAATTCTTAATGAAAGTATTTATATGAAAAGGTGTTTTGTGGACTTGACCCTTTTTGCATGACTACAATCTACAACAAAGTTGAAGTTAGTTGTTTAATTTTTAACTTAAAATTATTTTGACAGATCAGAAGGATGAAAAATCTGTAACCCCTAAACCTCTTGGTAAGCTACCTATCCTATTCCTGTAAATCTCATGTAGACAATCCTTTCCTACAGTATAAGTAGTGTTAGTACAGTAATATTTATTGGTTTTTAGAATGCCAAATAAATATATCGTCGGGAATAGTGCAAAACTTATATGTATGTATTTTATAGTTCAATGTAATTAAAATGTTGAGTATAGTACCCTGCAGTAAATTTTAAGTACATTGAGCTTTAAAGAGGTACAGTTACTTCCCTAGATTTAAAAAATATAGTATCATCTCTGCAACAGGTGAAAGCAAATGTATGAGTGATAGAGTCTGTTCAAAAGAGAACCATCATGGTGAGACCATTGAACTAACCCTATTTATTGAATAAATTATAATTCTCTTTTGAATAGACTCTAAAGATGTTCCTTTTTGAAGCTGAAGCTTGCATACTGTAAATTATGGAATACAATAGAAAAATTTGTGTAATGTGTTCTTACTAGAGTAGATTATTATGAAAATTTACTTCACACTAAAATTCAAATTAAAGTTTTTGTATGTAAATATCCCTGTAACAGTGTTGTGCCACAATACTCTCAATGGTATTTTGGTGTAGTTTGCAGGGTATAGAATAATAATATTTGCATCCAGTAACAGTGGCATTTTTGCAGTGTTACTTCATAGGAATATTAGACATTTCAGTCACAAATAATAGCTGACACCCCATGGGCTCCTACCAAAGCCTTAACATACTGTAAATGTTGTTTTTTCTTGTTGGAAGTATAAAACTTTAATTTTAGTTTGATAAAACTATGAGACCACTTTTATGATATCTGTATAGTGACAACTAATGATAGATAAAGATAATATTTAATGCTGAAAGTACTTCATTGTAAGGTCTAAGAATCCTTCCTATTGTTTATTATTTATTTAACATTATAAATGCGAAAGTTTGGATGTATGTTTGTTACTCAATCATGCTGAAATGACTGAACCTATTTGGCTGAAATTTGGCAAAGAGATAGATTATAGTCTTGAATAGCACATAGGCTACTTTTTATCCCAGGAAATAAGAAGAGTTCTCACTGGAATAAAAAACCTTAATCCACACGAACGAAGTTGAGGGAAATTCAAATAAAGTGCAACAGGCAGTGGCGTGCACAGGATGTACTACAGGGTAGGCAGATGATACGAAATGGAAAAAATCTTCAGTGCGAATTTAAAAAAACTTAAGGATAGGCATTGTACAAATTATAAAAAGCCTACCCTTAAGTTTTTATAACTCGTACTGGCGATTTTCTCCATTTCATATCATTTTTCCGCATTATGCCTACCCTGTGTGCACGCCACTGGCAACAGGTTTATCAAATTTTCATTCAATTATGAAATTTAGATATCAAAAGTATGTACACATTTACATCATAATTTGAATTTATTTTGCAGGTGAAAGGGAGCTAGTAGAGTTTTTGACTGAAGAGATAGTGGCTGAGCGCAAGGCACAGAAAGTGAAGACTCTGCCCACTGAGGTTAATGGCTTTGTGGTGAAGGCAGATGGTGCTGAGGTTACCCTTACCAAGCAGCTGAAAGATGAACTGTAAGTCTTTGATTTTAATATTTATTTTATACCAGCGGCCCCTCCCCGCTTCGCACGGGTGCTCATTTTTTCTTGCAATTAAAATAGCCTATATTAATCAGTGATAATGTAGCATTCAAATGGTGAAAGAATCTTTAAATCGGTCCAGTACTCTTCGAGCCAATTCGTTACAAACATACTTACATACAAATCTTTCCTCTTTATAATATTAGTATAGAAGGATTTTAGTTTTAGAAACCTGAGAGGTTAGAGTCATTTTGGAGCCAAAATGTTAACCTAATATATTTACATTTATTTACACTACATTATTAACAGACTTTGAAAAGTCTATCCCTGTTGAATAAAGTCTTGAATGGGGACGAAGTAGTGGGCATCAGCTAGTATTGTATAGAATCGTAAAATTCATATCTTAAGAGGTATAATCAAAATTGCGCGTAGCTTCGGACCGTTACCATGGCAACGGTAGGCGATTTCCTAAGCGGCTACCTCTCTACCCCTCTGTCACCCGCCGCCCGCCGCACGCACTAGGGATTCTAGGGCGCATTCTAGGGATCTACACGCAGCGCATTATTCTTTTAGTTTCTCGGTTGAATCCATTGTTTTCTGTGTTTTTAATTTTACCTTTTAAGTCACAAAAACTCTTTAATTTCAATCGCGTTGCTAATAATATTTCATTTCCAGAGTAAGAGTAACATTCAACGTCAACCACACGGTCGACACAGAAGACTTTGGTGAGGATTCCCAGCCAGAGAAGCAGGAGTTCTCTGAGATGCGTTCCAAGCCTCAGTTCGAGGTGGACCTCGTGCGAGGTGACACCACCCTGGGCTTTACATGCTCTTTCCTGCAGGAACCACAATCAACAAATGCTGATGAGTACAGTGAGTATAATACGTTTTCCCTTTGTTGTATCATCACCCTAATTTGATGAAACTTGGTTTTTATGGAATTCTCCTGGAAAATATATTTTTAAACCCCAAAAAATGGTATAAGAGATAAAGGTTTATATTTAAAAAAATTGGCATCATGTGTATTTAGGAGAAAATCGTATATATTCTAAGTAAAATTTAGTATTTAGTATTTTTTATAAAAAATTCAAACTTTTTTAAAGCAAAATTAATAAAGTAAAATTATAGCGTGTGCACATGGTACTTTTTTTTTTAAGTTTGCTACCAACTCAAAATTACTTACATTTGTGGAGGAACTTAGGACTAAAGAGCCTAATTTTATTTTTCCGTTTTTAGTTGCTTCTGTCGTATCAATGTTTTGTTACACAATTTTATATTTTTATTAATTTTTTGTGGTTAATTTTACTTTAAGGCATAATATTATTCAATTAAAAAAAGAATCATGGAAAATACCTGAACAAAGTAAAATTATACTCTGTACAAAGTACAAAGTTACGAGTGATAGAATCGGGAAAATGTGTTTATTGTGGGACTACCCTTAGAGATGAAATTTATTTTTCAAATTTAAATGGGACCAACCTGGAGGTAGACCTTATCCCATATAAAAAGAATCATCGAAAGTTGGGCGACTGTAAAAGTCATACATAAAAAAATTTTAGATATGACAACTTGAGAACCTCCTCCTTCTTTTTTTTTCATTGGTTGACAATATAAACAAACCCTGATGTTCTATTTCAGATGACATTTTCGGGATTGATGAGGTGACATTATACAAAGGCGAGTGGAGCGACAAAGTGTACGCGGTGGCCGGCGACGTGCTCGATGGAGTAAGTTTTCTAAAACTGCATTATTTAACACTTATTACTTACATTTATTAAAATGAATGGCTTTAAAGGTTAAGGCCCAGCATATACCATTGAACCCCAAGTGCAGCCTATTTTCCTTAGGCCTCCCCCGCATAAGTATGTGTTTTAGGGTTTTCTATATTCTATGTAATCAAACATTTTGTCAATCCTTTGCTTTGTTGCTGCGTGATTGAAGGACAAACAAACACACTTTCACATTTATAAAATTAGGATACAATCAAAATAAATAAACAAATAAACTTTGTTCTATCAAAAACTATTAATCTTTAATCAGTGAATCATATACTATTATAAATGCAAAAGTGAGGATGGATGGATGTTTGTTACGGCTTCACTCCACAACAAATGAACCAATTTGGGTGAAATTTAAAATGAATGTAGCTCATATCCAGGATTAACACATAAGCTACATTTTATCCCAGAAAGTTGAAGAGTTCCCGCGCGAATTTAAAACCCTTAATCCACGCATACAAAGTCGCGGGCGTCAGCTAGTTCATATTATAACAAAAATATAAAAAATGCAATAACGTTATTTAAAAGTAGAGTCCATAGTTCATTTTTGCCATAGAATCATACAGCTCTCCTGGCGTAATGGTAAATAGCCTCGCCTCGATCGCGTAGGTACCGGGTTCGAATCCTGCCACCTTATCTCCCCATAATCGCCATACTTGGCCTACACTCTATGGTAGGTTTTCAAGTGCCAAATATGGGGTAAATCAACGCATGGATTTGAAGTTACTTCCCGTCTTTAACAGGTCGTATTCACTGAAGTGCTACATATTATTTTATCATTTTGGTCACATAACTTATGATTTATTTTTTCCCCACAGAAAATTAAACTTTTTTTGCACTATTTTAATAGTTAATATAGATTTTAATAACAAAATTAGTAAAGAATTTGTTTTTTTTTTACCCAATTGGGAATAATAAGCTTTTTTTATTATATTACCGCTATTTTATATTTTTTGGGAACTCAAAACTTTTTATAATATTGTAATGCTATAATATTTTTAGTTTTTTTTAATATTTAGTTTTTCATTATTTTTATCAAATTATTGGTTTGAGGTATTACCTTTGCAAACTAGATGGCGCTGTAATATAAATTCTCGGCGAACTATTAGTAAAAAAATCATACCACCAATCTGATTTCAGGCGATATTTTTGATCTATTTTTAACTGCTAACTATATACTTGTAAACTTTTAAAAAGTGCCTAATCGAGTGGAATTTTATACTGTTATTGAATTTTTTGGAACACTAGTTGTTGATACTAGTAGTTGGGTGGTTTGTTAAACTGTAAAAATTCTACGACTATACTAAAATTAACCAAACTTATTGCTTTCAGTATCTCTACGATCTGCTGATGAATCTTCTAGAAGAGAAAGGCATTGGCAATGAATTTGTGCAGAAGTTGTCAGACTTCAGTACAGCATTTGAACACACAGCCTACATAAATCTGTTAGAAGGCATCTCCAAGTTTACTATTGGGAAGCAATAATTTGTTCTAGATTGAGAATAGATATCTGTGACACCCCAGTTTTGGAGAGGTTAGACTTTAATAAAGTTATACAGTATGATCCACAGGTTTTATTACTTCATAATATGTTATTATCCTCAATTAAAAATCTGAAGTGGATATCAAACTATAAAAAAATATGTTCTTTATAATTTCAGTATTTTCAATTTTTCAAAGGCAGAAGGCAAATACATAATTAACACATCCTTTGGTGTGAATCAGATTGTAGAGTTAATATTAGTTTCGAAATAATGTGATTTCACTGTCGTGATTTTAAGTGATAACTTACCATATTAAATTGTACGTATTTACTTGTATTATACAAGTTACCTTAAGCTGCCATTTACATAAGTTAAATAATAAATGTTAGATTTTATGTTTACTGCAGCAGAAGTACATAGTACATTTACATTGATGTAGAAGAATATTTTTTTTGTACCTACCAATTTGTCTTTCAGTTGTGATATGATAACTTCATTTTAATTGTCTTGATTACGATGTTTTACATGTTACTTTTGTATTCTGTGTAGGGTTTCACAGATCGGTGAATTTATGTTGCCAACAAATATTTAGGTGAGGCATTTATTTTCCTCTAGGATAGCTTTAAAGAATGTTTAGTTTTTAACAACTGTGTTGTTTAGTGTTAAATGTGTTTTAGTTCTGAATAAATGCTATTCAAGGTTTGTGTAGTTTTTTTTCTTATATTATATTTATATCTTAAAAGTACTCCTATAAGCAGTTATTAAGCGCTTGTAATTGCAATCAATATGTTTCAGTCTGTTCTTATCTTTTTAACTTTTATGTTTCGATTCAATCTAGAATTTCTTATCAGCTTCGAGCATTTAACAAAAATCCCACCCACTTACAATATTTGGTTTTTGATTTAAATTCTATAAGGTTAAGTACTTGAGTATCTTTTTAATACTCAAATGTGAGTGTAAAAGAATTAGTGAAGAAACTGTGGCAAATAAAACTTTTGAATTTAGTTTTTTTTTTACTATATTCAAGCCGCTAGCTGTATAACTTCTGTTCATACGTATTTATTAAAACTTTGGCAATAAGAAACGTTCAATTAATGGTATTTGAAGTTGTAAGATATGAAGGTTAAAGGCCATTAAAATTCTGTTACATACCTACCTAAATCTTAATAGGTACCTACCCAATCTTGGCTTCTATTTTTCTGTCTGGTGGTTAGTTTCATGGAAGTAGGACTGACTTCTATGGGTGGTACCTACCTATCTTTATGGCACAAACAATAGACGTTTTTTTTTTTTCTGTGCGTGGTTCTAGGTAGGTACCGGTAGGTACGTGGTAGGTACCTATTTGAAGAGACCACGAAGAGACAAATCAGATACCTATAGGTCACAAACATATAAGAGTAAGCTATAGGTAGTGGTTTTTTAAACTAACCAGTAGGATTCAGAAACCGAACAAACTTGACTATCGTATCGTGCGCTAGCCCAATCGACATGCATCATTTAATACTTTCATGACAGCGTATGCACATTTTTTACTGTCTGTGGTATGCACAGCGTTGACTTGATGGATCATTGACATTGACAGACCAAGTTGGCAGATAGTGGAAATGTCAGTTTGTCAAACTTAACGCGCCGAGCGGAGTGAAATCAGCTGAGTTTTATTTTATCTCGGCAAAATGGCTGACGCGTCGTCGTCGGTTCGTGTGAAAAAAATACCCGATAATTTATACGAGGTGTGCTTAACTAATTTAGTGAACTACATTCAAAAATCAAAGTGCGAACGGAATGATTTGCGATCGTTGCCCGACAGCATCCTTATGGATGTTTATTACAAGGTGAGTACGAATGTTTTTATCTGCGGGAACAGTAAAAATACACCGTTAGCTGTCCAACGTTGGGTTTATAATAAGTCTATGGTTTTGTCTGTTATGAACAGTTCTTTTGGGTTTAGGACGGCTTATTATGTGTATTTGAGGATATTTTCCTCGTTTTGGGTTCACGGTCAAGCAGTGGTAATCGACGATCACTTTCACTGTTGTGGTGCGTTTATTCGTCATTGGATTATCGTTTCTTTGTTGCGAAACCCATCACGTTTTTGTTTGTTTAAATAGTTACGTTCATAACCCTTTCTCTTTTGTTTTTCTACTTTAAACATTTAGGTACCTAGATAATAATGCGTGTTATGTATTATTTTGTACCCATATTGCAAGTTTTTCTACAATATACAATGTCCAACATTGATTATTTTAATGGCATAATAAAAGTCATTAGTGAGTAAAAATAACACTGATAACAGAGTAACACAAGATAGCTTAGATCTCTTGACTTTCGAAAAGAACTGAAGAATCATCAGTACCTACCTAAATTGGTGAATTGATGACATAAGCAAGTCATCTATTCTATATTGTACTCAAGTGCCTTATATTGATTAACTCTATTATGCTTGCAACTTTGGAAATGGAAATACTTCATACTACAGTTTTATAGGATAAAAAGTAGCCTGTAGCCATCTCTGCTATAAACACAAGCTATTTTTTTAGCATGTAAAAGGCCAGAGATCAAAAATTGTTTCATCACTTTTGTTATAGTTGTAGGTAAGCAGTGGCGTGCACAGGATGTACTACAGGGTAGGTAGATGATACAAAATGGAAAAAATCTTCAGTGCGAATTATAAAAAACTTAAGGGTAAGCATTGTACAAATTATAAAAAGCCTACCCTTAAGTTTTTATAACTCGTACTGGTGATTTTCTTCATTTTATATCATATGCCCGCATTATGCCTACCCTGTGTGCACGCCACTGTAGGTAAGCTTCTTAATTTTGATACTGTAAACAACAAAAAACGTTTTTCACATCTTGTGAAAAACTTGTTCTGATCTTGCAACCTTTCAGATTTTAAAAGTTAGTTGGAGAAAACAAGTCTAATAGGCTAATAGGCTTGTTTTTCCTCATAATTAAGCAAAGTATTTATCCACATAATTTGATTTCATAGAATCAATTCTCCCTATACCATTGATTTTAAAGTGGGAGGCGAAGATATGTAAGTGGGAGTAGGGGGCACTCTGATCCACACAGCAATATCTTTTAGCGATCTACATTGTGTACTTCCTTCTATTGAGCCTAGAATTGGAAATCCCATTAAAAAGTTTTAAGCTCATGAGTCACATTGACTTCATCACAAGTGTGTGAAAACAATATTTTTTTACAATAAAACAATCTAAAAATATTTTGTAAATAATTACCCTCCTTGTATTTTACAATTAGGTGGCTAGTCCACTTGCTGCTTCTTGCAACATCAATAAAAAAAAACCCCTGCCCTATACTATACTACCTCCTACAAATAATTAATTATGTATTAAGTACTCCCTTTTACTAAAGGCTAGGCCTGGAAGTCAGTGCTGCAGCCTTGATACAGCATTATACTGAGGCAGTAGCCTTTTCAGCTATAACAAGCATGCTTTTTTTTGTAATACATACCTAAATCTAATATGTATCTATTTAGTCATAGACTTAGTTTTAGTCAAAAGTATTATTTTTTTTCTTTTTATTTATGTGCGCTAAGTTGAATAAATTTTTTTTTTAAAAGAATATTAGCCAAGCTGAACATGAGTTACATTCTCCTCTCCCCTCCAAATAAGCGAAAAGCTTGTGCAAGAAGTGGGTACGACAATAGTGCAACAGTTTGGGCTCAAATCTGCGACCTTGCAGTTTTCAGTCCACACCTTTAACCGTTGGGCTATTGAGGCTTCAGTTACAATGTTACCTTTTCACCTCTAAACCGTTGAACCAATTTCGATAGACATAGTTTACATCCTGAAGAATGTGGAATACATTTTGCCCTGGAAATTTCTATAAACTAATTGTAGTTCTAATAGAAAAGATCTTAATTCATGTGGATGAAGTAATTATACATACATAATCGTATTGTGTTTGTCAATGATGTTTGTACTACAATTAGCTCAGGCCACAACAAACTAATTAAGACATAAACGATATCTATTGTTTATTGTATCTTTTATTATCTGTTACCACTTTTATGAGCCTCTTTGTCACGCCTTGTGTGCACTTAAAAATGTCTTTAATAGACTCCCCGATCATCGCGGCAAGCGTCCGTCGCCCGCCTCAGTGCGTGAGCGTCAGTGTCGCGACATCTGCGGGTCTGCTCTATGTTCTATGTAAATGTATGGGAAGCCATACGACCCTAGCGCCACTGACGCGTCATTATAAATGCAAAATTATGTAGGTACATATTTGTTTATTGGTTTGTCTTTCATTCAGGTAGCAACGGAGCAATGAAACGACGTGATTTTTTGTTGGGAATTTGGAGAGTGAAATACCTACCTTTTCACTACCTTTTAACGCGGAAAAACAGAGGATTCCCGCGAAATTTTTAATTGAAATGTTATTAATCGACTCGTAAATGTGTGTATGTGACGAATGTATGTGTGAACTGTAGGCGATAATAATTATAATACAATCACTCGCAGCGGGCTTCAATGGACGTGTTAAGAAGTTTTATTGGTGCGATTGATGCAACAAAGAGCGCTACGCTGTGCTGCAATTGTTGCACAATATAGACGTCGGCTTACAGGCCTTGTCTGTCACTTACACGATAGATAGAGTCGATAGTACTCGATAGACTCGCCGCCTTCTGAGCGCACGCGGAAAAAATATTACAAGTGACACGGTCGCACGTGTACAGGCCATAGAGCCGAGCCACTAGTGTAGTGGCCGATCACAGTGAGCCAACGTACTAAATAAATAGGGTACTAGCGACCCGCCCCGGCTTCGCAAGGGTGGTAGAGCAGAGCATAATATTATTATACCTGCATGTTTTTTCTGTCGTAGGGTCGCAACATATTGGCGCTTGAATTTATTTTCGCGCGCATTCGTTTTTATTGTGCGATATTTCTCGTAATTATAAAAAAGAAAAAATATTAAAAACCTAACTACAGAAAATTGGATATTACATCCGTTATATTATTAAAGGGCCGATCTCACCAACGTAAAATAAGTTTTATCCGAGCGTTTTGATATTTGGGCAGATTTTCAATACAAAAACTGTCAGCTGAAATCGGCACTAAGTAGTTAATTATAATATTAGTGAGGATTGTATGAAGTCGTAAATTTTTATGATGTGCTTGTGAATTGGTAATAGGTCTATTGAAGTTTTACAGTGTAGTGTGTCATTAAGCAGGTTTTAATGAAACGATGCACCCCCAAAATTGTCCTTCCATATCGACAGGTCGTCGAAACTCGAAGCGATCGGACCGCGAAGTAATCGCTTGTATTATCGATAAATGTACCTATATGGGCAGTAGGTATATGGGCTCGCTCATCGAAAGTGGCTCTGCATTCGGAATACTGATCGATCACTCCGCACATTAGCCTCTCAATTTCTCTTGGCATTTAAAGAATAGGAATACCTACTCTAATCGCTATCAGTAGAGAAGACAAATTCCCCGTAAATAGTTTGTTCCCCCGAGAAATCTGGTATCTCATTGAGATTTCTCCCCCGTCCCCAGTGGGACTAACATGCGCGCCACGAGAAAATTTTGTCTACGCCTTTACTCGTAATCTCTATGGAGGTTCATGAGTAAAGTGTAGATAAAAAAGCAAGTTGCAGTTTAAAATTGTCCTGTAACTTTGTACACACGCTTAGATTACTGTTATGTTCTCTTCATGTACGTACACATTAAGCAATGATAATTATCTTTCCAGCCGAGACAACCTTGTATTAGCTGAAAGATTATTATCAGCCATGCAGTTAGATAAGTTTTAAGCTTTACAATAACTCTGATTACTTTATGCATTTATTGTAAGTACTAATCCAATACTTAGTTAAGAGAACAGAGATCTAGTTTGAAATCGAAGCGGGAAGAGCTTTCCACAGACCGCTTCTTCTGTTTAGCAATTTTAGAAAAACTATCAACGAAGTGTGATAGTTGCAATCCTTAAATGCCGACGCTTTCGATATGGGCTAGAATGACCAAAGATGTCTGGTAGTTTGACGGAAGCCCTTGGCCGTGGTTACCGTCAAAAACATGCCGCTAAGCGATTTAGCGTTCGATGGCCTGTACGATAGCGTGTAGAAACTGATAAGGAAGATGGGCTTAATACCCTGCCATACCCCATTTTAGTTAGTCGCTAGTATCTTAGACTGCATCCTCACTATCAGGTAAGATCGGAGTCCAATAGGGCCACGAAAAAATTTTGTCTACACTTTACTCGTGAGTCTCTATAGAGATTCACATAATTATATAGATTACGAGTAAACGTTGATAAAATTTTCTCGTGGCGCACTTCTTAGCCCTACAGGGCTATCAGCCATCGAATAAAAAAAAAGTTTGACTAATCTTCTTAAATATATAAAAAGAAAAGGTGACTGATTATGACTGACTGATTGACCGACTGACTGATCTATCAACGGGCTGAAATATGGCTTACAGATAGCTATTATGACGTAGCCATCTGATAAGAAAGGGGTTTGAAAAAATCGAACTGCGCGAGCGTAACCGCGGGCAAAAGCTAGTTCAGTAGGTAATTCATATTCTTATTCAGCACAAAATTATTGCAATTTAGTTGATTAGTAATAACTTTATCAACCCCATCGGAAAACACGTCAAAGTCATTGAATGTCGGATGTTGAAAATGCACTTATCGTAATTTTATACAAAAGCTTGCCAAAAAACCTTTTCCTTACTGAGCAGTATACAAATTAGCGCTGCCAAAAATGTACATACGAGTTTGTCTTCTTTGTCTCTTGCAAACCAGCGAAACATACTGTCATATGTTGTAATTAACACACGGAAATGATGCTTGACTTAAACCTCGATATACTGGTATCGGAATATTTATTAATGGCAGCTCAACGTAAGAAACGCCGTATTCATCACGGGAAGACACTCATTAGTTAGCTAATTTTATAGCTATACTAGCTTTTGTCCGCGGCTTCTCACACGTTAAGTTCTGATTTTCAAACCCCTATTTTACCCCCTTAGGAGTTCAATTTTAAAAAATCTTAGCGGATGCCTACGTCATAATAGCTACATAGAGCTTAGTTAGAGCTGTGCGTTTATAGATCAGTCAGTCAGTCAACTTCACCTTTTATATAATAAATACTTCACCTTTTATATAATAAATACTAGTTGATGCCCGCGGCTTTGCTCGCGTGGATTTAGTCCTTTAAATCCCGCAGGAGCTCTTTGATTTTCTTTTTATATTGGATTTACAACAGATTTCATTACAAAAGATTTTTATAAACAGGTTTATTAAAAACCTTTTATAGAAAACCAGTTATTCAATATCTATACATAATTCATATAACTTTGTAGATTACCGCAGCCTCTTTGACGTCATCATAAACTTACCTGATTTGAACAACATGTTAGGACAACAAATGTTATCACAATTCTTGATAACAACACCTTTTTGTTTGTTAGCGTTTTACTTGTTTATCTGATTTCATATTATTATGTTACGTATAGTCTTGTATCATAGCAGGGAGGAAAGGTACAAAAGTAGGTATGTATTTGTACCATACTCTATTTATTATAGACTAGCGACCCGCCCCGACTTCGTCCGGTTTGAAAAATTAAATATTTGTTTTTACGGGACTGACCGTACAGTGCTTCTTATAGGAGACGATTGTAAATAAGATCATCACAGGAATTATTCGCGCCTGCCGATACCCGCCACTGTTCACCGCCGCACCGGTCGGCACCATTTTATTATTTTGTCGGGCGAAAATATTAATTTTCCAATAACTCCAAAGATATTAATTTAAATTGTATAGTGTACAGGACAAATATGTTCTAAATTAAATTCTTAAGATAATAAACATATTTATTTAGATATAGATTGACATCACATCGGTTAAAAAAGCTTCGAAAATAATTCATTATTTTTAATCAAAATTTGAAAAATAGAAATGGTTACAGTAAATTATCCTTTGAAGATAGACATATGCTCCTTTGAAGATAGACATATGCTGTCGTGGACTTTTTTTTAGAACTCTTTGAGAGGAAAAGTTCACCCATACATCATTTTCATCCAATAACAGTATATGACCCAGCGCACGCCTTGGAATTGTTTGAGAGTCAAAAAATTTTCCGACTTCTTTAACAAATTTGCCCGTAATATATAGCCTAATACATTTATGCGCCTAAAATATAGCCTATAACCATCTGGAATAATGTACCTTTGAAATGGTGAAAGAATTTTTGAAATAGGTGCGGTGGTTCCAAAGTTTGCTCCGGACATACATACAAACTCACAAAATTCGCGCTCTCTCTTTATTATAATATAGTATAGACTATTTACCATACACACACACACGCACGCACGCACGAACGCACGCACGCACGAACGCACGCACGCACACACATACATACGCACACGGGTCTCTTGTATTCTCTTGCAACTGCCTCGGTAGTATGTCCAGGGTACCAGAGTTTTTTTTTTTTGAAATGAAATGAAATTTATTGAAATAAGGTCATTAGTTAAGCACAATGATCCATCTTTTGTTAGGTTGAGACACTGCTGCCTTAGATAAGTTCAGATCTCGTAATATAGGCACCAGTTCTCTCCCCTTACATTTCCCTTATGTGCTACAGTAAAATAATGATCTAAAACATGAAGATTTTCCTAAACCTCCATATAAGTACCATATCGGTCAGTCCTTTACCGTTAGATTTGCGCGCGTCTCAGACCTCAGTTTACCGCTAGCGATTAGCATTTTTAGGTGAAGGCGAACAGCCAGTGGTCCGCATGGGCGTAATTACCGCACGAGAACTGTTTTGCCATAATTACACTTATTCATATTGCCATTCGGTTCGATATCGCCTTCCAAGTTGAACGAAGATTGGTGTTACTGGTTTACTGTTCGTCTGGTACCTTTCAGGTATGTGCAATGTTAACAGCTGTTTTGATAGCGCCGGATGCACTTCGGTCTTAGGGCCTTTCGGATCTTTTATATTCGCTCCTATGGCCAAAGTAAGGGCCAAAACTAATTTTTTAATAAGTACACTAGTTGATGCCCGCTGCTTCGCTCCCGTGGATTTAGTTTTTAAAAATTTTTTAAATTAAGATTTTAGATAAAAAGTAGGTAGCCTATGTCACTCTCCCGGTCCTCAACTATACCCATGTCCAAATCACGTCGATCCGTTGCTTTGTTGCGGCGTGATTGATGGACAAACCAACAAACAAACACATTTTCGCATTTATAATATTAGTAAAGACTAGATGATGCCCACGACTTCGTCCGCATGGATTAAGGTTTTTTCATCCATCCATACATCCACCCTCATTCCTCACTAACTTTTATATTTATAATATGAGTAGAATATAATGTACCTTCCTACAATAATCACAATTCACAAGTTATTGGCTGAATTTTTTTGCTGCATTAAACTGCACCATATACCTACATCAAAAGTACTACACATCAAAAGCTTATTTTTTTGCTTACTTAAAAAAGTAGGTTTGCGAACTGAAAGACTTCAACTGCTGTGACCTACTCTTTTAAAACTGGTACGGGCTACGGCGCTTTTAAGATTTGAGGCTGTTTTTTTCTTCAAAAGAAATCTTAACAGATTTGCCCTAAAAACCTAAACGCTATGAACCACTTATTTAGGATCTAGAGAGTCTAACACACGGACTGCAATTGCTATTGCAGTTGTTATAACTGAATCTAAACTACTAAAATCCAAAACCCGGAAATTAGACATTCCAGGAAGTACACGTTCGAAAATGGAAAATCAGTAAAGTTGTGGACCAAATATACTGGTTGAGTACAATGCTTTTAAATAGCTGATCTTTCTTCGGCTTGGAGTAAGTTCTACAAAGATTTAGTTCTCATCCATTTTGCGTGAGTAAACTGGAGAAGTTCTCTGCCAGATAATTCTAGCTCGCCAAACTAACTCCAGAAACTAAGCAGGCCACGAAGGTTGGCGAGACTTTGCGAATTGTTGCCGAAGAGCCCACAATCTTCTTATTTTTTGTTTTTCTTAGCCATAAGGTTGTCTGGAAGAGATCGCTTTTTAGCTATAAGACCGCCTTTTTGTACTGATATTAAATATTTCTTTATGTTTACTTTTTCTATTTGTGGTGCAATAAAGAATAAATAAATAAATAAGAGCCCATGCCACCATGTAGGTACACACATTTTACCCTGGTCGAATACACCTCTGCAAGTACTGCTTCTGGTGTTTTATCGTCTCTGTCTGAGCATGCATGTATGCAAGAATGCATACATGCATGCTCAGACAGAGTCAAAACGAGACAGATTTATGTCGGAACATATTGTGTCTCGTTAACGCTGTCTGATGACTGTCACAAATCGTACTAAGTCAGAGAGCGCTCTATCTTTGCATTTAATGGTGTAATTAACTTCGTCAGCTTTTCTTCCGAGACGATTCAGTAAAAAACTCCGGCGGTTAAAATTAATAAAAAATCAAATTCGTTCATCGGTAGTTACTTTTACATGAAAAAAGTGTTATTTGATGTCCACTATGGGGGTATGAAAGAACTCTGGTCACGTTTCGCCATATAGGAAGTTCTTCGTAGAACAATAAAACGAACGATATATTTGGCGCTGTTTAACTACAGTTTGTATGTGTAATAAATATATCAATACTGCGTCTTATCAATATACGTGCGTAAATCGAGAACAAGATTGTTATTTTAAACGCGGTTGCAGGTTTAGGTAAACAATTTAAACATTATTTTTCACTCATGTTATTTGGGATCTCGGACACACTTTGTGATAATATCAGCGCGATCGGATCAAAACTAAAGTAATAACTGGTAGTAATCTATATACGCAAGCCGGGCCGATTTAAATAAGGTTTTGTCCCAAGGTTTTTTTTCTCGTATCTCACACAAGACAGGAAGAGATCGTTAAAAGCATTTTTACTCATGGCGACGATCGACCCTTAAAATCTATGTACCCTCGGAAACCAGAAAAGGACGATTCTCGCGACTTTTCCAGCGACGATTAATAAAGTCCTGTGGGAACTCATTGATATTCGGGATCAAAAGTATCCTATATATGAAGCCAGACTGCAAACTATCCCTGTGTCTTTTGTTCTGATCGCTTCAGCGGTACAGCTTGAAAGGGGCACAGACAGACATGCAAAGTTACTTTCACATATTATGGTATTAGCTCGACCTTTTTATTTCACACACAAGCTTTACAACTTGACGCATCAGAAAGTAAAAATAAGTTAGTGGTGCTCAGGCCACAGCCACTCATCTCGGCGTCGTTAGTCATCTCAAGTAACGGCGCACAGTCTGAGCGAATCTGAGCGTTACGGTACCTCATAATGTATATCATTTATTCCAAGATACTTACCGAGAGGGCAGAGCGGCTTTTAAGAAAGTTTTCAGAACAAATTCTTTGGCCTCATTTTACATTTTTATGCCCTTCAAAGTCATAGAACCCTTCTTATTCGTGAATAGACCTGTGCCCAGTTGTGATGAGAGAGTGATTTCTTCATTTAAACCTTACGTAGAAAAGATGATAGAGTCTTTCATTATCATTACAGACTCGCAAAATGGTTCCTCTCATTCTTATATGCGCGCTGAACTAACGTAGCAGCGGAAGCTTAGTCCAGATTTGAAGCACACACACAGAAACAATACAAAAAAAACTCAGTCTTACCAGTCAAGCCACATGATGACAGCTCTCTGACAGTGACAGCGGTTTCTGCGCGGAATTGTATCGGCACGCTGTCGCTTGATGAGACCTCTATGCTGTATGTTAAGGGTGGTAACAATTTACTAGCAACAGCAGAAACCTCCCACCAAATCAGACTGGAAACAACCACCGCCGTGCCAGGAAGATTACCATAAAAGTCTGATTAAATGACACTTGGTCCTATCTGCTGCTAATTATATTTTGTATTATCTTGTAGCCACACCGCCCACAGCCCACAGGCCACCTTCACGTTGATTTTTTTATCGATAAGCGCGGAATATGGAATTAAACCGAATTGGAAATTGTGTGCAGTTATTTCTTAAAGTTTTTAATTGAACCGAGCTGACTAAGTCATGTTTTTTGGAGCAGGACTCCGTTATCTGAAAGCAAACTCTTACATTTACTTTCGGGCAACTGTTTGTCTTCGAATAATAAAGTCAGGTTCTTTTATCAGTTGTTTCATTACGATTCTGTGCTCAAATCTGTATATATAAAAGGCAACGGTAACTGACTGACTGATCTATCAACCCACAGCCTACCTACCCTTAGAGGTGGAATATCTTTTTCCAATTTAAAAGGGACCAACTTCGAGGTAGACCCTATCCATTAAACAAAGAATCATCAAAATGGGACGACTCTGCGAAAAGTTATGCGTGGTCACTGGTCATACAAAAATAAAAAGAATATACGCGACGAATTGCTACAGTGTGACTCGTAATCACATCTGATTGGCTGGTACTCTCTCGTTATTGGTGGAAATGCATTGATGCAGCAAGAGCGCAATAAATTTAGCCAATCAGAGATGAATGAGATCGCCATGCTAATGTAATCATTTTTAGGCAATCGCACAGCAGATTTCAAAATTTAAGCTGAGCACCAAAGTGAGCCACAAGCGCACAATCATTTTATTCAAATTGTAGACAATTTACCGCTACCCGAGACGCGCAAGCGGCTGACTCACTCACTTGCCACAAACATGTACCTACTCCAGTTATTGCCATAGCTTTGACTCGTCTCTTAGTACCTACTTTAAATAATTTTAGTGGGTGTCCTGACTCAGAGTTCTCTAACTTACCAATATTATAAATGCGAAAGTGTGTTGTGGAAATCCATGCAAGATGATTCTTTCAGCAGTAGACGTCTGTCGGTTTGTAAGAAAAAAGAGATTATCAAGTACTGTTTAGGGGTTTCGAGAGTAAAATCACCAGTTTATGTTATGTTCCTGTCATGCATTAGAACCTTTTGTTAATTTGTGTAGTTCCAAACAAAATGCCTACTAAGGCAGCTGTTGTTTAAGAATGAATATCTATTTTAAGTCTAATACGATTAAGGTAGCTAACAAACAGCTATTTCCGCATTGTATTATCTGCTGCCAGACAGCAGTTTAATGCAAAGGTCACTGAAAAGACTTTGAAAGTTATAATTACGTCTTTCTACAACCTTCAAACTCAATCTATTACCAAACTTCTTTTGTTTCGCTGTAGTTTCTTGTTACGTATTGATAGATTCCGAGGTCGCTATTCCAGCACCTTGGGATCCCAACGACTATCTGTTCTTTGAACTATCTATATGCCATTGTCGCTTCAATTTGTTGACTCTTTACTCAAGGCACAATAATTATAAGGATATTATAACAATTTTTATCCCGGAAATGGTTCTCCATGGCTTTAAATGATTGGTAGTAGGCGACTTCCGGGGAAAATAGTGGGTGAAGGAGGTACTCCCAGTCCAAGTGACTAACAAACTTCTTTCATTAAGATCTCACCAATGCAATGCATAGCGATGGGTTAAAAAGATTTTTTTAAACAATATTAGCTATGCTATCCGACTAATGTATTCCTTTTCCCTCCAAAGTCCAAATAAACGGAAATTTACCATAATAGTGCAATGGGTGGGCATCGAACCGTAGACTTCAGTTCAGTTCTCAGTCCGCACCTATAACCGTTGGGTTATTGAGACTTATCACCCTAGCACTAAGCACCCTAAATGATTTAGCGTTCCGATCCGATGCCGCGTTGAAACCAATTGGGAATAAGAGTTTTGATAAATACTATCATTTGCCCTTGGCTTCGCTCACGTTAAGTTCGATTTTTCGAACCCTTATTTAAAATCTGGGTTTGAATTTCAAAAATCTTTTCTTAGCGGATGGCTTCTTTATAAGCTATCTGTTGGTACATGCCTTCAGCCCGATCCGTCCAGTGGTTTCCGTCCAGCTGTACGTTGATAGATCAGTCAATCAGTCACCTTTTCCTTTTATATATTTAGATTAACAACATATTAATATTATCGGAACCCGGAACCTCTGTCACTAAGCTTATAACACTCACCTCTGCAACGCATATAGACGGGCTAAGAAGATTTCTTTAATTAAAACGAAAGTTCACAAATAACTATTGCGTAACTTTGTCCTTTCGCTTTTTAATGTTGATTTCACCAACCAGCACGATCAAAGTGGTTTAATATGTACATACTACAATCTGGCAGTTCTAACGTTGCAAGTTCCATTGCAGAATGTCAGCCGATCACTTTCCCTGCTCAGTGAAACTGGTTGCTTGTATCGGTGTAAGTGTTACGGTCCCTTTCGCTTTTCAAGGTGAATTTCACCAATCAATCTGGTATTAAGGTCGCATACGTCTCAATCGATGAACGTCCAGTGCTAGACTAGATTGATAGATTGGTCTCTTGTAGGGATTTCTTCACTCCACGGTTTTGCGTCATTCATACCGCCTACACCCAACGAGTCTTGATGTCGCCTGTCTAGCCCCCATTTATATCCCCCTAGTTTAGCCCCCCCTCCCCCTCCACCGTTTTCCATCCTGGGTTTTTTGGTGCATTTTTACACTCAGTGTCTATCGGTCCGTATGGCATTAATGACAATTTCGTAACTTCCTTTTCGAAATTGAGCTAGCTATCAAAAGCTTCCTGGACAATTTGCTGATTGGATAAGGACTTTGGGAATCGACTTTTTAAAGAGGTTTGGGTATTCGGTCCGTGAGGATGCTAATATTACACATTTTTACAAGCTACTCTTTAATGATTATGAAAGAACTAGCTGATGCCCGCGTGGATCGAGGTTTTTTAATTCCCGCGGAATTCTCCTATTTTCCGGAATAAAAAGTAGCCTACGTGTTATTCCTGACTATAATCTATTTCTGTTCCAAATTTCAGCCGAATCAGTTCTGTCGTTGCGGTGTGATTGAGTAAGAAACATTCATCCATACATCCAAACTTTCGCAATTATAATATTAGTACTTTTATTAGGAGGATTAGTAGAATTTCCATTTTAGCCTGTGAAGTTATTTTTAGTGTACCTACCGCACTCATAACAAAAAAAGTTCAGAATCTTATTATCAGTCAGTTAGTCCATCACAGCAGTTTTGTTTTTCCAGTTACTGAGTATATTATCATGTATGACGGTAGAGTATTTAAAAGTAACATTTGAAACGGGTAAGGATGGAAACATACTTATAACGCGCCAATAAGGAACACGTAGTATATTCCTTCTGCACGCCAGTATCACACAACGAACATCCGAATAAGACAAGCATGAATCTGGTCATAGGAATTATTCTACACGCACCGTGTGTCATCGGGTGGGTTCGCATGTTTCTGATGGAAATGTTAAAACATACAACTATAACTTACAATACTCATTGCAGACCATTCGTATTAAATCTAAAAGTGAGGAAAGTGTATCACTTCCCCTTAAGTGTCGGCATGGCGAGCGGTGGCTCGGTGGCGGAGTTTCACTTTCGCGCGCTTACGTAAGCGCGACCTCTGTCACTGCTCACTGTACTGCTTGCATCGCACCATCGACACCGACTAAAGGTTATAAGTTATAACATCCTAGATGGTGCACGCGACTTCGTCCGCATTGATTAAGGTTTTCCAATTCCCGCGGGAACTCTTTATTTTCCGGGATAAAATGTAGCCTATGTGTTAATCCTGGGTATGAGCTATCTCCATTCCCAGCCATATCGGACCATTAGTTGTGGCGTGAACGAGTAACAAACACACCCACACTCACACACTCATAAAAACTTTCTGGCCCTCTGGCCCTGACTTTCAGTACCACAGTTTGGCTCGTGAAATGGTTTAAGAACTTACCTACATTAAAACATTTACATACGAGTATTTTCTATGTGATCTGGTTTGCGAATTTTACTGTACACTTATTTAGACCAAATTCAGCTTCCTGATACCAATTAATTATTATAAAATTAACATTAGGTATTTTGGTTTGTGTTACATTAATCTACCTACTTCTATTTCCTACATTTCAAAAGTAAGGGTAACAACTTTTTGTGATATATGTATATTTTACATATCGATTTTTATGATAAAAACGTCTCATAAGATTTGTAATTTAGGCCTACGGTAATATTATGTCTTTAAACAAAGAGGTCTTTTCAACGTTACTGATATTACAGCGTATAAACTTCTTGGTAGGATCCTTCATTACTGAAGCTCGGGTCCATATGTAAGTGCCGTGCCTTCCTGGCGTTGGTGATTAAAGCCACTGGGTTAAGGTTTGAAGAGAAATGTCATTTACTATTTCATAGTAAACCTTCAATGGATAAAAAATATATGTCAGTGGCTTTCATTTTTTGATAGGCACTGAGTTACAGAATCAGGGGGCTGATCAGCCCGCAGCATGTTGATTCTCTAAAAATGATTACATCAGTGTAGCGATCGCAATGACCTTTTTTCGCAATTGGCTGGTACCCTCTCGCTATTGGTCAAAATGCATTAATGCAGCAAGAACGCCATAATTCAGCCAAGCAGTGGCTTTTTTTTTTTGACATGTGTTATAATGACGTCTTATCTTACTTACTTTAAGGTCGTCATTGTATAAAATGTCAACAAAATATTGAAATAATACTAAGTAGGTACTTTAAGCTTAGGCCCCCTGTTCCAGAAATGATAAGAATCTACGCATTACGTGGTAATTGCGGCGTTTCGCTTAATTCGTATGTTTGTTTTGTTTGGCCCCATACGACGCCTCATCAGAAATATCCATCTGGCAGAAGTTCAAAGTTTATTTTTAATCGACTTCCAAAAAAGGAGGAGGTTCTCAATTCGTCGTTCTTACCCATTGTTAGATGTACCTACGAAAATTGCAATAACCATTACCTTTTTATATTTTTATTAACCATAATAACATTATAATACCCGAGGTATCAAAAATCAGTACATAAGTCCCCCGCCGCGCTAAGTTCACGTTTGTTTTGTCTGATCTCAAAAACTACAGTACGGATTTTTATACAGTTTTGACTAATAGAGAGAGGGATTATACTTTACGTTGGTGAACGGTTGGCCGAAAACGGACATTAATGATGATTTTAGTTTTGATCCAGAAGTCACTGAGAAACTAAGAATTGTGGCTACGAATCTTGGTGACCTATTCTTATTTCTAACCTATAATTCTACAACTATTTGGAACAAATAAAAATGATTGTCGAGCAATCAGCCGTGTTGTGAGGGCCTTATCGGCCTGTTATCGGTGCACAAATTAAGCCCACCGCACACACGATACTTTTACACTGACAATCGACGAAATGATCGATTTTCGGAAGCTCCACACAGTGTGATGGTTACTATCGAAAGCCTTGCTTCGAGAACAAACTGGAGATTTGCAAAAAAACAAATATTTCTAAAAATACAAAAGTTATGTAAGCTTGAAAGCTTGTTAAGTGCTTGAAAAGCCTGTGCGTCTCTAGGTTTCCTAGAGACGCAAAGGCTTTTCAAGCACCTGAATGAAAAAGAGAGGTGTTACCAATTACACAAGATTGAAATGCGGTTTTATTAATTTGAAAGTGGGTTTAACTGGGATGGTCCTTGCTAGGTTTGATGAAAATATGTCCAGACGTTTTAGAATATAACAGTTTTACAATCTAATTTCAGCTGGGGAAGACCGTAGATCTGAGTCATAATATCCTTACTATTCTTACTAATATCCTTACTATCCTTTCGAATATCACTGTGGGTAATTTAGCGCTGTGCGACCTGAATTGCACTTTATTGTGTGGTCGCAAGAGTCGCTATTTGGTTGCGGAGTGAATCTTCTGTACCTGTACTATTATGTATTTTGTGCCACTAGCGAGAGAGTGCCCGCCATCAGAGGTGATTGCAATTGTCACACGGATGCAACCGTTTTTAGGCAGTCACTGATCCCCGATTCTCACAGTATCGTGTGCTCTGGCTTTAAAACGTGGAATTATGTTGTTGTTCTAGCGCGCCGGCCGCTGCATTCCTAAATAGGTCTCGTGCTGAATTCCGCAGACATTGATACCAATTGATTTATGTAGAACATCACAGCTATTTACCTAACTTGTGGTTCGCCGCGAACTAAGACCACGCGTCTTTTTTTGAACGAGCGAAGCGAGTTCTCTGAGTCTACTTGAGTGAATTTGCTCCGTCCATCCGTCTGTCAGAAACACCTTACTCACTTCGCTGGCTCAGTAACCCAAAGAGGATCTTGGCCTCCGTCACCAGAAGCTGCCACTCAAGTCTGTCCTGCGTCGCGTCACGCCAATCGGGCGTATTAAGGGGTTGCAGGTCTTCTGTCACTTCGTCCACCCAGCGATACCTAGGTCTTCCAACGAGGCGTTTTCCTATTGGGCGACCCAAGAATGCTCTCCTTACAGCACGATCCTCTCCCATTCTCTCTTGGTGCCCGAGCCAGCGGAGTCTTGCCGATTTATATTCTCCAATAATATTGGGTTCGGCCACTAGTGCTTCCGTCTCCAGATTCTTTCTTCGTCTGCAGCTGCCATCCTCCCGTCTGGTTGGTCCTTGATCTTCCGAAGAATTTTCCTTTCAGCCACTAAGAGCTTACTCTTTTCCACAAAAACAATGCTAACATTTTAATAATTATGAGTATTCGATCCACTAAAGTGATAGTGTGCATGGGCCCAATGCACTCGATGAGCGTGTCAATATGAAAGGCGCCACACTTACGAGCAACTCATTCCGATAGAGAAGTAGCAAGTCCTAGAATGCTAGTTAGTACTTGGTACTTATGCGGTTTCTTTGCCTGCAAAATGTTCCTTATTGCTTCCGTATTCCGCTAATCCACCACAGTTACACATGTAATTAGTTAGAAACGCATACCTTGCCTCTTTATTTGAAAACGGTGTTAATGGCCGCCTTATAAGCTGCAACCTGGTGCTTTGGTTACATAACCTCACCGAGAGATTTCTATTTAGAAGCTTGTGTTCTGCACCTAGTATGTGCAGAATTTATCCCTCAAGCTATAACGTCGTTAACCAACATTTGCCAAATACGATTTTGAATGGTATCTTAAATTCTCTATCGATCCATCTGATGAGTATTCTCCTTACTGCTGTAGTTTTTAATACGAAAAACGTCGTTTATTAGTTATCAAATGGCGTCATTTCTTTATAAATTGCCGCTTCTTAGACTGCATTGTCACTTACCATCGGGCGAGATCGCAGTCAAGAACTATCTTGTCATTGAATAAAAAAAAATGAATATCTTTATCAATATTTCCTTCAAAGTGTAGGTCAGAATCATAAAGAGTCTTGAATGGCTATAATGTTCTGTGTAACTAGGTAGGTAGGCGGTATCTGGCACAGGTCGCAACTTCACTTGTAAACATTGAACGTCACACGCCGTGAGACGCGTTCCCATCACCGATTCCGCTAAATACGGCTAGATTTATTGTCAGTCTGTTTGTCCAGGTATGTGTGTCGCCTTGTAATGGCGGTCGCACACGCACCAGATCTGCCTGCACTTCAACACTTACATGTTACTTACATTTATACCGGTCTACATGGTTACCACTGTAGAATATATTCGCTCTCCTTGTCTTCCGTGCATTTATTTGAAAGGACAAACAGTTCAGCTATGGGAGACACGTTACGTGCTCTCCGAGGCGATTTCCTAAAGGAAGGGATAGGAGAATATTAGTCAACTTCAAAAAATCTACAGCAGATCAGCCCCCCGATTCTGTAACACAGTTCCTGTCAACGACGATAGGCATTTTTTATCCATTGAAGATTTGAAGAGAAATGTCATTTACTATTTCATAATAAACCTTCAATGGATAAAAAATATGTCAATGGCTTTCATTTTTTTGATAGGCACTGAGTTACAGAATCAGGCCGTTCGTGAGACAGTGGATTTCCATGCCTTCGTGTTTTCATTTGCGGCATAAATTGGAAGACTGGGAAGATCTTCGGATGGTGTGCACCGGTAGCAGTGTCAACCGAAACAAGCAAACCGGTACATGTGTGGCACGGTTAACACACTTCACGTCTAGACTTCCTCACGGCCTCGCCTAGCCTAGGGACTTGGTAACCCGGTGCCCCGCTTGCACCGTTGCACACATGTTAGTGTTTTTTGCGCTGCGACGTCGGTTACGGAGATCGGTTTGCGGCTCGATTACCAATCGGACTAAATACTTGGAGTTTAGTTTATGACCACACTCCAATTAAAACTACACATAAAAATAAAAAAGTTCTTTTTAAAAAGCCGACTTCAAGCGCCACTACAAAGTTACAGTCGGGCGGGCCTAAATAGAAAGGATGAACCGACGCTAGCCTGACTTCAAACAACAAACTAAAATTATTTTATACTTTGTAAAGTTGTAAAGTTTTTTTTTTTTAATATTATTATTTAGAGTTTTAAAAACATTGTTGCACCAAATCGTTGATAAGTCTATGAATACCAAATGAGCGAAATGTGTCCATTTTTCTTTTTCTTATCGGGTTTAATCTTGATAAGTTGAATTTATGACATGTTAATTGTAACTTCGTTAGGTATACTTTGTGTACCTACTTAGTGCAACGACACAATATTATGAGTTAAAATTCTTACAAAATCACTACAAATGGGACTTCCTTCCTCCTCATTCGGCACAGTATCTCTAGGATGTCATTGACCACTTCGTTAACATAAATTATTTCACGATAGTAACATAATTACTGTTAGTAATTATTGTTTATTATTTAAACTAGATACAATTCCGTTTACATCCGTGTCGTTGCTGATAAGATACCATTGTTTTGTTTACTATCGCCGTTATAGTTATTATATCTAAAGCATTTTATTTTTCACAAATTAGCTATTTAGTTAATTAGCGATAGGATCTGAATTTACTCTTATCATCAGAAAATTGTGCGGAATTCATACTAATAAATAGATAGCTATGCACACTACTACTATACTACTATACTATATATATATACTATACTATACTATACTATACTATACTATACTATATATATATATATATACTAGCACAAAGCAAAAGGTCGTGACTTATTTTATTTTTTCTTTTAGGTGAACTAAATTACATCTAGAAAGTACTTTCAGGGTTGACATTTACCTAAAAGCATCATCAATCTCTTGCTTGATTTGTTTACACTTGAGATGTGTTATTCCACAGTCAATCGATGTTTATTGAGTACTCATTACATAGTACATACTTCATGTAATGTAACGTAATACGCGCTCTAGTTGTTCTAAAAGAACTTTCTAGAGTAATTACCATGAAATTCTACCACTGGAACAAAAAATTGAAGCCAATTAAGAATTCCCGCACCGGGAATTCCAGTTAACTCATCTAGTCTTGTTAGTAACAATATGCAACATAGGGACGATCCAAAATATCACACTCGACGTAATATTCTAATTTATCCGAACTAGCCGGTCATTGGTCTTGTGTGACTTTCAATTGGATACAGGCGGCGCAAGACCGAGACCTGTGAAAGTTCATGCAAAAGATCTTTGTCCAGCAGTGGACGTCTATCGGTTAATAAAGAAGAAGTGGATCATTTTACAAGATATACAAGGGTATAGGTATATTACACGCTTTTCAACGTTTCTGAAACGTACGACTAAGGTATGGAACGCACTTTCAGCTTCTGTGTTTCCGGTCACGTATAATCTGAGTATCTTCAAGACAAGAGTGAATAGGCATTTTGTAGGCAAGCGCGCTCCAACCTAGACCTCATCAACGTTTTCCAACATTGATTGTCGTCAAGCGCAAGCCTATCTCATAATTAAAAAAGCGGTGTGGTACGCAGAGAATAGACAATTGGGTTGCCCAAGCCGTAAACACTTACGTCGGTGTACGTGACCTACGCTAATAAGGCTCTCATTCATGGCAGTTTCCACTTGTACACTTGCAAGTTACTACACAAAATGCCATAGGTTTTCCTGTTCTCATTAACGAGACGGTCTGTAAAATTCAAAGTCATCGAATATACCTAAACCTTTAATTTATAAATCACGGTACTAATTGCCTGGTAGATGTCGCTGTGCTCCGTTAATGACGCGAAATTGTAGCTTCTACCCTCTTTATTTGATGACAAGATAGCCCTTGACTACGCTCGCAACAGCTTATGGTAAATGACGATGCAATCGAAGATAGTGGGCTGCTTAACTTGGAAGGGGTATGGATATTGCAATACAATATTACATATTTACAAAACAAATTAACTACAAAATAGGTAGTAGGTATCATCAAAAAATATGATTGGATACGATGGAAGTAAGTTTCTCTGACAATTCAAAGAATAAGCATAAAAAATGTATTTATAGCGACACAAAAAGTAGAGCACAAAAAACGATCGAGAATTTGATCTATGGATCATTGAATTTGTGCCGTCGATCGATTCGAGGCAAATGTGGCGGGGCGATGAACTGCTGAGCAATTGTTGAGCAAACTGACCAGTCAAGGTTAACCTTAGGTGGTTACTGAGCGATCCTATTGTGAAAGTGGCCGACTGGTTGCGTATTTGGTTCATATGTTTTATATTCATGTCCTATTTCGCGCTTCCAGAACAATGTTTTAAAGCTAATAAAGAACAATACAATAGTTCCATGGTACAAGAAAAAGTAGAGACATCTCTACCCCTATACAGGGCGTCCCACGGCTATGCCACATGGAGGGGAAGTACCTTAAATATTGTAGATGGATTATTTTACTGAAAGAAGACATCATTTTAATTTAAAAAAAAATTTAAACTGCATTCATAGATTTTTAAATTATTGCCTGGTTGAACCGGGACTCGAACCCACTATACGAAAAAAAAATTAACCTGTATTTTTATCATACCGCTCGGAAGGCTTCATCATAAGGAATATTTTTTGTTAAATAACATAGCATGAGAAATAAAAGGAAGACCATGAATTTTAGCCTTTGATGTAAAATTTTGTTCAGAAAAATGAAAAGCTGACGTTGGCGTATCGACATACAACTGACATGAACTATTACTAATGAGTACCCACTTGAGAAGTACACATCATTTCCCGATCCTTACTATCCTTACTAATCCTTACTTATATTACCTATAAATGCGAAAGTGTGTTTGTTTGTTGATTTATTGGTTTGTCCTTCAATCCCGCTGGAACAGTTTGCAGCGGGATTGAAGGACATGTCGATACGCCAATGTCAGCTTTTCATTTTTCTGAACAAAATTTTACATCAAAGGCTAAAATTCATGGTCTTCCTTTTATTTCTCATGCTATGTTATTTAACAAAAAATATTCCTTATGATAAAGCCTTCCGATCGGTATGATAAAGATACAGGTTAATTTTTTTTCTCGTATAGTGGGTTCGAGTCCCGGTTCAACCAGGCAATTATTTAAAAATCTATGAATGCAGTTTAAATTGTATTTTAAATTAAAATGAAGTCTTCTTTCAGTAAAAGGTTCCATCTACAATATTTAAGGTACTTCCCCTCCATGTGGCATAGCCGTGGGACACCCTGTATACTTATATACCCTAAATCTTTTTTCTATGTTGCTTAGTGGAAGGCTTTGGCCGTCTAGCGATTTAGCGTTCCGGAACGATGGCGTGTAGAAACCGATTACGGGCATGGTTAGTATTAAAAAAAACTGCCATATCCTAGGCGATATAGTATATTTAGTAGGCGAAATTAGCCGGCTACCATCTTTACATTGCAGAGCGTCATCAGATGATATCGCTCGATCTATCGAAAAAAAAGTCATGGAAATTAGGGCCGACGCAGAAGTACGCAGGACACCAAACCACGCATGTAACATCGCTATAAGAGCTGAAGCATTAGTACAAATATTAGTAGGTATTTATTGTCATAATAGAAAAAGAACATTCCTGATGTTCTTTACAAACAGTATGCAAATGAAAAACAACCCAATTTGTGTAAGTAGCTGTGTAACGCAACACGCGTTTACCCACTTTCACAATGGCACGTGTAGACGGGTAACCTTGACCGGTCACTTTACCCAACCATTGCTCCGCAGTTCACTGGCCTGCCACAGTTATTTTACCAGACGCATCACTTGTTAACAGTCTTTAGAGACTATATCTACAAGATGACTGTTCTATGGTAAGTTGTGGAGCAGTAAAAGTCCCTTAGACTATGTTCCCAGTAAACTTTGATATAAGGCTAATTAAAGTGGGCGATTTCCTAAACAGTCATTAACGCCATTACAGCTAGGCGCTACAGCTGTTCATAAACGGCGGTAATCTTTTTACATGAGGTGATCTCGCCCCTGCTTGTTTGTCCGCTATATTATATACGATAGGCTTGCGCTTGATGACAATCAATGCTGGAAAGCACTGGTTAGGTCTAGGATGGAGCGCACTTGCCTAGATGCCAATTAACTCTTGCCTTGAAAGCACTCAAATTTTATAGGTGGCAGGTTTAATAAAGTAAATAAGTACAGTCACCAAGATATATTTTTCTAAAATAATCAATATAGTGGTAAGGAAAATAATATCTTGACTAAAGGGCCCATGTTGAATAAAAGTAGAGGAACCCGACAATTTGTCAGAGAGCTGGTGTGTTCCAAGTTCAAGTGGCAGCGATAATCACCGACCTCTCATGTGAGGCATTTACAGAATGTTTAAAATTATTGTAATCTACTGCCTTGCAACTTGCGCTATTAAATTGCATAAAAATGCAATTGAAACTCCTCGTTTGTCGAGCTTGTTGGCAAGTTTACTCTTTTCAACGTTAGTTTTGGTCTGCAGCCTTAGTTCGGTGGAATCACTCATTTATTAGCAACATCTGGGAGATATGGGTACAGTTGTGGGATGTAACTCGCTAACGCTAAGGACGCGAGTGACCAGAGTCCCAGAACCTTGCATCAAAAAGAACTTTTAAGAAAATTTTCAAAGCAAGAGAGTCAACTGAAATTGGCACTACTCTTCAAAAAACCTTGTGTATCGTATATAATCAGAATAGGTAAGGTGTTGATACCTTATCAATCAACAAGAATCTATTCGAAAAGCAATTTACCACGACGGAATCAATTACCATAGTAAATGCACTGGTTGGCACAGAAATATATATCAAATCAAAGCATGTAGCTCAGATAGAGAAACTTGGCGTTCGAAGCGACCTTGCCAATCGGGCACCTCTTAACAACGCAAACGCATATTTCTTCGTAAACGCCAAGTGAATTTAAAACCTATGATCTAAACAGTATGGTGTCTAATAGGTTGACAGGCTTGGTATCTAGTGCGATGTAATCAATATTTGTCTTGGAACTTGCTAAATTCATGCTTCTATAAACTTGGATTGTTGTATAAAGTCAGGTTTCTGATCTATTGATCTCGTCTGGTGAATAAAATATGATAGACTTTTTATGGAACCTGTAAAATGAAGTGACATTTTAAACTTCACGGCCGGAAATTCCAGTACAATATTGTATCTCTATTCGCGTCTGAGTAATAATATAACTTATCATAAAGAAGCTCACAGATCCAGTTTTACTGAGTAGGATATCTAAGTACTCGAGAGTAGAAACAGAATTACCAGGCTAGGCACATTAGAATGTGAAAAAATTCGCAACTGACTTTAAACTGTATATATTCTAAGATATTATACAGTCCTGTCTTGTCGTATGCATTTTCTGAGGCAATATTTTTAACCGAATTACAAAAAAAGGAGGAGTCTTTTTTTTCATGTTTGTTCCCAGATGTTCCCCGATTACTCGAAGACGCCTGGAATGATTTGAAAAATTCTTTTATTATTTGAAAGGGGATACTTCCCAGGTGGTCCCATAGTCATCAAGTCAGGATCTGATGATGGGATCCTGGAGAAATCGAGGGAATTCTTCAAATTTTATAGGCACAATTGATATACTTTATAGTGGCGTTTGAAGTCGGTTTTGTAAAAAGTTACATCGATGATTTTTCACAGTCGTTCCGAACACATTCACTCTCACTTTTGTTAGCATTGAGGGGCTAAAACGGCGATGATCAAATTATTTGACGTCGCCGTAGCCTGTTCACCGTACGTGTATTACAAGAGGTCAGTGATGCACATGCACGCTAGATGGCACAGATCGATTGCGTCGCTGGCATTGAGTGCATCAACACCGATTGTCCGTCGAGTATAACTGACTATCTAGAGATGCTCAAGGAAAAATAAAATTCTATAATCCGCCAAATCAGAAAAATCTGTATGGCAAAACGCAGGAACAACTCAACACCAACAGCCAGCATCACACAGACTCTTCGAAATACCCTCAAAGTACGTTTCGCTGTGGTGGTCGTTGTCTGGTGGAAGGCTTTGGCCGTGGCTAGTTACCACCCTACCGTTAAAAACGATTTAGCGTTCCGGCACGATGGCGTGTAGAAACCGATTAGGGGTGTATAGATTGAATCTACACTCAAAAAAAATTCAAAGCATACCGTCCATGCAACTTTGTCATATACCTTTATATGCCACAATGTTAGCGTTACAGATTACATTATACGGAGTAATATTGTACATAAGGAATCAATTCGCGGAAAACAACTTGGCATACATACAATGTGATATTATGTTTACGAATGTGCTTCTTTACGTAGAGCACTTTCGCGCGGACAAAGTTGTAAACAGGTGTTTATGTATGAATGATGAATATCATTTGCAAACCATTCATTTTAATTTTAATTGCCTCCCGATCTGGGGACCTTACTCCCTCCGGCGACAGACTACCCACGACCTCACTCCTAAACCCTAACACGAGCTTTAAGCTCAGAGGGGAAACGGGAACATTAGCCTGTCTAGCATGCCTAATATAAATAAAAGAATATGTGGGTTGTTACGTTCCCTCAAATATGGTTGAGCGAAGCAATGGCTGGATCATGCGTCATGCTCGTGAACGGGTGCCACCAACGGAAATGGGTCTGCTTTTGCCTGCCTGTCTTAACGTGTATTGGATTGTTTTGCATTTTTGAAACTTCATTGTCGAAACACTGCTATATGCTATACATAGCTAGTTTTGTTACGTATTGTAAAAAAAATTTCTTTTTTTTTTAAAGAGCAACTGCTGAGTTTCTTACAGGCTCTTCTCAGTAGAATCTGCATTCCGAACCGGTGGTAAATTTATGACGTGTCATAAGAGCTACAAGTTAGCCTACATGAAATAAATAAATTTTGAATTTTGCATTTTGAATTTCATGGTGTTTAATATGCGGGGAATTCCATGGGAACTCTGTTTGAAGTTTGAACTCATGGGATATTTCGGGATAAAAGTATCCTACCGTTGCCAAATGTCGCTTCTGCTGTTTAGGTGTGACAGAAAGACCGACAGATAGATGGACAGAGTTACTGTGAGATCTATAGAGCGTGCTCTGACTTAGCTCGGACTTTAGATAGAGTACACAAATATACTCTGACATAAATCTGTCTCGTTTTAACTCTGTCTTGAGTCTTAGCTGAGTGAGAGTGCTGTTTATAGATTTCAGCCTTAGTTACATTTATGTGTGTGTATGTTTGTTACTCCTTCACGTCACAACGAATGAGCCCATTTGGAATTGAGGACGACACCCAGGATTAAGACATAGGCTATAGGACGTTTTATCCCGGAAAATTAAAGCTTTCTCGCGGGAATTAAAAAGCCTTTATCCACGCGGACGAAGTCGCGGGCATTATCTAGTATGCTATAATTTTGGGATTATTTATATCCCTAATTACTATGCAGTGAGTAATAATCACTATTAATATCCACATCTGAATAGCGGCTGTTGTTCGATTAATTACTATTGCTAATGAGTTCGTGAACACGTTTAGCGCTCGTTTAATTAACAACTCCGCGTTAAATTATACGAGTACATGCTGTTATACTTTAGAACGACATGCGTATTAGCTTTGTATCAACCTACAACTCATTACTGGCTAACTACTGGGTTCTCGAAAAAAACACGTTTCTAGTAGGGGTAGGTTTCTCTCTTTAATTTTTAGTTTATTTTTATTTTCTAATTCAACTCTCTGCCTATTACGGATCATGAGATACGCTAACAGACAGACGGATGAGCGGACAGCGGAGGCTACTTATCTATACTATTATAATAAAGAGAGAGCGCGAATTTTGTGAGTTTGTATGTATGTCCGGAGCAAACTTTGGAACCACCGCACCTATTACAATAATTCTTTTACCATTTCAAAGGTACATTATTCCAGATGGTTATAGGCTATAATTATGTTAATAAATATATTATGGCTAGATATTATGTGCAAAGGACCATGGGCAATTTTGTATGGACCCCGTCCCCACCCTCCAACAGTCACCGGACTTATGTTAATATGTTCATTTGGATCCAAATAGACGTAAATAGTTGGTTTCAGCTTCAAAATCGATGGGGTTCTTAATAAATAAAAAAAAAACTTTTTGTTTGAAATTGATTTATTTTTGTTATTTTTCTATATTTTATCGTACAAAAATCACATAACAATAAAAATAACTACTTCTACTCTGTTACAGACACCATTTTGTACATTGACATCATCCGCGTTTCTTTTAATTTCTGGACCCTGGGCGTCATAGTCTGCGTTTCCGATGCGACCTTGTCGCGTAGCATTGCTAGGCTCTTTGCCAGCATCTATGGCACACTGTCATCGTGATATTGAACACAACCAGGAAAAAGAAGAAAACTCGAAGAGTATTAGATTCTGCCTTCTGAAGCAAGGGTTGCGGGGTCAAATATCGTAGGGCACAAGTATTTGTGTAACGAATATGACGCATTATGTATTAACTACTGTTAATACACGTCATAAAAAAATGAGAATATTATATAAAAAAGATATTAGTTACCTGTATCAGCGCATTTTGTGAAATATATTTAACTAACAAGCCTCAATAGCCCAACGGTTAAAGGTGCGGACTGAAAACTGAAAAGGTCGCAGGTTCGAATCCCACCCGTTGCACTATTGTCGTACCCACTCCTAGCACAAGCTTTCCGCTTATTTGGAGGGGATAGGAGGATATTAGTCAACTTCAGCTTGGCTAATGTTCTTTTAAAAAAAAAAATAAAATGGGTCGATGAGCGGGGGGAGGGGGTTATTTTGTAGCTGGTTATCTTTATGTGCATGCTCCGCCCGCCGGTGTGCAATAAATAGATATAAATGAGCAGGTATTTTGGAATTAGTCATCAATACTACGTCATCGAAATATTTTTTGAAACGTAACATACAATGAGAACCCCATGCATTTGGGCATCGTCGCCATAATAAAAAAATATCGTCTTGCCAAGATCTATCAATTGCGCTACATTTCATTCTTGTTGATAGGTGGGGACGATTCCGCCCATGGTCCTTTGTTAAAGAAGTCGGAAATTTTTTTGACTCTTAAACGTTTTCAAGGCGTGCGCTGGGTCATATACTGTTATTGGATGAAAATGATGTATGGGTGAATTGTTCCTCTTAAAGAGTTCTAAAAAAAAGTCCGCGATAGCATATGTCTATATTCTAAGGATAACTTACAGAAACCATTTCTATCTTTCAAATTTTGATTAAAAATAATGAATTATTTTCGAAGCTTCTTTAACCGATGTGATGTCAATCTATATCTAAATAAATATGTTTATTATCGTAAGTATTTAATTTAGAACATATTTGCCCTTTACACTATACAATTTAAATAAATATTTTAGGAGTTATCGGAAAATTAATATTTCCGCGCGACAAAATAATAAAATGGTGCCGGCTGGCGCGGCGGGGCACGGTGGCGGGTATCGGTGCGGGATATTCGTGTGGTTCCTGTGGTGATCTTATTGACAATCGTCTCCTATAAGAAGCTCACAAGAACAAATATTTAATTTTCAACCCGGACGAAGTCGGCGCGGGCTTCTAGTAATATTATAAGTAGCCTCCTAATAGTAAGTAGTAGGAGGATTACTAATAATAGTGTCCCATTGGTTCCCCTTCGGATACGGAATCCTAAAAATGAGACGCGATTTATTGCTAGAATTTATTCATTAATGTACCTAAAACTACCTGAGTATTTCATTAAAGATTAAATCATAATATTATCTCGACTCTGCATTTTACCTCCTCCCTGAATATAGTTTTTTTTTTTTAAAGAATATAAACCAAGCTGAACTTGAATTTTATTCTCCTCCAAATAAGCGAAAAGCTTGTGCTAGGAGTGGGTACGACAATAGTGCAACGAGTGGGGCTCGAACCTGCGACCTTTCAGTTTGTAGTCCGCAACCTTAACCGTTAGGCTATTGAGGCTCTAAGTCTAGAGTTTAATCGTAATACCCTCATTTATACAGCATCGCGGGTTGCTGCGTTATGTAGGTCGTCACTAATCGGTACCGCTGAACGGCACAGGGCACGCATGGCTGGCCAGCTATGTGTAGTTAAACTTGCGAGAAAAATTGCTATCTCCCCACCCGCAATCCCATTAACCTACATGCATTTTCTCTTCATAAGTATATTTTAAAGGTTGATTTTATATCTAAGCGATCGTTATCAACGTCAACTCTACATTGTCTTCCACAATCCGGCTCTAACTAGATACATTTGGAACACAATTGGGTATTTATTATTTAACTAGCTTTTGCCCGCGGCTTCGCTCACGTTAAGTTGGATTTTTCTCACTTAAAACTTACTTAACACTTAAACTCATTTAAATCTACCTTAACTTAACCTTAGCCTAATTCAATAGAAAAGTTTAACATTGAATCAACTTACTAGCTATTATTTTCCTAAAGTTATATTATCACCTTTTAATAAATAAACCATCATCATCATCAACGGCTAACTCCTGAGTCTTCTCTCAGAGAAGTTTTATAGCCTATAGGCCATAGTCTAACACACTGGCCAGATGCATATTCTCTATAATGTCCTCAAACGTGTGTGAGGTCTACCCACATTTGAGAACTATTTGAACACGTAGCATAGTGGTAATGTCTAAATCCTCTTTACTTTGTTACAGATGCTGCAGGAGAAGCGACTCTGCATCCTGGGCGCGGAGCTCTCGGAGTTGGACATGTTCGAACGGCTGCTGCGGTTCTCCGGCGCACAGCTTCGATTGCTGCAGTGTTTTCAGGTAGGTCGCTCTCTAGCTCTAGCTCTCTTCAGACCCAAAGACAGGGGTTAACCTCCCCCTCCCCCACCCCCTGCGCCCTGTATGATCGCTTTTTTGTCTGTGTCTGTTTCCAGCAGGGTAAGCATGGGCAGGGGATATTTTATCTACGGAGAGAGGAGGAAAGGATAAAATGTTCGCCCCCTCGCTCACCCGTCGAGTATAGGCACAGTGGTGGAAATAATATCACAGTGTAATGTCAAATACGGATATACTTCTCCTTTTTCCTTTTACCACGCTTTAACATGGGGAGAAGATCATTTTCTCTCTTGTCTGTGGATAAAATCGGGGGATAAAATTTATGTCTCCTGCCCATGCTAACCCAAGCAGTAGTGGTATTGTACAACCGCTGCAATGATGCATCATTGAGTAGCGCTCGAACGGACGCGGACGGACTGATTTGAATGCGGTTCTTTTTGTTCCTCGTACGCTATAGACGCACGTATAGACGCTATTTTAGACTTCATCATACGAGTAGTAGGGCTACCATGGTGTGGGGACACATGCATAGCCCAACATGACTCCACTCGCTGATACAGCGAGTTGAACCGCTGCGGTTTTGTATAATAGGGGAATTTTCTGTATTATTGAGTGCGTGACTTATCCGGCATTACACTACACACGCGTGCGAACACGAGTAATAAAGGACTACAGCAGGGTAATAAGATGGTAATAAATGACTTATTATTTTCACATTCACGGCAAGAGGTGGCAAGAGTCTCTAAACGCGCGTGAGAAATTTTAGTCATCAATCTCAGCGTTACGAATAAATGAGTAAATGAGTAGACATAATTTTATTGTGCGCCCATGCTAGCCCTGCACAGATGAGATCATATAGAAAAGGGCTTGCCATTGCATAATCAAAAGTCAATAGTTATTCAATGGGTATCGGTAATGCTCAAGTGTACGTTTCGCCTTATGCCTACGTACATAGAACGTCAGTGGCCGTTCCAACACGTGGGGTGCGCGCACGCCAACAATCAATCTATTTATTGCCCAGTTATATCACCGACACTACCGTAATAAATTAAATGTAGATACGCTTGAAAATAAATAAGGAAAGGTGTGTCATTCCTTCATATCTACTTATTCTATTTTGTACGAATATTATTATGTTTGCAAGAGACCTATGTCCACTGTGGACTTCTATCCATACGCAACTCCTTTCGCGCCATTAGTGGATTTTATCTTTTCCTTCTGGTCTTTTTATTTTTTAATGGTAAAACCAGACTGTAAGAAGACGTTTTGCAGAAATTGTAACCGACGAACATAGCCGGGCGCTTACGATGTTTTTAAGTTTGGTTTGTCACTTGTGTTGTCGGCTTCATTGATAGTGAACGGTAAAAACGTCCTACGCGCGTCACTTACGCATTTCTGCGAAAAAACGCTAAGAAAAAATAGATCATACATTATCTCATCATCGTACACTTCTTCTTCTTCTTTATCAACGTCCACTGCTGGACTAAGGTCTCCTGTATGGACTTTCACAGGCCTTGGTCTTGTGTCGCCTGAATCTATTTATCATCGGTTCCCTGCGACTCATTTGATATCGTCGGTCCGCCTAATGGGGGGTCCGTCTAAATGGGGGTCTGCGACCACTGCGCTTCCCGTTGCGAGGTGGCCACTTCAGCACCTTGAGACACGGACATTAGCTCTTAGAACTTAATGCCCCGCCCATTTCATCGTACACTAAATAAATATAAATATTTTGTGTTCACAGGCTGTCATAGAGCACGGGTCGAAGCTGTCGGCAGAACTGGCTAGCGGATATCTCGCGAGGTGCGACGCGAACTCTAAGTCGACCAACTCCCTCATACAATTAGGACTTAGGCTCGGTAAGTCCAACCTGTGCGGATGAGGATTTATAGATAGAAATCTAGAGCTACTGTCAGCTACACCTAGCACGGGATTCATCGTCCTTGACTGCTGAGACATTTCATATTTGCAATTCGTCGGAATGTTTTTTTTTTTTAATTTGTTTATGTATGTTCCCCGATTACTCGAAGACTCCTCGACCTATTTGGAAAATACTTTTTTGTTTGAAAGGGTATATTTCCTAGGTGGTCTCATTGTCATCAGGTCAGGATCTGATGCAAGGATCCTGGAGAAATCGAGGGAATTCATCAAATTTTATAGGTACAATTGATATACTTTATAGTGGTCTTTGAAGTCGGTTTTCTTAAACGTTTATAATTATTTCCAATATATACTTGATGTATTGGGGATTCCGAACCAGTGGTAGATTCATCGACGATTCAAAAGCACTTGTAAAAGTTTATTTGAATAAAAAATATTTCTATTCTATTCTATTGTTGAAACGTTGCATCCACAGGCGGCTTTCTGAACGAGGCGGGCTGGTACGCGGACGCACAGCGCGTGCTGCTGCGCTGCCGGGACCTGTGCCAGGCGCAGCCGCAGACCGCGCACTACAAGAGGCTCACACTGGAATGCTGTCACAGGTAACTGCTGTAGGACATATTGTTGAATGCAATAGAAATACATTTAAATTGCAAGCTCGACAGGAAACTTTAATTTTTCGAAATAAAATGTGGCCTATGTGATAACAATCCTGGATATGAGCTATCACCATTCCAAATCAGCCAAATTGGTTCTTTCTTTGTGGCGTGTAGGAATAACAAACTTCCGTCCATTCATCCTCACAAACTTTCGCATTTATAATTTTAGTAAGACAGGAAGTAGGATTTCGGAAGAATTGATTGTTTTACATTACACATAAAGGTTTAGGTCATTTTATGAACCTGTGGAATGATTTTTTTCCCAGCATCCACTAAGTTAATTGTAGTTATAGTAAAATGAATAATAATAATAGCTCTTTAGTTGTTTGTCTCTAAAAGAAAAATAGCAGAAAAACAACAAATTATTGGAATATATGAAATATACCCAAATAAAGTAAATGTCGACCCAAGTTTACGTGTTTTCATCTTTTTCAGGTAAATCTTATCTTAATTCTCAGGTTTGATCACAAAGAAAGTTCTGTCTACATTCTTCAAATATTTTGTAGTGTTCTTTCCAATAAAATACTTTCACGCGTGGCCGCAGACTTACAAAACACAAAGACCATGCCAGTTACCCAAACCCCTTTAACAATGTATAAGAATTACCTTAACATTTTCCAGATTGCTCAACACACAGTCAGCGTATTGCTGCTTCCCCGCTGCGGCGGAAACATACGCGCTGGCGCTCAAACTGTTAGGACTACCCGAGGACATTGCCTCCAAGCTGCCGGATGAACCCTTCTCCATCGCCGAGACCTGCTTCAAGGCGCTGCAGAGTGACGACGATGCGGCGGGGTGAGTGTGACATTGATACTTTCCTGTATCTTTAATCTATGATTATGACTGGACAGGCTGCTGTGATTTTCTTTTTTGGACCTACTTGATTGGCGCCATTTTGGATTTGATTGACGCCATCTTGGTGTAATAAGCATAGGTATTAGGTATGAGTGTCTCTGGAACTAATAATATTGCAAATGGTGTATTAACTAATCTCTATAATTAATCTATGATTTCATATTTAATCATAGATTAATTATTATTATTATAGAAATCAGTGTGCCGTTTGCAATATATGTATATGTCTATCCTATACTAACTCTAGTTAATCATAGATTAAAGATAGAGGTCAGTGGACATCGAGGTCTATTAGCACTACCAGAAGTCATCACTAAAATGCCCGACAAGCCTTTTTCCAAGCTTAAGCCAGTTTTAAGACCCTGGATGACTTGGCATCTTAAAAACTATCACGTTCATTCCGGAAGCGTTTCCATTGATTCTTAGTTATCTTTCTCGTCTATATTTAACAAGGTTGAATATTTTGCTAGCGTGATGGAACTCCATGTAACGCCATCTAGTGGGGGTTAAAAAACTCATGGAACAATGGTTGATGGCGGGCAGGAGTTTAAGTTGTTCCAGTAGCGTGTGGTTGGTTCCAGGCTGGACGCGTGCTCGGAGGAGTGGTGCGGCGGCGGCGGCGGCTGCGGCGCGTGGGGGCTGTCGGCGCTGCTGGCGCGCCTGTGCAAGGAGTTCAGCGCGCTGTTCTTCGTGCGCTGCGACTACAGCGCCGCGCACGCCTGGAGCATGCGCGCGCTGGCGCTGCTCACGCCGCACACGCCCACCAAGTGAGACGACCCTGATAAATTTATCTTAGGTTACCAAACCACAAGCCTCAAGATAAAAAATTAAAAAAAAATTTCGTGTTCGGCAGGATCACGATCGAGGTGGTGCGCGCGTGCGGCAAGGCGTGCGTGGTGAAGCGGCGCTTCTCGGCCGCGGGGCTGCTGGTGCGGCAGGGCGTGGCGCTGGCGCGCGCCGCCTTCGGCCCGGCGCACCCGCGCTACGCCGCCGCGCTGCTCGACTACGGCTTCTACCTGCTCAACATCGACTCCATCACGCACAGCGTGGCCGTGTACGAGGTGCGTAGCGTGCAGTGAGCCGTGCGGCAAGGCGTGCGTGGTGAAGCGGCGCTTCTCGGCCGCGGGGCTGCTGGTGCGGCAGGGCGTGGCGCTGGCCGTGAACGAGGTGCTCAGCGTGCATCCACTGCTGGACATGGGTCTCTTGCATGAACGTCCACAGGCTTCAGTCTTACGCCGTCTGAGTTCCGCGACTGCCTTCGACTCGTTAGATTTCGACGGTCCACCTATTGGGGGGTCTACCAACACTGCGCTTCCGCGCCAATCCAGCACCTTGGGATCTCATCAGTTCTTAATCTCTATAGTTAATCTATGATTAACACTGGATTTGTTGACCCTATACAAATGACAGCTTATTAATACATGGATCAATTTGAAGCGCCACATTTGACATACGAATGTCTTTGGAACTAATAATATTGCAAATGGCGCACCGACCTCTATATTTAATCTATGAAATCGTACAAGAACAAAAATGAAACCATAGATTAATTGTAGAGGTCGGTACGCCATTTGCAATATTACCTATTAGTTCCAGATACACTCGTATGTGATTAATGCTTACAGCGCCAAAATGGCGTCAATCAAGTAGGTCCAATCATAGATTAAACTAGTTGATGCCCACAACTGCGTTCGCGTGGACAAGAGGTATTTCACTTCCGCGGGAACTCTGCTTTTTCCCTTTTGTTTAATCTTTGCGTGATTGAGTAACAAACATCTATCCATCCAAACTTTCACATTTATAATACTAGCTAATGCCCGTGACTTGGTTCGCGTGGATTGAGTTTTCTCAATTCCCGCGGAAAATCTCTTATTTCCCGGGATAAAATGCCTATGTGTTATTCGGACTATAATCTATCTTTGTGCCTTTCAGCCGAATCGGTTCAGTCGTTGCGGCGTGATTGAGTAACGAACAATCATCCATCGAAACTTTCGTATTTATAATATAAGTAGGACAGGATTAATGAAGTGTTGTGTTAGGAGGCGCTGAGCACGCTGCGGCGCGTGTTCGGGCGCAGCAGCCTGCACGTGGCCACGGCGCAGGAGGACCTCGCCTACGCGCTGTACGTGCTGGAGTACTCCTCCGGCCGCTTCTACAAGGCGCGG
This sequence comes from Hipparchia semele, assembly GCA_933228805.2. Classification (NCBI taxonomy): domain Eukaryota; kingdom Metazoa; phylum Arthropoda; class Insecta; order Lepidoptera; family Nymphalidae; genus Hipparchia; species Hipparchia semele. The sequence continues at coordinate 12,923,847 of OW121723.1, read as the reverse complement.
GACCACGCCGAGCGCGCCATACGCATCATCGAGGTATCGTGTACACTAATCTAAATATATAAAAGGCAAAGATGACTGACTGACTGACTGACTGACTGATCTATCAACGCAGAGCTCAAACCACTGGACGGATCAGGCTGAAATTTTGCATGTAGATAGCTATTATAACGTAGGTGTCCGCTAAGAAAGGATTTTTGAAAATTCAACCCCTAAAGGGATAAAATAGGGGTTTGAAAATTTGAACTTAACGTGAGCGAAGCCACGGGGAAAAGCTAGTTACAATATAAACTAAATCACAACATACTTTTTAAAAAAAAAAAAGAATATTAGGCAACCCGAAGTTGACTAATATTCTCCTATGCTCTCCAAATAAGCGGAAAGCTTGTGCTAGGAGAGGGTACGACCATAGTGCAACGGGTGGGGTTTGAAACTGCGACCTTTCAGTTTTCAGTCCGCACCTTTAACCGTAGTTCGCGGTCATTCAACAGTTCATTCAGCTATGTGCTCTCTTGCCTTAGAATTAGCTGCCATGGTGTAATAACGTATTCGCTTTCCCACATGAAGTGACCGCTTTTGCTGCCACCGTCAAACACGGCAAAGTGTTTGACGGTGGCAGCAACGGCAGTCAAATCAGGTGAGATCGCAGTCAAATCGATGACAAGGATCGCATAGAGCCCATTTTAGCCTATTGATAGTAAACTAGAACTATCTCTGACTTTTATGACGTCCTTGTCATTGCGGTCCATGAATAACAGCTGCAGTCACTGATCTCTATAGTTAGTCTACGATTAACTCTGGATTTGCTGATCCTGTACAAATGACAGCTTAATTATGGATCAATTTGAAGCGCCACATTTGACATACGAGTGTCTCTGGAACTAATAATATTGCAAATGGCGCACCGACCTCTTTAATTAATCTATGAAATCATACAAAAACAACAGTTTATATTATTATATATTATATTATATTTTTAGCGAGCAAACGAGCAGGCGGGTCACCTGATGTTAAGTGATTACCGCCGCCCATGAACACTTGTAGCACCAGAGGCACCACCAATGCGTTGCCGGCCTTTCAGGAATTTGTTGGTCCGCCCCTTGAATAACCCCATGTTGTAATTCAGTGGAAACACCGTCGCAGGAAGTTGGTTCCACAGTTTCAAAGTACGTGGAAAAAAGGATCTGGAACATCGGATGGTCGAAGTGCTCCAGGCACCCAGGTGGTGAGGGTGAAATTGTTTTCGGTGGCGAGCGGTGCGGTTGTAGAAGAGAGACGGTGGAATAAGGGTTAAATCATAGATTAAATTATGATAGAGGTCAGTACGCCATTTGTAATATTACCTATTAGTTCCAGAGACACTCGTATCTGCTTAGTGCTTACAGCGCTAAATTCTTTTCAATAGATAGATTATTGAGACTAAAAAATCAGAAAAGATCAGAGCTTTGGACTGAAAACTTTGAGTATATCGCCGATTTTGAAAATTTTTTTTTTTTGCAGAACCTCGTACCACCAGACCACTTGCTGTTAGCATCAGCGAAGCGCGTGAAAGCACTTATTTTAGAAGAAATTGCTCTTGACACTCCCGCGGGGCAGGATATGAGAGGTAATTTTTACGATGGGAGACTTTGGCCGTGCCTAGTTACTACCCTACCGTCAAAGACTTGCCGCCAAGCGATTTAGCGTTCCGGCACGATGGCGTGTACATTTATTTAGCACCTCATCAGTTAATGTTATTAGCTATTGTCATCTGGCACTGTGATAGGTACTTAAACTACCTACTCAGAGTGTTTACTGTCGAGATGACGTCATCTAGCGTTTTCGTCAATTTACGCGCGAAAATTTAAATTTTGGTACTTATTGATTGAATAAAATTTTAATTAATTTAATCTTCTAGTAGTAAATTATCAATTTAGGATTAAATTGAGACATTTTTCAAAAAAGAGTAAAATAAGGTATTGGTATGGTTCAGAGCCGAGCCTGCTGGAGGAGTCGGAGTCGCTGCACAAGGCGGCGCTGGAGCTCAGCATGATGGCGTTCGGCGAGAAGAACGTGCAGACCGCCAAGCACTACGGCAACCTCGGCCGCCTCTACCAGAGCATGCAGAAGTTCCAGGTGACCTAGTCTTTTTTTTTTGTTTAAGGACTAAAACAACCTCCTCAGGTTGTGTGACCTAGACTAGACTACAAGTGGTTAGGTTAGGTTAATTCAACTGCGGACGACGAGCTCTTGGATTCGATTCCCGGTTCAGGGCAAAAAATGTATTGGGCTTTCTGTCCAGAAATTCTCGGTACTAGCCCGGAGTTAGGAAGTTTGCGGTGGCTCACCCCCGTGCTTCGGAGAGCACGCTAAGCCGTCGGTCCTGCGCCTGATTTCTCCCGTCGTGTCGGATATCTGTCCCATGATGGGACTCGCACTCTCATAATCCGATGGGACTCCCATCGGATTATGAGGGTACACGAATATTCTATCGGATATACTTTGGAGATTGCGCGCAGAAACTTCACAACCTTGTGCCCCCTCACCGTTTTACCACAGAACTTCGAGAAATTGTGAGCCATGACACCCATATGAAACGCTTCAGTTCAACGTTTCTGAAACGAACGGCTAAGGTATGGAACGCACTTCCAGCTGTTTTTCCGGACACGTATAATCTGAATACCTTCAAGACAAGAGTGAATAGGCATTTTCTAGGCAAGCGCTCTGGAACCTAGACCTCATCAATGCTTTCCATCATTGATTGTCGTCGTATGTCTCCTAATAAAAAAAAAACTCGGTCACTTGTCTCGCTCATTATTACTGCTTGTGAGCGAGACGGCTGACGCGACGCGTCTGTTTGTGGTCGGCAGGACGCGGAGACGATGCACCTGAAGGCGATCGCCATCAAGGAGGAGCTGCTGGGCGCGGAGGACTACGAGGTGGGGCTGAGCGTGGGCCACCTCGCCTCGCTCTACAACTACCACATGAACATGCACCGCGCCGCCGAGAAGCTCTATCTGCGCTCCATATCCATCAGTTAGTACTGGCTATAAATTCAAATTCAAAATTCAAAATTAACTTATTTCATGTAGGGTAACTTGTAGCTCTTATGACACGTCATAAATCCTACCACCGGTTCGGAATGAAGATTCTGCTGAAAAGAGCCGGTAAGAAACTCAGCAGTTGCTCTTTTCAAAAATATTTTTTTTTACAAAGCTATGCTATGTATACAGTGCTTCCACAATAAAGCTTCAAAAATGCAAAAATGCATACGTAGGTAGACCAATCCAACGCACGTCAAGATGGGCAGTCAAAGCAGACCCATTCCCGTTGGTGGCACCCGTTCACGAGCATGACGCATGATCCAGCCATTGCTGGCTGGCTATTACACACATTACACACATCGTCACTCGCTATCAAGGAGAAGCTGCTGTTATTATAAACGTTAAGGTTATATTGTGCGATAAAGCCTTTTGTTAAAAATAACATTGTTGTGCAGGTCTGAAGCTGTTCGGCGAGCGCTACTCGGGGCTGGAGTACGACTACCGCGGGCTGGTGCACGTGTTCACGCAGCTCAAGCGGCACGACCGCGCGCTGCACTACACGGCACTGCTGCAGCACTGGCACGGTACACAACCTTACACCATCCTGATTCCTCGGCCACATTTCGCTCATTTGCGACAAGAGTGACATAATTCAAAATCGACAATGAGAGAATTCTCTCGTTAGAGAGTAATGTTTTGAGGATGCTGCGGTCTCGAAACAACACAGCAACCAACAAAGCGACAGAGCATTAAGTCACAATCTCTCTCGCTCTTATTTTTTTGTGCTTAGCGTAATGTTGTTTTTATAGCAAAAAGTATAGATTTTCGACACTAAAATTGGTGAATTTTGAGTTATGTCACCCTTGTTGCAAATGAGCGATTTAAGCCTCAATAGCCCAACGGTTACAGGTGCAGACTGAAAACTGAAAGGACACAGGATCGAACCCCACCAGTTGCACTATCATCATACCCACTCCTAGCACAAGCTTTTCCCTTATTTGGAGGGGATAGAAGGATATTAGTCAACTTCAGATTGACAATTGCAATCCTAATAATATCATCTAGGAATTTTTTTAACATAATTTGATTTATACCAAGAGTTGCAATGCACAATATTAAAACAAGAAATTAATTTCAGATCTCAGAGAACAGTCGAAAGCGGAGCAGCAGCCAGCACTTGGGGATGAGCAGATCATGCCGCTGGAAGAGCTGCAGGCCAAGTTCTTTAGCGGCAACGACTGAGGGCCCCTCCCCTTACACTGGACCACCCATGTTGAACCAGAACTGTTCTGTACTAAAGTGAACGTGAAGTGAATGGAAAGTGAACGTGTAGTGAATAAAAAGTGATCTTAAAGTGAAATTGTGTAGTGCATAATATCAAAAGTGCATTGTTTGCATTATTTGAGCAGGTCATGTAAATCATAAATACTAGCAAAACACTTATTCGACATCTGACTTCACTTAATTGACATAGTGTTGTTAGTTTTTGACAGTAATAAATTGCATTTGAAATATTAGCTGATTGCAAAATTGCAGTGCAGGTCTATTGCAGTTTGGGTATAACTGTTAACTGACTTAATTTTTTTTATCATGCTGTTAGTATTTGAACTGCATTCCTAGACAGTTGACAATGTTAATGTGTCAACTGCAATTTTTCAGGCGGCTTGCAGTCTATCTTGTATCGAATTGACATTAAAATGATCACCAACTACTTACTTGCTGTGCAAAAATGCCATCTGTAGATACAATTTATAGCCTCAATAGCCCAACGGTTAAAGGTGCAGACTGAAAACGGAAAGGTTGCAGGTTGAAACTCGACCTTGTGAATGTTGCACTATTGTCGTACCCACTCTTAACACAGGCTTTTCGCTTATTTGGAGGGGATAGGAGGATATTAGTCAACTTCAGCTTGGCTAATATTCTTTATTATAAAAAAAATATCTAGATAGTTTGCTTTGCTGCCACGTAAACGATCACTGATCTCAAATAAAGTTGTTAGTCATACTAATGTCTTTTGAAAAAAGGGTATATAAACTTACATGACCTGCTTAAGTATTAGCTTAGATTGTAATCACGAAAATGGAAACCGTTTACAGAGCCTGGCTGAATATTACACATTGAGTGATGAAAAAAGACAATCGGTCACCTTTGTAGAGCATTGTCTCTTTCTTGCATACAGTGTGGATAGAGGTGGTCGGAAATCAGTCGATGTGTTATATTCGCTGCTGTGTACTGTAAAACTGGATTATGTAATATAGTCAATTTGGGTAAATGTAAACATTGGTAAATGGAAACGCTTACAATTACTATGCCATTTCAACTGTTATAACATTATCCGTGGAACGGAATGCACCTAGAGTTAATACTCTATGACGACCATTTTGAATTTTCAGTGACAGGCGTAAATTATTAGGCACTTGGTGTAATTATTTTTCATCGCAAAATACATAGACGCAAATGTAAACTTATTTTAAAACTCAAAATAAATATACTATAATGTCATATTTAATACCTACCTGTACCTTAGTTATCTCTGAACTTAACAAGTTATAATTAACTTACTTTCATCACGAGGTATGATTTATTTCAGTGTTTACATTTACCTACATTCACCCTATACAATAATAGTAAGTTAAACAAAGCGCACACTTAGGAGTCAATATAAACTGTTTGGAAGTAATCCATGCCGTTAAAACTCTACTGCCGTTTTGTAGCTTAGCGCTCGCTTGCGGTTGTCGACAAGTTACTCTGTATGTAGGTTTGCCTTGTCTATCTGTATGCTATGCTTTAATTTTTATGAAGTTTGTATATATACAACGTGTAACAAAAGTGTGAAATAACCCTGAACGAGGTGAATGTGCTCATGAAACTGAACAACTTTCCCCAATATAGCTCGAAATATGAAAAAAAATTGGACTCTCCATACAAAATTGACGATTAGCTGATTGATTTACTATGGGAGGTCCAAATTTTTTTTTTCATATTTCGACCTATGTTCTTGGGGAAAGTTGTTCAGTTTCATGAGCACATTCACCTCCTTTAGGGTTACGGGGAATAAAATAGCACCGTGTATATACAAACATACACCTACATAGGAAGTCTGCAGCTGAACAAAGGTCTCTTGCATGTACGTCCACAGGACTTGCGCCACCTGTATCTAGTTTTACTATACTACACCCCCGTTGCACTATTGTCGTACCCACTCTTAGCACAAGCTTTTCGCTTATTTGGAGAGGAGAGGAGAATATAAGTCAAATTCAGCTTGGATAATATTCATTTTTTTTTTAAAAAAAGGTATCTTGCATGGACTTCCATAGGACTCGACCTTGCGCCACCTGTATCCAGTTTTCGTTTCACCCAATTTTCTATGCATAGGTTATTGACATCCTGACATCCTAAAACCTAAATCCTAAACTTAATACAAAGTAACTTGACTTGACAACAAGCACTCGTTTTGAGCTTATGTTCCTCTTATTAAGTGATTATTCTTTATTATATAATATTATTCACTATAGATAAAATAAAAAACGATGTAAAAAATTCTAGATATATTGTGTTATTGCTTTAAGAATTTATCTTTAGTGTACGAGTTACTGGTACCAATTCTGTTGGACACGAAAATAAATTGGTTTAAAAATAGTGCTATTACTCAGATTTAGAGCATTAATATAAGATTGTGTACAACAGAATTAGCACCATTATGTGTAATTATAGTGATGATGTGCAATGATCCGACATGTGTATTTGACATATTATTATTGTGTAAATATTTATTTTTCTTGACCGCCAATGTTGCCTGACCTCACATGCTGAGATCTATAGAGAGTGCTCTGATTCAGCTCAGACTTAAGATAGAGGTTAAAACGAGACACAAATATGCTCTGACATAAATCTGTCTCGTTTTAACTCTGTCTTGGGTATGAGCTGAGTGAGAGTGTGGTCTATAAATTTCAGTCTCAGACTCCGATTTTAAGGAACATACTGTACTTTAAATAATTCCAGATTGTAAGTGAAAGGAAAAAATCATAGCACAAGATAGACAAAAATATTGTTATGGCCATTATAGGATGCAAATTCTTATAATGTGACTTAAGTTTTAAGTGTAATTTTTCCGTGAAAATTGAGTTCTGTGTCCCTCGATTCAAGTGAGAAATATATGGTGCTTATTCGGTATACACACACTTGTAAAATAAAAAATGTGACCGGTCTTAAAAGTATTGCCATCCATTTCCATTTACGAATAGAATAACAAAGGGACCTGTTCATTTTGTGCAGCTTTATAACGTTTAGAACTTTGCAGCACCGAATCAGCACCAATGTACCTAAATTAAATGTGTGGGAATAAAGGCCGCTGCATACGTAACGTGCACGGGACGGGACGGGGGCCGAACGTGGTTAGTAAACACGGACGGGGATTTTTAATGCATACGCAACGTGGCAATAACTCAGAACTAACGTGCTAGTGATGTGAACAAGGAAAGATGGATTTTTCATTTGAAGAATTGGCTTTAATTGCGCCGACGATATTTTTCCCGTTCCGCGCGTGGCACGTTCCCGTCCCGTCCGTGCTCCGTGACGTATGCACAGTCGTTTACATTTTCTATGAAACGATATTTCCAAAACTCCACGTCCCGTCCCGTCCCGTCCTGTGCACGTTATGTATGCAGCAGCCTTTAGAATAGCTCATATACAAAAAAGTTCTCTATTGTAAAGATGCAGCATGGTATTTTTTTGACATTTTATAATTTGATTGTGAGCTGAAAACGACAAAATCAAGAACTATGTCTTTTTAGACGACCTCCCTGGGGCAGTTGTGAGCGCTGTGGTCTTAAAACTGGGAGGTCTCGGGTTCTTTTTAATCGTTTTTTAACTAGCCACGGCCAAAGCCTCCTACCAGACCAGACCAGAGACAATTTAGAAATTATAAATTGCCAAATTGCCCCCGCCGGGAATCAAACCCGGGACCTTCCAGTTATAAGACCACAGCGCTCACCACTGCACCAGGGAGGTGGTAAAATTATTTCAAAATGTCAAAAAGCTCTTGTATACTGTTTAAGTTCAAACTATGGGTGAATAAGTCATTTAGTATCGAGATGACTAATTATGACATTTTTACTAGGGATTGCATATTTCTATACTGAATGATACTTACGCACAATAAGCGTTAACTTGAAAAGGTGCAATAGTGCTTAACCATACAACTTAACAGTTTAACGCCGACTTAGTGACGAGTTTTGTTCGCTCAATAACTTGCACTGGCTTTGTATATATAAATATGAAGTGATTTATTAAGTAAATTATAATATTATAGTAGCGACGATTATGAATGTTCTATGCGTATCTACATGTCTAATGGATGGCTGTTACGTGCGTAAGGCGTGCGAATAAATAAGTTTTATGAGGAGCTTTGACTTTCATTGGGTTCCCGGTTGTGACAGTGAGTCGCCAGACTTTTTAAGCTATTGCATAGCTTCAGTCCATAATCCAGAAATTCCGTAACGAAAATAACCTGACACGGGACTCCTCTCACCGCTAGATGGCGTTGATAAAAAATGCTATGCAATAGCTTTTCCGCGGCGGTCCCCGAGTGCCACACGTCTTTTTATTTCTTCTTTATCAACCGATAGACCTCCACAAAGGTTTCTTGTATGAAATTCCACAGGGCATTTTAAAAAATAAAACACTTTTTGAGGATTCAAGTAATTTAATAATATAAAAATGAGAATAAATTAAAGCTTCGGTCACACTGAAGGCGAATACACAAATGAGAAAATATTTTGGAATGCTTCTCTAATACAACTATCAACCACATAAAAATTTATAATAATTTAACATCCAATATAATTTATTGATAATAGTTATCCACGCATAAATAATAATATTATCTTCTTCATTATGCAAAATAAATTTTCAAAAAAAGGCACTGGTCGAAGTGACGGATTTCTATTTGCAAGTAGTGAGGTTACTTTGGAGTACTTATTGCTATTCTAAATTGTCTGGAAAGTTACCATTAATTCGTTGAAAATCGTTCGCAATTTAAACATGTTTGAAATAAATAGACCTAATTATTAGCTCTGTGCGGTGTAGCATGTTGCGGCATAGATTATAGATTTATTTAATTTACTACAGTTATTACTCATTTCGTATTTTACAATATGATATTTAGGGTGCAACTTGCAAATGTTAAATCATAATTAGACGCAGATACGCAATAATGAGTCAACCCACACAATTTATCAATTGAAAAGTTAACTCTATTCTTTTACATTATGTATGTATTTAATTTGACAAAGGTTTGTGGGTTATAAATCGCAGCAACGGATAAGCTGAAAAGGAATGGTTTGTCTAATGTCAGTCGTACCATCATTGTCTATGCCACACCGCCCAGAGTGTAATGGTAATACAACAGAACCTCTCACCAATTAAGTGCAAATAGCTAACGTGTTTACTTATTTAACTAGGTACGAGTACATTCCTCGCGAATCATGCTGAATGCTCTGAACACAGCCGTGTTTCGATGCGCTGAATGCAACCTCAGAGTATTCAAAAAGATAAGCGTTACATAGCTGCATAGTATCTACTGTCCTCAAGTAGTGTTGATTAAAATGAATTTATTAGATGAAAACTAATCAAAAGCTACCTTTACAAAACCTATAATCTGTGCAAATAATTTACTGAAAAAAATGAAACGAAAACTTACTTACATTAAAAAAAAAATTAATACTCAAGTAACAAATTAATTATATATCTTTTTTAACACGCACGAGTAGGGTTGCCAACTGTATTATGTATAATGTTCTGTATGTAATTGTAGATACATCTTAGTTCTATAAATATTGTCTTAATACTATAAATATTGTAAAAGTTGCAAGTTGAAATCTCAAGATATACTATTTCCAGCCAACGGTTTTCTTAAATCTGTCCCCTACACGTCATTGGCGATGTTAACCCACCCCAGAGGGTACAATTACGCGTTTTGAATTGAATTGAATTGTACCTACAATTGAAGAAATCTTCCAAAAAAGAGGGTTTTCATCACAATTTAAAATTTATGAACACACCTCAAAATTCATATCTTAGTCTTTTTTTTGTTCTTTCCATAAAATACTATTTTTTTAAGTGTACTATATTTTTTATAGCTTATTCTGAAAAATACTATATAAGAAATGTTGGCAACTCTACGCCCGAGTAAGGTACCCGAGTATATTAAATAAAATAAAAGTCGTATAATAGACATGGAGCCATAAAGACAGACTCATACATTATACACATACCTAATCAGGAGAATATTATTCATTCTTAAACAAAAAAGTCGAGACAATCTCTAATACGATTAAAGTTGAGTCATAAAGACAGGTTCACACAAGACAATCTTAACGTTCACACTACAAAAGCTGCGTACTCGTACATTGACACCGATATCCCATAACTGGAGGCTGGGGCTCCGTAGGGTTCCGCGCCTAGGCCGGCCCGATCAGCGCCAGCAGCGCGCGCTTGTAGTCTCCGGAGGTCTCGCCCTGCTGCGGTGGCGCGGAATGCGTTATTGGGCCAATCAGCGACCGGCGCAAGACAACATGCGTGAAAAGAAACGCGCAAGTGTTAATAAGCGTGAATAGAAAGAGGGCGTATTCACTCACAACTCACAATCAATGGCGGACTCTTATAGGCCCATATTACCATATCCTATTTCGTACCATAGATTATCATCCTAGAAATATATATGATGATCTATTTAGAATATATGAGATGATATAATCTATGGTACGAAATAGGATCCTATAAATAGTATAGTGTAATATGGGCCTGACACATTATTCGTAAAGGATAATGGGTAATTTTGTATGACCCAAGACTATCTATTATTATGAATTATGAACTATATCGACTTTTGTTGCCTTAATGGAGTAGTTTAATACTAAAACAGTATGTCTGAATCCACTTGAAGAAAAAACATATGTTCGTTAGAAGAACCGATTTTTCCTAACAATTAATTATTCATTAATAAGTGTAAACTACTATTAATATAAGGGTCAAATATCTTTTTCCTCCAAGTGAATTCAGAGATACTGTCTTAGGATTTATTAAACTACTATATAAGAGCAACAAATACGGGCATAGTTCAATAAAATACACAATTAACTTTATGTGGGTCCACTCTTATCTATCCTCGTTTTATCGACCAATGTGGCTAATTCTCTTGTAGGTGTACTCTAGCTGTGTGCGTGCTGTGAACACGTCCTTAGTATAAGGTTGTGGCGATTGTTATTTACTATGCACATTCAATATATCGTATCGTATCAGTGCAAAAATAGGAACTTATGTATATCAAACTATAATTTTGGAGTTGTTTTGTAAACCACTAAAAAATCTTTGATATAAGCTCAGTCTCAATTCTTACTTTCTTCTGCTTTGTTAGCCGATAGACGACCACTATTGAACATATGACTCTTTAAATTATTCACAAATCTTTGAACTACATTGTCATTTGATTTGTTTCAAAATTATTATTATTATTATCGAAATACCCTCACCTCCTGATCCAGTCACCAGAAGAAGCGAAATGGAAATATATACAATTAAAACACATTACACCCAGATAAATTAGAATATACATTTAAAGCAGCAGCCAATAAGATTAACTTGATATTGTAATATAATTTCATAATTGGAATATGCAATTTTTGGTTTCAGAAATATAATTGAGTAGAATTTTTCATGCATATAATGTGCTTTAATTTTGGTGCAGTGCTGAAGACCCATAAGCGTGCAACTAATATAATGTGAAATACTTTAATGACAGTAGGTACATATTACTTTAACCTAAGAGTCATTGTTTATAACAGTAGATACATTGTGAATATTAAGTTTAGTTAATTATACTATATAATTTTATGTATATACTGTCATTAAAATAAGATAAAGTAGAATAAAGCCTCCTCCCACAGATGCGTTTTTATCTGTCGATAAAATCTCAATGCATTATTGCGATATCTTTTCTTATAATAATTATCGCAGCATTTTATAAGATCCCAATTACTATTGCAGAACGAAAAACACACCTGTTTGAAGAAGTTTTAGCTTTAAAAATAACAGTAGACGTTGTATAGCGATTACTGTTGTAGGTAAATGATGAAAAATATTTTTGTCTTATATACTCATTGCAACAAAATATGAGCTCCTAATTTCGATGACTGCTCTCAAGCAAAAATGCTTTCAAATCGTTTAATGGATCTACTACTAGATCGGAATGCCCTCAATGCCAAGAACCAGCAAGAAACTCAGCGGTTGCTCTTCAACCTGAATTAAAAACTATTATTTGAAATACAGCGAATATCGAATACAGCGAATAATATAAAAAATCGCTATCCAACGCCCTGTGACCGCGGTGAGACTAACCGATATATCGCTCTCCAGCGTCTTATCGTAGAGCCTCTCATACTCCCGCTTGATAGCGCCGAGGTCGATCTCCGCGCGGCTCGCGATGATCCTCACCAGGGTCTTGTCCTCCGTGCCGGCGCCCTGCATGGCGTCGCGCAGGCGCTGCGCGAACCATGCCGCGGCGTTCTCCACGCACTCCACTGGAAACGGAAACACGGAGCGAAATGGGTCCCAAGTGTGCACCCCGACGTACCCTCACCAACGGCGCATAACTCGTATCGACGGCTCGTTGGTGTTGCGGAGTGTGAAACTCCGATGAAAAGACGTCGACAATACTTGGCTGCGGCGTCTAGCTGTTTTCTTTGAAAAGGTAGTAAGGGGAAGATCGGGATTCAATACCTTGACGAAACCATTAGAACGCTTCCTACAGAAACTTGGAGAGACGTCGAGCGAACAATGCACGCAGGAACTCCACTGAAAACGTCAACAAGGAGGGGAAGGTGCACCCTGACGTACCCTCTCGAGGCTCGTCGGTGGCTCGGTGCGCTAACGTTGAGGTACGCTGTAATGTAAAGGGGGAGGGGAACGGGTGCCAGCGGTGCGCCCCGACGTACCCGCACTTCGCTCTCGAGGGTCTTGTCGTAGAGGCGTTCGTACTCGCGCTTGATGGCTCCGAGGTCGATCTCGGAGCGGGAGACGATGATGCGGATGAGCGTGCGGTCGTCGGTGCCCAGCCCCTTCATGGCGGCGCGCAGCCGCGTCGCGAACCACGCCGTCGCACTTTCCACACACTCCACTGTGAACAAGGGGGTTAGCGCGCGGCACACTTCTCCCTTGACGATCTATCTAGCCCTGGTAGAAGGTCTCAGGTTCGATTCTTTTTTTTTTAATATATACCTCGACGAGCTGATGGTGTGTGAAGATACAGCCTAAGATGGAATGCACTTGCTTAAAATGCCTATTCTTTCTTGATTGAAAGTTGTAGTTAGTAGGAAATACGAAAGGGAATTTCTGAATTGTCTTTGGTCTTGTCTAGTGACCCCATTGATAAAGCCGTGCCGCCAAGAGATATCGTCCCATTAAAATGCCGCGTAGAAACTTATAGGTGTGAATAAACAAAAAGTGACTAATGCGAAGCAATTGGACTCTTCCTTCGCAATGCGTCATGGTCGTGTCGAACCAAGTATTTGACTCAATTGATGCCACTGCATTTTCCGCCCGGTTCCTATGTTCAATCTGTATAAGCTACTTAGCGACCATTTTATTTGTACAAAATTGTATGGATTATTTGACAAATAACAACGTTGTAAGGTGACATATCGTCAGATTACAAATAAATTGCATAGAGAGCAAGACTTTAGATGGGATCGCGGGAGAAAACAAGTACTTAAACAGCGAATAAAAATAATTTCATTCGCTGTACCTAACTAATATTGAGTTATATACAAGTAAAATATAAATAGTTAAAATAAATGCAATTTTTTTTATCCATCTGGAAATCATGGAGATATAGATAATCAAAATGGAAAATGTTATTATAACTTTAGTAGATATATTTTGCTTACATTATTATGTACCTAGATCTACAAAAACAGAATTTCTTGTATTTTTTTCTGTGATCGAAGCATTAAGGTCTAATTGTTCCTCGTTTTTATCTCACGATTCACTAAGTAGAGGTGAATCCTTCACATAATTAGACAAGACAATCAATGAACTTAATTACAACAAACAATTTAAGCCTCAATAGCCCAACGGATAAAGGTGCGGACTGAAAACTGAAAGGTCGCAGTTTCGAACCCCACCCGTTGCACTATTGTCATACCCACTCCTGACACAAGCTTTACGCTTATTTGGAGGGGAGAGGAGAATATAAGTCAAGTTCAGCTTGGCTAAAATTAAAAAAAAAAATGAACAGGTAGCTGGTAGGTGTGTGTACTGACCGATGGCGGAAAGCGCGTCCTTGAGCTCGCCGTCAAGCTCCGCCTTGATGGCCTGCTCGATGGTGCGGCCGGCCAGCGCCTTGTACTCGTCGAACACGAGCCGCAGCTGAGCGAAGCTTTCGTGCGCCAGGATCTGGACACGCGCTCACAATTAGGTATTTGACAAGAAAAAAAAATTGAACTTTGTATTCTGTTTGAAATATCAAAAGAACATCTTTTTACTAACTACGAAAGTAAATACGGTACTTATATGAAGAAAACAATTTTTAAAATTTTTGTCTGTCTGTTTGTTGCCGCTAACCTCAGGAACGGCTGGACCGATTTTGACGGGACTTTCACTGGTAGATAGCTGATATTAATAATAATAATAATAATAATAATAATAAGCCTTTATTTCCAATGTCAATTAGGTAATTAAATTATATGTCATAGTTATTGAATTCAATTATGTCAATATTTGAGTCATTGGAGCGCCCATTTTTGGGCATAGGCCTCCTCCATCCGTTTCCATTCAGCTCTGTCCCTCGCCAGCCTCGTCCAAGTAGTCCCCGCCACCTCGGTGATATCGTCGCGCCAGCGGCGCCGCGGCCGACCCCTCGGCCTGCGCTCGCCTCGCGGCCACCAGTGCAGCAGTTTCTCCGTCCACCGCTCGTCTTTTGCTCTGGCTATATGCCCGGCCCAACGCCATTTAAGGAGACATGCTAGTTTTGCCGCGTCAATAATTTGCGTCTTTTTCCTTATCAATTTATTTCTAGTCCTATCTTTTAGTTTTAGGCCTAGCATGCTCCTTTCCATGGCCCTTTGAGAGACTTGTATTTTTGTAATGATGCCCTTAGTTATTGGCCATGTCTGGCAGCCGTATAGTAGTGTTGGCGTTACAACGGAGTCTAGAGCCCTCTTTTTGAGTTTAATGTCTATGTGGGACTTAAAGATGTGTTTTAAGGACCAATATGATGCCCACGCTTTTTTAATTCTCCTATCGACCTCTTCCATGTAGTGTCCTTGAAATGACACGGTTTGGCCCAGATAAACATATTCTTCCACGTATTTTATTGTTTTTTCTTCTATTTGGATTATACATCGATCTCCGTTTGACATGATACATGTTTTTTCAGGATTCATTTCTAGGCCACACTTTCTACTATGGACATTTAGAGTTTGAAGCATATACAATAGTTGCTCATGATTTTCTGCTAATATGACAATGTCGTCAGCGAAACGAAGATGGTTTAAATATTCACCATTTATATTTATTCCAAGGCCAGTCCAGTCTAACTTTCTGAAGATATGTTCTAAAAGAGCAGTGAAAAGATTTGGAGAGATTGGGTCTCCTTGTTTTACTCCGCGCTTTACATCGAAAACTCTACCTCTCTTTTCAAGTTTTATAAGAGCTTTACTTTTTGAATAAATTTCTTTAAGGACGTTTATATATTTTTCGGGTATGTTCTGATCTCTAAGGGCAACCCATAAAGCTTCGTAGAAAATTGAATCGAAAGCCTTAGTATAGTCTATAAACGCTACATACAAAGTTTTTCCATACTCTACATATTTTTCAATGACTTGTCTTAGAGTGAAAATATGATCTAAAGTAGATAGCTGATATTATCGGGCGTAATATAGACTACTTTTTAAACGACTTTCGAAAAAGGAGGAGTTGTGTTTTTTACCTCGGTATATCGATATCTCCGTGATTTCTTAACCGATTTGCGTGAATCTTTTTTTAATCGACATAAAAACTTTGCGAGATGGTCCCATAAAAACTTCGAGTTCCAACTCCTGAATCCTGATGCTACGGGGATACTGCTTCCCTAAACTGCGGGGATTTAGGAACTGCTGATTATGAATAGTTATTGTAAGGACCAAGTAAAGACTAGGTACATCGTTAAGTTCCAGGACCCAACTCCTCAATCCTAATGCTGAAGGGGTTCTACCAACCTAAACTGTGGTGATTTAGGAACGCGGACGAAGTCGCGGGTGTTCGCTAGTCTAAAATATAAAAATACACAGGACAAGAATTACAGATAGTTAAAAGTAGGCTACCTTATTGAATATCTCCTCATCGGTGCCCCACTTGGCCTCCCCCGCGTCGTACAGCTGCTGGGCGGCTTCGGCCGCGCGTGCGGGATCCACGCCAGCCTCCTCGTCGCGGGCACCCTTGTGGACAGACTGATTACTACGTGTAGTCTGTTCTTAAGGGACCATGCGCACTACGCGACCTCTAACCACAGTCAGTGGTCGCAGTGTGCTGTGGGATTGTCTAAAAATGATGACTGCAGTGTGACGATCCCAATCACCTCTTGATTGTTTAGATAAAAAGATTGGATAGAAGCAGGCGTTACTTTGCGGAATTCCATTGTAGTACTAAAAGAAAAAGTAATACTTTGCTGTAATCCGCCAAACCAGATAATATCTATATGGCAACACGTGCCGCCTTTTGGTGTTTTGTTGTTCCAGCGTTTCTTCCATTCTGAAGAAACAACGGTGTACGGCGCGGGCAGCGCGTGTTGTCATACAGATATTTTCTGGTTTGGCGGATTACAGCAAAATATTACTTTTTTTTGTAACTTTAAAAGGACATTCTTGCTGCATCCATTGCTCTTGTTCATTTTTAACCGACGAAAAAAAAGAAGGTTCTCAATTCGTCGCGTATTTTTTTTTAACCAATAGCGAGAGAATCGCTGAATAGATATATTGAGATATAGGTGATTGCAATCGTCACATTGTAGCAATAATTTCTAGCCAATCCCACAGCTGATAAAGTTTCGTAATCAATACGCATCGTAGACGTGCTGTCGCTGGTCGTTTCTAACAAACTTTGAAAAGGCTATGAGAGTCTATTTGATCCTTTGCGACCAAAGTTGCGACCATGGCGGAGTCATAGCAAAGGCCGTGTAGTGCGTGTGGTCCCTAACGTTTCGGGCGAGCGAGTTCCAGTCAGTAAGTTACGTACTAACTAGATAGATTGAATACTTATTACAGAAGACGGACTTCTCTATATAGACGGACAGAATTAAAACTGCAAGCCGGTAGTATTATAGGTGAAATTATAGTAGCTCAAGTAGCGAACATCTTTTTCAGAAAAGGTGAAGGTACGGTTTAATAACTTAATCGCAGTGAAAGTTTGACCTTTAGTCGCTCATCCGAAACGCGTACAAATCTCGAGCAGAAGCGAAAGTAAAGATTGTGACATGACAAGCTAGTTTAGTTTAAACAACCCATGTTTCTCATATGATTAGGGTAAAAACATGCCAGAGATGCCTCACTGCGATACCTCGCGGTTGCGGTTTAGCTCGCTACCTCGATGTCACCTCCATGTAAAACAAATGTATGCAAACAGATAAGTGCGAACATGTCGAAGGATACCTCACTGCGATACATCGCGGTACAGCGAGGTATCTTCGACATGTTCGTGCTCGTCTGTTTGCATACATTTTTTACATGGAGGTGACATCGAGGTAGCGAGCTAAACCGCGACCGCGAGGTATCGCAGTGAGGCATCTCTGGCATGTTTTTACCCTTAGACTATTTATCTGTGCCATAATAAATAAGAGTCACACTCACATTGAAGGAATAATTTTAAAACAATTTATTTTTTCTAAAAGAATATTAGCCAAGCTGAAGTTGACTAATATCCTCCTATCCCCTACAAATAAGCGGAAAGCTTACGTTAGGAGTGGGTACGACAATAGTGCAACGAGTGGGGTTTGAACCTGCAACCTTTTAGTTTTCAGTCCGCAACTTTAACCGTTGGGCTTTTAAGAATTCCACAGAAGATATATTAGAAGTACAGTTCTCAGCAATCATTTTCAATGGCATGAACATAGCTGAATATCGCGCGGTCCGCACCTGCACGCTCACTTCATCCTGCGCAATTTCGAGCTCATTTATTGGTAGATTTATTGGTAGATTGATCTCGATGCGTGGTTCAGAGTATTCAAAACGATTGGCGAGGACTATACATTGCAGTCTTGATAGTAAATTTTATAAATTTAGATACATGAAGTATCTATATTTAACCCAATATTCAAGATACATACCTGAATAGATTTAAATGAAATTGTACATAATTTTAGTAGTCTTAAAATAGCAGTTTAATCTTTAATCAATTAGTGCAAAGAAAATCAACAGCACAAGCATTACAAATTAATTCGTTAGTGACAAACATTGCAACTTATTTAACTGTTATTAACTTAACATAAACAGTAATATTTAAATCAATATTTTTTATCAATATAACACAAAGTACAAGCCAGGTTGTGAAACAAATCGATTTTAGATACGTAAGTACTAGGTATTAGGGCTGATGACCTGTTTTTATTTTTTTATTAAAGTGTTAACCTACACTTAAAGGAAATATCCTAATAGATTTATAAATACATATCAGAAATTCCGAGGCCGGCGGGATTCGAACCCACATCTCTTTGGGAATCTGGTCCATAGGTCATCGGCCAATATTATTACTCAGTATGTTCCAAGCATCTAAGGCCCAAGACAAATTGCGGGACAATCGCTATATATACGTATGGTGGTTCAAATTATGTATACTTACTGTCACGATGAGTGTAAGAAGCCGTCGGAAGTCGCCCGACGTCTCTGAACACATGTGTTCTGCCAGGGGACGATTGTACACTGGAGAAAAAATAGATAGATAACAACTTAATTGCACACAAGAAAGAAACAAGATTTAATACATCTTCAAATGTATCTAAGGTTTGGGGTTCGGTCCAAGCGCCTTCGAGTAATCGGGGAACATACATTAAATAAAACCAACGAATTGAGAAAATCCTCCTTTTTTGGAAGTCGGTTAAAAAAAGAATTTTTCAGGTGTCTTAGAGTAATCGGGGAATATAGTACACAAAAAAAAAAATTCAACGAATTGAGAACCTCATTTTTTGAAGTCTGTTAAAAATAGGCTCACGTCTCTCATAAGTGTCCACAATGTCGGCGATCTCGGGCTTGGTGCGCGTGCACAGTATCTCCACCAGCACCGACTCGTCCGTGCCCATCCCGCTCATGCAGTGGTGCAGCTCGCGGCACAAGTACTCGGCCGGCGGCATCATCAGCGCGATGATCACGTCCTCGAAGTGACCACCCAGCTCCGACTTGAGGTCCTCTATTATGTCCTATGAAGAGTTCATTAGCTCGACGATTGCAGTATTGTATTGCAGTAAGAATGTCCCAGGAAGAGAGTTCAATAGCCTAGACCCAACAGGAATGGGTCTGCTTTGCGTCTACCCATCTTAACATGTGTTAGGTTGTGGTAGGTATGTATTTTTGAAACTTCTTTGTAGAAACACTGTGTGCATAGCATAGTTTTGTTAACCATTGTAAAAATTTTTTGAAAAGAGCAACTGCTGAGTTTCTTGCTGGCTCTTCTCAGCAGAATCTGCATTCCGAACCGGTGGTAGATTTATGATGTGTCATAAGAGCTACAAGTTGGCCTACATGAAATAAATAAATTTTGATTTTGATTTTGAAGAGAGTTCATTAGCTCGACAATTGCAGTATCAAGAATGTCCCAGGAAGAGTTCAATAGCTAGACAATTGCAGTAGTGTCCTAGGAAGAGAGTTCATCATCATTGATCAAAACGGAACATCTGTTTATTTACAACAAATATTTGACTTGATTGAAAAAAATTAATTTTGATCTCACTAATTAGGCTCTCCATTTTGGCGAGCTTAAGTAGCAATATCAAGCTTAAGTTTCCTTTATGTGTTTACTTCAGTTATTCAGAATTTTTATGTTTGTCAGAGGAACTTTGTTTTAATACAGCTGGTGATGGTTTTAAGTAAGAATAAAATTCTTGGTACGTTTTTTTTAATATTCACCTTAGTTATCAACATCGCCATAAGGACCAAAATCTGTAACCGCTTGTTTGGGAAAACGGGACAAAGTCGCAGGTAATTGCTTACCCTTCCATACTCATGAGTGAAGGCCTGTGCGATGGCCTGGCGCTGGGCGTTGGAGCGCGTGGTCAGAATGGCTATGATGGCCTCCTCATCTGTACCCAAGCCCTTCATGGCTGCTCGTAGGGTTGCCGCATCCTCCGCCGCATTGAAGTTCTGTACTCCCACTACAGTAGGTTCACGCTGACAAAGGTGAAAGAAAGTATCATCTCAATTCTATTAATATTATAAATGCGAAAGTTTGTATGTTTATTATTACTCAATCATGTCGTTACAACTGAACCGATTTGGCTGAAATTTGGCACAGAGATAGATTAGAGCCTGGAATAGGACATAGGCTACTTTTTATTTCGGGAAATAAGAGATTTCCCGCGGGAATAAAAAACCTTAATAGGATAATATAGAATCTTAAACATAGGTATAAAGCAATTTACATATTAAAATAGTACGTATAATCGCATAAACCATGATTATAAACTAAGATAATCCATTCCATGAATCATTTAAAAGAATCATTCACAAAAAGGTAGTAGTTTTACTGAATCAATATTACTTCGATTGGACCATGTTTGTAGGAAAAGTGGGTCAAGGAGACTTCCCGCCCTAAACACAATAACAACTTGATGTCATCATTTACCAGGATACGCCCTTTAATAACTTAAATACCGCTATTTTACTTACATAAATACATACAACTCGAGTCGAGACAAAATGTACTTACGTTATGAGACATTTTTCAGGAAAACTTGGTCACTGATCACTGTGAAATAAATAACTTAAATTCACTATGATATCTTTTAAATAACTTGGTATTTTGGATTTGTCGTAGTGAAATTATTAGGGAAAAAATGTAAGAACAACAAGTAATAATTACCTATAAGTAAATGACGTAAATGACAAGTGACGTATAACCTGAGCGAACCTGAGTAAAGAAACTCCGTATGACATAATTGACAGACCGATGACATGAAACGTTCAGAAATTCAAAATCAAAAATAAAGTTCTTTCGGGGATTTTAATTACCTAAGTGTCCATTTAAATTAGTACCTATTAATAAACCTAGGTACTGATTACTGGTAGGTACTAATATTCTCTTGGGGTACTGCTGATGAGTTGAAATACCTACCCATGTGTCGTGGGGATACCATGTCGATTCGCCAGCAACCATGCCGATCCGGGATCATCCCGCAATGATCAAGGAGAGGATGGTTACATTCACAATCACCTCTAATTGACTCAAGCCTGGTGATCTTTCACTACATTTTGGCTAAAATGCATAAATACAGCAAGAACGCCATACTTCACTACAGCTACAAATAGCGACCAAAATAAATAAAACACTGGTATAATAATAATATGTAATATTTTATTAAAATTTAAAACATTGAAATTAAAGCCAAATCTTAAAAAAATATAATCTCACGTTTAATAATATTTTTAACGCCCAATGATTAAATAAACTATCATGATACCTACTCTAAATAAGTTTCGCACATTAAATTTTACATTGGAGTTTATGATTACACCACAGAACTATTAAATCCCTTTGTAGTAATAATTAGGCCTCAATAGCCCAATGGTTATAGGTGCGAACTGAAAACTTAAAGGTTGCAGGTTCGACACTAGGTATATCTTTAATGTAAAATCGATTTTATTAACCTTGTTCTAAAGCTCAAACTCGTTCATATATTATCTACAGTCAGCGCCCCAAGCCTTAGGCAGATTTCACTGCAAAGATTCGATGCTCGGAAATCAACGTTGGCTACTAAAGATAGGTGCTCACTAGTCAATTGTTGGGGCAAATTGCGTTACAACACAACACAATAGTACGTCTAGTGTCTAAACCCTTAACGTGCTCCGTTATTATGTGCGATCGTCTATCAATAGATATCTTAGCCTACATCCTACGTTAAGATTATTTTAGTCTTGGCACGTCGTGGCAGTTGTACCTGATAAGGTACCTTTTGTCATTAAATTCCGTATAAGAAATATTATACCGACGTAGATGAGTATAATTTGTGACTAAGCACTGCCTTTAAAAAACTTGCTTTAAGAAAAGCAGTGTGCAAGACTTCAATATTATAATAACTAGCTTTTCTACTCGACTACAAAAATCACCTAAGGGCTAGACTAAGTCATCTCTAATTCCTATGATCTATCGTAATTTTATTACGCGATTTCTTATTACTAAGTATCGAAATTGCAATAAAGGAAATTGAAATTTATGCTAATATTGTTTTAAGTTCATATTGGTATGAGCAACATGTGTATCTTGCAGAATGCGCGCTGTATTGTACTTGAGACTTATAGAGATGGTGAAATACGCCTTTAGAACATTTTAGCCGCGGGTATTCCCAGATTTATGTAGACAAATCTTTTTTACAGTAAGTCATGACTGTTTGGCATGACTTTTACAACCGGCCCCCTGCCATGATATTAACCCACTTTGGGAATGCTTTTGTTGGTGGAATTGATAGAACCGCCACCATTCGGTCAATAGGGTAATGTTGAGATTCCCTTCTCAAAACTCCCAAAAAAAAAAACTTGTAGACAAATATGGACCCAAATGATTAATTTCAATTTCTTTATTGCATTGTTTATGTGATCTGACGCGCTCCATTACATGTGAATTACGTACGATTCACATCTGATGGAGCGCGTCGGATTCTAAGTGTTCTCGTATTCTGTCAAGTGTGCTTTTACTGCCACACAACGACGCGGTAGTTCCTTTCAACGCCGTCCACGTAGAAGCCGTTCATGTATGGAGTCGGCAACACCTCGCTCAGCTGAAAACAAAACAAATGTTATCAGCTGGAGAGACCCCAATGTCGCTTTGCGGAAATCCATAATAGGAAACGACAAGCTTTGATGTTAATTTGTTAATTTATTTATTTTTAAAAAGAATATTAGCCAAGCTGAAGTAATAACTGCAATCGAGTTGAGAATGGAATGTTAAACCGCCATTTTTTTAATCTGTCTTTCTCTGTGTTGATACTCGTGAGTAAGACAGAAATACAATATGGCGGATCATCATTAGGTTAGGTGTGACTGAACTGGCCTATAGAATATATCTCATAGTGTAAAAGACAATCGCGGGACGTAATTCATATTTGGGGATATAGTCTATATTAGACCCTATAGTGAAAAGCCAGCTAGTGTTATGGTATTATGAAACTGTATGTAGAGTACTCATAAAAATGTCAGTTTAAGCGTAAGAGATGCAGCTATGCCTAATAATATAAATAAACAAGAATAGAAGCGAGACACACGCTACAATATTTTTCCCTTTTCAGCGTATGTGGCATTTTCGTCTAGCGTTTTTAAATAATTCTTCTTCTTCTTCTTTCACATTATCGTCATCTGATTTAAACAAAGAAATTGGTGACAGAACGTTGGCAGACAATATGACGCTTTCTTATGCCGTCATACCCCCTAAGTATTCCATTGTAGTTGATATAACTGCAACTAGTTGTAATAAAACTAAATAAAACGATTTCTAGGTGCTAACAAAAAAGGATTAAAAATAAAATAAAAGATATCCCTTGTATCACAGACGTTTATCAATTCATTCTTCATAATCATCTTACCAATCTAACATACAGTCTTACTTAGCACTATAAAGATCTTTTATGGGACATTTTGTAAAAAAAAAAACTAAAAAAATCATGCATCAAAATAAACAATTTATCGTGACAGATTTGAGCACACAATAGGATTTGAGTTTTAGGCTTCTGTACCTCAAAATCACTTTAAGATCCTTATAGGATAACTTTATTGTTCGATTGTCTGGCAAGGCCCTTGAATTGAAAAAGCACGCAGTTGCACCAATTATGCGCACTTTACATTATACGTAAAACATTAAACAATGATAAATCACGAGTTTATTTCATGACATTTTCTACAGATGGCACATTGGCGTATGGTATTGATGGTTGCTTATGTCATGACACTTCTTTAATGGTATGACATGTTATGCGTGATGTGGAGTGACGCGCGCTTGCGTCATCTCCCAGTGTCGCCTCTTCATGACGGATCACAGGGTCTGGGAAAGAGATGCCAATATTTAGAGGAGGGAGAGAAAAGAAGTTTGAACAACAGACTTACTTGCTCTCGAAGGGAATTTATATTTTATTATACCCTGCCATCCAACATGTACCATTTGACTTGGATTTGAAATTTGAATTTGGAAAGAATGTGATTACAAAACATATATTATAATAAGTGTAAGTAGTTAAGTCTTTTTTGTTTGCATAATTAATTGTATAATAATTTATTTTATTTTAAGTTTAAAAGTGCAGACTGAAAACTGAAAGGTCGCAGGTTCGAACCTCACCCGTTGCGCTATTGTCGTACCCGCTCCTAGCACAAGCTTTACACTTATTTGAAGGGGATAGGAGGATATTAGTCAAATTCAGCTTAGCTAATATGCTTTAAAAAAAAAAGTTTAGAATATGTCTGCTAAAAGCTGTCCTGCAGTTTGACGGTAGCATTGAGTTACTAAAACTTGTAAACTCTTGTTTTTATAATAAATAAATAAATACATAATAATAAACTTGAGCTATGTCCGTTTTGATGTTTTAGACCTGAATGCGGAATAGACAAGACATTTCCTTTTTTTAATTGTAAAGTACGATTTTAATCAACTACAAAGTACGATTCACACTCGACGGAGCGTCTTCGCGCAGCTATTTTTTTTTATTCGATAACAAGATGGCCCTTGACTGCTATCTCACCTGATGGTAAGTGACGTTGCAGTCTAAGATAGTAGCGGGCTAACTTGGAAGGGGTATGGTACATTCAACCCATACCCGTAGTCGGTTTCTACACGCCATCGTGTCGGAATGCTAAATCGCTTAGCGACACGTCTTTGACGGTAGAGTGGTAACTAGCCACGGCCAAAACCTCCCACCAGACAATTTATTGTGTTATATACTAAGTAATATTAGAGTGTAATACTCACCACACTTGTAGCCATTTTCATTGCATCTATTGATTCTGCGTCGGTATCTGAGTCTCCGTCGTCGATATCGCAACCTACAAAAAGAAAATTTTACTCCAGAAAATCAAAGAGTTCCCACGGGTAATGATATTTCTTGTATTGAATCGGGCTATTTGGCATACAGATAGTTCTTATGACGTAAGCATTCGCTAATAAAGGATTTATGAAAATCCAACCCCTAATGTAAGCGAAGCTGCAGGCCAAAACCTAATAATATAGGTATAAATCTCATCGCCAGACTTCTTTAATTTTGTTTTTTACTTGTAAAAACTTCAGAGATTTCAATTGTTGATAATTAATCCTTACTTTTATTATAAATGCGAAAGTGTGTTTTTTTTTGTTGGTTTGTCTTTCAATAACGCCGCAACAAAGCAATGGATCGACGAGATTTTTTTGCATGGGTATAGTTGAGGACCGGGAGAGTGACATAGGCTACTTTTTATCCCGGAAAATCAAATAAATCCCGGGGGATTTTTAAAAACTAAATCCACGCGAGCGAAATCGCGGGCATAAACTAGTAAGTAATAAATGAATACCGATCTATTTATTTTATATCAAAATATAAACTAAATCATATGCATAATAAGAAAAGAAATATTCTGATATTTCCAGAAGTCCTAATGTGAGAATAATGAGATTAATTTAATCATTTGGAAAAACTTCATTACTTTTTATCAAGCAGGCTTTTTCTTCAAATTATTTATCATCATTGAAAGTGTTCTTAACCTTTACCTAAATCTCCTGCTATAAGTAGGTATTAACATAATATTCGGACATTAATTAGCAGGTTCACAGACGAACCCTGATAAGCAAATGATAATGAATGGCTGAACTCGGATCTGACCCTTTTTTGTTGAATATTTAAAAAAGGCGATAGGAAGTACACTCATTTTAAGATTTAATTATTATAACTTCATTAAACGAGCGGTTAGCAACGCGCGACAGACGCACGTAGCGCGCATAGCAACGGCTGGCTTTTGAAAGCCAGAATTGCAGTTCAAGAATTCTTTTTTTTATTCGATGACAAGATAGCCCTTGACTGCGATCTCACCTGATGGTAAATGACGATGCAGTCTAAGATGGTAGCGGGCTAACTTGGAAGGGATATATCAGTGTAAATTCAACCCATACCCCTAATTCAGTTTCTGGTGGGAGGCTTTGACCGTGGCTAGTTACCACCCTACCGTCAGACGTGCCGCCAAGAGATTTAGCGTTCCGGTACAATGGCGAGTAGAAACTGATTAGGGGTATGGGTTGAAAGTGCACTGTTATACCCCTTTCAAGTTAGTCCGCTACCATCTTAGACTGCATCGACACTTATAATCACGTGAGGTCGCAGTCAAGGACTATCTTGTAAAAAAGAAAAGAAAGCAGTTAACTTTTTGGCTTTGGTCCCTTTTACATTGACTCCTTTTTCAAAGCCCGATGTGACATTTTGTATAGACTCAACTACGCCTGAAGAAAGTCCGGAAGTCGTTTGTGGGAATGGGAGTGACGTTCTATAATAAAATTGAACGGTCAATTTTAGACTTGCCTTGACACAAGTTTAAGAAATCGATTGACACCTCATTCATTAGGCGCTACAGTGGAACAAACGTAAATACATACTACTACTATTTAATACAGTATATAAACTCGTAAATATCGTCGCTTATCGAACTTCACCGCGCAAGTCAAAAATTAGCGGTTTTTATTTTTAAATTTGTTATTGGATTTGTCGTTAAAAAGTTAGCATTCCATATTACTTATCATCCATGAAAGAACACATTTAATTAAAAATTATAAGCTCTTGAAATCTAATCATTTAAGGAGTTTATTGACCCTACTATAAAATTAGTCAAAATGACTTGCAAAGCGACGATATATTGTAAATAGATTGCTAAAATCATAACATTTCTTTTTGTCTTTGTCGTAGCCGGACAACAAAAAACATCTATTAGTTGATGCCCGCGGCTTCGCTCGCGTGGATTGAAGTTTTTTAATTCCAGTAGGAATGTTTAATTTTCCGAGATAAAAAGTAGCCTAGTCACTCTCCCGGTCCCCAACTATACCCATGCAAAAAAATCGCGTAGATCCGTTGCTTTGTTGCGGCGTGATAGAAGGACAAACCAATAAACAAACACTTTCGCATTTAAATTATTAGTAAGGATTCTTCGTGTTTATGTAGTTTATTATTTATTTATATTTATATTATATAGTAGGGATTATAGTATATGTAGTGATGTACATTTTTGACCTATACCACTTTATAATTTCACCGTACTCACTTTCAAGGGAAGCTGGAAGAAATTTCTTTTTTTTAAGAGATAAGCTTCACCTATGTCTACTTCTTCTAAATTATGTTGTCTTGTAAATTCTTATATATACATAAAAAATAAAAATAAATAAATAAGGATTTTATTCCATAGAGCTCACCATCAGTGGGCAGAGTGAGCCAGAATTGCGAGCGGAACGTGTACCACAAGCCCGGGGGCAGGCTCGCGCGCCGGTCGCGCCTCAGCGAGGCGGCGAGTATTTTAGCCGCGTCCACGAGCAGCGAGGCGCGCCACGAGGCGGCGTAGATGAGGCGCATGGACGACTGCGCGGCCGTCGAGCACACCATGGGGTACAGCGCTTTGTGACGTCGCAGGTTGTAGAACGATACGCCTGCAAAATAGAACAGTGCAACACCGACCTTAGTACCCAACCCGCAAACTAGATGGCGCCACATGCCCGTTAACTCGCGGTATGGTACAACCTACACATTCATTGAATTATAATATGTACTAGGTATTAGTTATGGTGGTTTGGACACGTGTTCTACTGAATGAACATGTTCTATTGAACTGCACGACATAATCCACATAACAGTCTAATTATTCACTAAATCCGTTTTAAACAAACAATTCTTAGTGCATCTGCTTTAGAGCATAGTTTGCTTACTTCTACCTCTATCATTTATTTGTTACTTGGACCAAGCTACAACAAATTCTTTAAAAAAACTGACTTCAAACGCCATGCGCCACTACAAAGTATAAAATAATTTAAATGTGACTAACGTGATGATATGTGTCCTATCAAATGAAAAAAAAAAAAATGAAATAGGTTCAGAATTGACGGAGTTATATAGTAATATCGCCAAAAACGCGTCGAATTGAGAACCTCTTCCTTTCTTTGAAGTCGGTTAAAAAACTGCTCACTGCAGTTTCGTTGTAAGGAAAGTTACCTTGCGGCTTTCTATTGAGGTAGAACTCGATCGTTCCCAGCCACAGATCGACGCGCACGCCGACGATGCTGCCGCGGCAGAAGCCGGCGTTGTCTTGCGTCGCGTGCCCGTTGTGCCGCACCAGGCCGCGGTACGACAGCCCGTACGACTCGCTGTCCTGGCCCAGCAGCGAGGTGAATCTGAACTCAGAGTCTGACGTGTTAACTTTGCTCGATCCGACACCTACCATCTGAAAATTAAGTTTTTTTTTTGGATAGGAGCAGGCGATGCTTTACGGAATTCAACAGTAAACAAGGATTTTTTTTGTATTTATTTTTATTTACTTTTTACAAACTCACCATAATACATTCTACTTATGGAAAGCCTCTACCTTTTCACGAAACCAAAATAAATTAATACTCATATAAACTCTTATAAAAAGGAGCATCATTATCAGTTACGTTTACCATGGTTCATGGAAAGCTTCATTCTAAAATATTAAATCAAAGCTTAAAAAACGACTAAAATGTATGAAAAAGCCGCAACACTCTCTTTTTGGGTAATATTTTCTGTAACTTACTATTTTTTTTATCACCTAAACTTTATATTAAAATAAATCTTCAAGTATATAAAACATTTACAATTTGTCGAAATCTGGAACTTTTTTTTTTCGAGTGTATGAGGGGCGGATTTTCGGCCTTATCAACCCACCTCCTTTGGAATGGATATAATAAAGCTTGTACCCAGGATTAGCACAGACTACATTTTATCCCAGAGAATTGAAAAGTTCCAGCAGGATTTAAAATATCCAAATCCCCTGAGACAACATCATCTAGTAAATCATAATGTAATTAAAACACTAGTAGTAGCTACTTACAATATCTGTGCCGTAAGTCTCAGTGAGTATCTTCACCTCCCAGTAGTAGTGGTGGTTGTGCAGCAGGGGCGTGTCGGCGCGCGCGGCCGCCGTGCCTGAGCTGTAGAAGGGATGGAAGGTCACCTGCTTCTTGTCATCGCTTACCACCACCCAGCTTGACCTCCTGACCTGAGGTGTTTCCCATTTCCATTCACTGACTGTACAAAAATCAAAGGTTTCAGTTTATCAAGTACTAGTTGAGGCCAACAACATTGTCTGAGAGAATTTAGATTTTAAAAATCCTGTGGGTACTCTTAGATTTTTTAGGGTTAAAAGTAGACTATGTCACTCTCCAGGTTCTTAACTTTGCCATATTGCAGCTCTTTTGCTGCTGTAATTGAAGTACAAACCCACAAACAAACATATTATCACACTTATAATAATATTAGAGATGTGACCAAACAGAAGTCTGAAGTAAGCATGGCTGGTGTGACACTACTATGTACATATTATCTGTATTATCTGGTGCTGTGTAAATACTTGGTTCTGCCAAAATTGGATAAATAGTTATCCAAGCTTATTTAATTAGCATAATTCAATGACAGCGTTCGCTGACGAAGATGACTGTCGACAGTCACTGGATCAATAAAATCCAGCTATTAGATCCTAGTAAACTATTTATACCTAGTTAAAAGTTAATTATTACCATCATTATCCTCGCCACAAGCACAGGCATTTAATTGAGACCACGAAACTGGCAGTTTTTTATTGTTCCAACACGAGCAGTAGGGCCTCGCATGCCGTTCACTGTCATTGCCTCTAGACCGAAGGCTCATGGGTGAACCTAACATTTTGATCGCAAAAAAACTATCACTTTGAACTTGCAAACCACATCAACGAATGTTTCTGACTATGGTTTTCTTGGATACTGGCTGACGGCAGTTACAAAATTAAATTGTATGAAATATCCAGTTACCCCACAAAATTTCGCACGTTTCGGTGAATTAAAAATGTAGGAATAATCGATTTATTACTTTTATCCTCACACGATTTTTCAATTAAAACACACCACAATCACTATGGCAGATTAACAAATGTGAAATTACAAATGACATATCACAATTCACAAATGACAAACACTTGAAGGGCATTTTCCAGTACGTTTAGAAACTAACCAAAACTATTCTAAGAAATAAGAAATAAAAATTTTCATTAAGCACGTAATAACTGCGAATGAATATCGTAATAACAATAATTAAACTCGATAAAACATAGCTCTATTATTCTTTTGATATTACTTTCACATATCATAATAATTATGTAGTTATTGTTTCGTTAATATTCGTTTTTCAAGTTTAATACTTTGTTTTCTGAACGAATTGTTATTTGTCGAGAAAATTCCGGAAACGTCCCATACCTCTGATCACTATCTATGATTACCACTGGACTTGTTTTCCCTATACAAATGACAGCTTAATTATTTATGCTCAGCAAAGGGCCATATTTGACATACGAGCGTCTCTGGAACTAATAATATTGAAATGGCGCACCAACCTCTATAATTAATCTATGATTTTTATTGGTTATGGAATCATAGAGTAATTTTAGAGGTTGGTGTGTCATTTGCAATATTATTAGTTCCAGAGACACCCATATATTCTATGTTTAGATGGCCTTAATCAAGTAGATCAAAAAAGAAATCACGGCAGCAAGTCCAGTGTTAATCATAGATATAGAGGTCAATGTCCCGCAACCACCAACCAATAAATTATATTCTCTTGGAAATAAACAGCTGCCTTTACACTAGACGCTCATTCGCTCGCGATTGGAGTGTGTTGGAATCGTGCACGATGGAACGCGCGAAAGCTTGCACGCACAATCACGAGTGATTGTTAATAACCAATTTTTGGCTGTCGAATCATTCGCGCGCGATTGTCTGCGTGATTTTCATCCGAGAGGAAAGAGTGCTCGTGTAAAGGCTAATCGCGCGCGATTCATTGCGGGATACTTTCGTGTCCTGGAGTGTGTGAAATTCACGCAGTTTTGTTAAGTCGCGTATGTTTTTAACCGATTTCCAAAAAAGCAAGTTCTCGATTCGTCGAAATCTAGGCACTATGATATACTTTGTATTGATGTTTTTGTAAACAATAAAAGTTCATAATACCATAAGTTAAGTTTGTAAATAGCATCTGACCCTCTTCCACTGCGCTGACTGTCTGATACTTTTTTTAACTCCTTACGAAATGACCCTTTTAAGCTTTGAATTTTCTTTACCACAAAATCTCTGTTGGCATGAGCTATTCCGTTATCATTACAAAACTTAACCAATTTCTGGTAAGCTAGTTCCTTTAAATTTTTATTTTTATATTCATCAGATTTAATTTTCCACAAACATGTATGAGATTTATAAATTTCCAAAAACTCTGAAATAAGATCTCTGTTCCATAATCTTCTGTCTGTCATTTTTATGAGACTGAACAAAAACGGGCATCTAAAGGCGAATTGTCACGCAGACTTGCATGACGGATGAAGCACGTGGTAGTCTCGCGAGGCGGTCGGCGCGGAAGCGGATTCCCTTTTCCTTCGCTTGCCTTTACATGTGCGCTCTTTCTCGCACGAAAGCCGATTCATGCGTTAAAGAGTGCGTGTATAAAGGCAGCTCAATGGCCTCCATTTGGGAAATGTGGCGGAAATTTTGAAAATGTATTACCCTTGTATTACCTATTTATAACAAGTTAAATTTTTTCATAAAAATCATGTTAAATCCAAGTTAGATCATTAAAAAAGCTACAATAAGAATAAATATGAAAGCAATAAAATCTTAAAATGGCAAAATTGAAATATTTATTAAAATACATCGACGATTAAAAGCAATTCAAAAAAAAGAAAATGACGCAGACTTTTATTGATTTTCCGAAGATTTTTTCAATGTTGGCAGTCCTGTTTGTTTTGCTTTTTGCACACCCCGCCACAGAGTACTTTTGCACCCCGCCCACAAAAGTGTCAAGATTCAAGAAGTGGAGTTAAAATTTAAAGAAAAGAAATTTAAATAATGATGGGGAGTTAAAATATAAATCTTTATTTTTATTAACTTAATAAGTATTACTAATAGTAAATAATGAATCATTCCTATGTTAAAAAAAATGTTACTTTTCTAGGAAAAAATAGATTAAAACATCTTTCTTGAGTGCTTGTGATTTATTTTCAAAGTCGGTCGTTAAAGTAATTTTATACCAATAATAATTAGTTTCTAACAGAGTTTATAATGTCTATCGTGTATAAAAAATGATAAAGTGAAGTAGGTAATGGTTATTGCAGTGGTTCGTGTAAATTGGTAAATGGAGTGTTAGAATACGTAGGTTTAGGGTGTGTGATTGCATTGTGTGGTGAAGTGTTCTGAAGAAGCTCCGATGCATTTCTGGATAGACAAACGCAGCCAGTGCGCTTACAGCGGCCGCCAACGCGTACCCTCCTCTTTGTCAGCTGGTAAGCGCACAGAAAGCATAGTCTTCGAGCCTCCAGACTTTTTTTTTTTCTTTTTAACTGATTTAATGGCTCTAGGTTCTAGCCTTTTTGTCTTTGAAGAGTAAAAGAAAGACTAAAATCTTGACAACATCCCTGGTGCAGTGGTTAGCACTGTGGTTTTATAACTGGGAGGTCTCGGGCTTGATTCCCGGCAGGGTAATTTGAGAATTTTTAATTTCTGAATTGTGTCTGGTCTGGTCTGGTGGGAAGCTTTGGCCGTAGCTAGTTATCACCCTATCATCAAAGATGTGTTACCATCAAGAGAGCAAGCCAATGGTGGGACTCTCTAAAAATGATTGCTATCATGAATGATTGTGCTATGCAAAATTTTTCCTTTTTTACTCATCATAGAAGATGATATACTAACAAAACAAAAATAAATAACAACTTAAAGTTAAGAAAAACATTCAAAACATAACAATAACAAAACTTTGAAAATATTTAGTAGTGACAATCGTACGTTACGTTGCTATCTGTACTAAGCGGATCTGACTTGAGGTTGAGGCTTCTCTGCGAAGCGCGGGGCGAGGTAGCGGCCAACTTGACTTGTAAATAAATGAATACAATATGTAATTTCTTCGGATCTGCTTTGTTGTTCAACAAATGCTGAACCAAATAAATGTGTAGTACAGTTCTTACATAGCAATGTTCAATGTGGCAGGCGTAGGAAGGTCGCGCGGGCGCGTATGCGCGGCGGCCGGGCGCAAAGGCATGGCGGCCCCCGTGCACCGCTTCGCGCCCGTCGACTGCGGACCGCGGCGCGCACGCCCGCTCCGACACTATGGGTACGCCCTTCCTCTTTTACCCCCAACGGAAAAAGAGTGGTGCTATCTAACTGTATATCTGTATACTAGCTGTTGCCTGCGACTTCGTCCGCGTGAATTTCTGTTATTATGATCAGCGTGATGTTAAATAGCCTAAAGCCTTCCTCGATAAATGGACTAGCCAACACAAAAATAATTTTTCAATTCAAACCAGTGGTTTCTGAGATTAGTGCGTTCAAACAAACAAACTCTTCAGCTTTATAATATTAAGTATAGATGTGTCTGTGTACAAATATGTGTGTGTGTCTCTATGTCTGTGTATTTGAAGATCAGTTCATTTCCTTCTTGACAATCAGTCATTGACATTGACAGAGAAGCATAACTTGCTATCCATCTTCGCTTAGATCTCGTTCAATATCCAAATCAGGTTAAATTAGTGCTTTTACTATTGTCAACTAACCACCCCGATGGCACAAGCCACGGAGGCACTGCAATACTCGTAAAAAATAATATCAAACACAACGTCGCACCTTCATTCAAAACAGAATATTTACAAGCAACAACCATCTGTATCTACGATAAAATTGGTGTATTTAATGTGAGCGCTGTATACTGCCCTCCAAAGCATAAGATAGATGAAGCTACCTTCACCAATTTCATCAAAACCTTGGGCTCAAGATATCTTGCTGGTGGTGATTGGAATGCAAAGAATGAATGTTGGGGTTCTAGACTCACCTTAACCAGGGGTAGAGAATTAAAAAATGCCATGGATAAGACTAACACCAAAGCGCTCAGTACAAGAGAGCCAACATATTTTCCTACAGATCCTAACAGGAGACCAGATCTTCTAGATTTTTTCCTCTACAAAGGCTTTACAGAACATTACCTGAAGATTGAAAGTTGCTACGACACGTCGGATGACCACTCTCCAATTATAGTGACCATTAGCACGACAGTAATTGACAGAATCCCTAAACAACGCCTGTATAATAAAAGAACTGATTGGCATGCATTTGGTGACTATATGACTGAACATCTCTGCTTAAACATACCTCTTAAGACAGAGGATGATATCGAAATAGCAACAGTCAACTTCACGAGGTTGGTGCAAAAAGCGTGCTGGTTGAGTACCCCTCAAGAAGAAGCTAAACAAATAGCTCTACAAAATGTACCATTGGTGATAAAAGAAAAAGTGCTAGAAAAGAGACGCTTAAGAAGGATTTGGCAAACCTACCGAAGAGCCGAAGACAAATCGAACCTTAACAGAGCAATTTATAATCTAAAGGCATATCTGAAAGAAATAGAAGATGAAACTCTCCAAAGTAGACTGGAAAATATGTCACCAACTGGCAATAAAGAACACTCCTTATGGAAGGCTACAAGAACAAGTACTACCCCTCAGATTCAATCGCAACCTCTGAAACTTGATAATAACTCATGGGCAAAAACTGACTCACACAAGGCAGAAGTATATGCACAATACCTCCATACAATCTTTACTCCGAATGCTAGTGATGAAGTCCATAATAATGAGAAAGAAATTGATGATTACCTAAGTAGCGACCTGCAACTAAGTCTTCCCATTAAGTGCTTCACTCCAGCTGAAGTCTCACAAACAATAAGACACCTTGAGAATAGAAAAGCACCGGGCTTTGACCTAATCACCGCGGAGGTCCTTAAACAACTTCCAAAGAAAGCTATTGTTTATCTCACAACACTCTTCAATGGCATACTTAGAACATCATATTTCCCACAAATATGGAAATTTTCATATATAATTATGATACCGAAACCAGGAAAAGACCATTTTATAGTCTCATCATATAGACCCATCAGCCTCTTACCTGTACTATCAAAGGTCTTCGAAAAACTTTTTCTGAGGCGCTTAAAAACAGTTATAACAAAAGAAGCTCTTATACCAGACCACCAATTTGGTTTCAGACAATCTCACTCAACCATAGAACAAGTCCATAGAGTTGTAAATAAAATAAGGCAGACTCTGGAAAAAAAAGAATATTGCTCTGCTGCATTTTTGGACGTTCAGCAAGCCTTCGACCGCGTTTGGCATAAAGGCCTACTTTATAAAATAAAAATAAACTTCCCTCATAATATTTATACTTTGCTGAAATCATATTTGCAAGACAGGCTGTTCCAAGTCGTTGTGGGAGAAGATTGTTCCCAATTTTACGACATTAAAGCTGGTGTCCCGCAAGGATCAGTGTTGGGGCCAGTCCTCTATACCCTATACACTGCCGACCTACCTGACGCTCCAGAGATCCTCACTGCAACATTTGCTGACGACACGGCAGCACTGAGTAGTCACACTGACCCAAAAGTGGCATCCCAACATCTCCAGATGCACCTAAATAACATAGACAAATGGATGCGAACGTGGAGAATCAAAGCCAGCGCGTCCAAATCGACCCACGTAACATTTACACTCAGACCCGAAAACTGTCCAGCAGTGAAACTTGGCAGCGAAACTTTGCCACATTGCAATGAAGCCAAATACCTTGGAATTTATCTTGATAGGAGGCAAACATGGCAAGCACATATAAAAAAAAAGAGGGAAGAGCTACGTCTTCGCACTAGATCGCTAATGTGGTTACTAGGTAGACACTCCAGACTATCACTCAACAACAAGGTACTCATATACAAGTGCATTCTGAAACCCGTCTGGACGTATGGCCTGGAGCTGTGGGGCACAGCCAGCAACTCCAATATTGAAATACTCCAGCGGTATCAAAATTCAGTTTTTCGCTTAATACTCAATGCCCCCTGGTTCACAAAAACAACAGAAATGCATGAGTATTTAGGAATGCCTACAATAAAAGAGGAAATCCATCGAAGTGCCAAAAAACATAAGGCCAGGCTAGAAGGACATGTGAATAGTCTGGCAGTGTCATTAACCACATGTAGCAAAATCAAAAGGCTAAAGCGAACCACAGTGGAAGAACTGTCACTGTGAACCCAGGCCAGCAATTGCATAACGAGAAGAGTTTCTTGATGGAGTGACCTTCTCTCAACTCACGACGCTTACATCGAATCTACTTATAGTCATAGATGGACTGATTGTAGATGGCTGCAAAATAGCAAAACAAAAAAAAAAAAAAAACTATTGTCAAGTAACATTTAACTGAAGATGGAGAAGGATGTGGCAGATTTTCAATACAAATCTGCATTGGTGGCACTTAGCGGTATTGCAAAAATTAATAATGTGAATTTTTCTGTTTAAAGACCTCCACCAATGCCAGCAGTACACTCCAGCAGGCGTCATAACGAAGAGAACAGTCTGTACGTGGAGATCCCGCCCGAGCCGCCGCAGCCCACCATAGCCAGCCTCGCAGCCGCCCGCAGCGTCACCCCCGACACGCTGCTGCGCACCGCAGCCCTGGGGCTCCACCATTCACCCATGATGGCACCGCATCTGAAGTTTGGCATGCTGGTGTCTTTCGCTCTTGCTACTGTGTTCTTGGCCGGAGCCAAATACTATTTCGATAGACAGGTAATTCTGGAATAACCTCATCAAATTGCTCAGTTTAGACTACTAGACTAGTACCATCTTAGACTGCATCGTCACTTACCATCAGGGTAGATCACAGTAAAGAACTATCTAGTCTTTGAATTAAAAAAAAAGGTTCATGACTAGCTTTCCTGTGGAAACTCTGTTTTTCCTCGACAAAAGTCCCTATGTCACTTTTCCAGTCTTTAACTACATGCCAATTGCACCGTGATTAAAGGATAAATCAACAAACAAACACACTTTCGGATTTATAATATTCGTTAGGAAGTAATGGTTCGTTATTATTATCTTGATAATATACAATTCTTCTGTATATTACGGTGCATATTTCACTGAACTCTTAAACTCATCAACCTTGACGAATTTTATGTTTGAGTGGTTCCTTTGACAGCGGATTCATAGTCGGATCCTGTAGGTGGCACTGCTATAGGGTCCCAGTAAAGCCAACATTAGAGCGGGGCGTCTGTCGGGTCGGCTGTTACTTATAGGCGTCGTTGCAGCTGTCGCGCGGCGCGGGCGGCGCGGCGGAGGGCAGCGGCGAGGCGGGCGTGGTGTGCGCGGCCGTGGCGTGCGTGTGCGGCGTGGGCTGCGCGCTCACCGTGTGCCGCGCGCGCCCCGCGCCGCCGCCGCGCACGCCCGAGCGCGTGTCGTCCACGGCGCGCCGCCCGCTGCCCAGGACGCCCACGCGCAACGCTGACACCAGAGAGGTTAGCTTCTTCCCTTCTTCTGACTTGTGTGAATTACGTCATAATGCTGTTAATATGAATATATTATAAATGTTCTAACTGCTGACCCAATCTTTTGTGTTTCATTCTGTAGACAGAAATGGAATACTGAGGCCCCTATCCCACTGGCGTTATGCGAGCGTTAGCGTTTCTTCGACGTCTGCACAGCACCAACGTCACGTTAACGCGACGTCAACATTGCGCATTCGCTGAACGCAACGTCAACGTCGCGCACATGGACGGCGTGATTGTACTTGTAAATAAACGCAACGTTAACGTTGCGTTGACGCGACGTTGACATTGCGAAGTCGAAGCGCGAACGGTTTCCAACTCTCAACGTTGACGTCGCGTCAACGCGACGTTGACGCGACGTCAACGTTGCTTCAACGACGTTCAACGACGCTGGGCAGACGTCGAAGAAACGCTAACGCTCGCGTAACGCCACTGGGATAAGGGCCTTATTCTGGAAAATTAAAACTTAATCTTGCATATGAAGACCCCATCACTTTATCAAAAATCAAAATCAAAATATTCAAAGACTAGATGATTCCTATAATATTTTGATTTAAACCTAAAACAAAAACATCTATACCCTTTTAACAGGTAACAATATCCGAGCCCACCGAAGACATATCCTTGACTATACTCAGTCGGCCCGAGCGTGACCCCATATCAGCACAGACCATCGCCACCACGGGGGTCGGCGCCGAAGCCCCGCCGCCCTACCACATCGCCGTACTCCTGCCGGCTAGGGCTGCCTCACCGCCCCCACCAGCGTATTCTGCCCTCAGCTAGCGCTCAGCCTGCACGGCACCCGAGTTCATCATATAAAGGGCTGTAACCGTGCTGTTAAATCATACGTGATCGTGAGGTGAAGGTATGTGGATATTTCTGTAGTGAATGTAAAACTACCCTCGATCTTGACTTACTACTTCTAAAATGTTCGGGACGTACCGTCCTTGTACTATCATCAGAAAGGAATTTATTATCGATGTATCGATTGGTTTATGAATACATATTTGTATAAAAATTTCGGCGATAATCGATTTTGAAATTTTCACTTTTTCAAAAATTTGTCTGTTTATAAATATGGTTATCTTTTTCACACTTCTCTATGTTGCAATGTTTTTAATCTATGTTTTATCATCTATGATATCTATGAAAAATATTGTTTTGCTATATGGTTAAGGATAATGAATAATAATGAATTTCCATTTTGAAAATGTGTGCTATAATCTTGAATGTGGATATCTGTGTAGATGAACTGTTAAACTAGATAAATGTTATGTGTTGTGTCAGGACCAACATATTGTGTACGATAAGTATATACGTTAATATTTAATTTCAATTAATTGGATGTTGTTATGCAAAAAATATTTATTGGAGCTAAGTAATATTCATTTATCCATTTTTGCCTGCTACTTTTTCACTCAGATGCTTCAGATTCTGCTTATACAAACAAATCTTTTTGAAGTTTTTTAGTTTTGCTCTTTACTTTTATGAGTTTTCACATTTGCCAAGTTGTAAGAATTTTTCTCTTTATTGTAAAACTAGCTTTTGCCAGCGGCTTCGCTCGCCTTAGGTGCGATTTTTCAAACCGCTATTATACGCCCTTAGAGGTTGAATTTTCAAAAATCCTTTCTTAGCGGATGCCTACGTCATAATAGCTATCTGTATGCCCAATTTCAGCCTGATCCATGCAGTGGTTTGAGCTGTGCGTTGATAGATCAGTCAGTCAGTCAGTCACCTTTTCCTTTTATATTGTAAAATGTATTGAGTATGTTTTGCATAACCGCACCGAATTTGTTCATAATAATAATTGACCTAATTGATGTGCCATATTTATCAAATAGATTTGGTAGATAGTGTAAGATAAGTTAAGAGTTCCCATGTCAGGCCCATCTCCTGTATATCAAATTGGTGTAAGGGTTCTGTTCCCAAAGGGTGCCAACGGGATCCTTACTAAGCCTCTAAGGTAAAGATTACATACTCGAAACAAAGTTATCATGTAGGTATCTACAGAATCTCAAACCCACGTCTTAAGATACGAGATATATACAGGATACTGCAGTACTGGGTAAAAATCGGATACATTATAGCTTGAAAAGAGGAAACAAACCCTTAGAGGACCACTTTCGCATCCTTCATCGCAACACTAATGCTGAGGTCTATAGGGCGTGCTCTGACTCAGCTCAAGCTCAAGATAGAGGTTAAAACGAGACACAAATATGCTCTGACATAAATCTGTCTCGTTTTAACTTTGTTTGTCTTGAGTTTGAGCTGAGTGAGACTATGGTCTATAGATTTCAACCTTAGTGCTTGTTTCATTATAGTCAATTAAACTTAAACCGACGAATAGATTTGACGTTTAGACAGTTTTTGTGTTGGGAATCTATCAGAATGTCGTATTTCTTGGTCGGTTAAAGCTTACTAGGGGATGACGAAATAGGCCCTGAGCATAAAGTGTGCGGGCTACCACTTATCCAACTATTAGTCTGCGATTTAGTTGTTCAACTTAAAATTGTATGTCTGAGGGTACTCTTAAAAAAAATATGCAGTTCAGACCTGCCACACTCTACTGTGTGGGTTCGCGGTAACTTAAAATCGGCCTAAATATACATACCTACCTTAACTATATCACGTCGATCAGTCGCTTCGTTGTCCCGTGATTGAAGGACAAACCAAAAACAAACATGTGTTTGTAATTACAATTGCAAACACATTAATAATTTTAAAGTAGTAGGGATTATTTATATGGTCGGATACTAAAGCGTCCGTACAAAGATAAGCTCATCTTAAATATTAAATGATGATTGCAGTTTGCAAATATTAATAACTAGCTGATACCCGCGACTTCGTTCGCGTGGATTGAGGTTTTTCTGTTCCCGCTGAAACTCTTATTTCCCTTGATAAAAAGTAGCTTATGTCCTATTCCAGACCATAATCTATCTCTGTGCCAAATTTCAACCAAATCGGTTAGTCGTTGCTACATGATTGAGTAACAAACATACAAAACTTATATAGATTAAGTTTTGTCAAAAAATTGAGACAAAAAAATGAATAAATTGTGTCTCGACTCCACTAGCTAGTATGTGCTTGATCTTAGTTGGAGGAGAGTCGATATGAGAATGTAAGTAATATTAATTTTATAAGAACCCACGGTTTAACCTAATGTTCTTTAAAAAAATAAAATGAATTAATATTTGAGGTGTGCTTAAATTTTAATAAACGCTTCGGTATTCAGTGTCTAGTCAGAAATGTTTGTAATTTTACAAATTATGTATTAAGCTTTAACCACGGAAGCACAATGTACTACTCTTACAACATAAACGCTTTCGTCCTCATGGTGTACGTTTCTCATTACGCACAAATTATAGCTATACCTACATTATAAGATTAAGAATAATTGGGTGTTTGACAAAAAGAAAATTATATACTTAAAATAAAGGTTTTTAAGATTATAACACAATGTCATTTTTCTCTTCTAAATATCTTAACTATTTTCGAAAATATAGAGCTTTTAAGTTTCCTGTTAGAAAAAGAGAGCGCTATTGTTACATGACGTCACGATTAATAGCTCCATACACTCTCGATACAAAATTTCGCTTTAGAAAGAGACGGATACAGTCGCAGTAAAACAGCTTATAAATTATTTGTTTTTTTGACCGATTTATTTTCTGTTTTTACAAATGTTATTCTTACATGTTACATTTTGAAAGTAGTCAAATGCCCAATTAAACTGTATGTCTTCGCGCAATTACCACCTATTTTACGCTTAGATAGTACTTTTATGTAATTTACGCGCAAACTTAAGTAACCAAAAATTCTACCACATTCATAAGTTACATACATGACAGAACTCGGCGCAGAAAGGACTAACCAAATCCGGGCAGCCAAAACGTAGTTTGTCCAAAGATTGCTTTACGTTAAGTAAGCTAATCGGCTATATTTTATACAAACTAGATATATGTACTTCGAATTTAGGCATACAAATGCCAACAATGCCAGTGAACCACAAAGTGTAAAGTCGTCATTACATTAGTTGGACGCATATACGCAATAATGAGTCAACCCACACAACTTATCAGTTGAAAAGTTAACTCTATTCTTTTACATTATGTATGTATTTAATTTGACAAAGTTTTGTGGGTTGAATTGTTATTGCGTATCCCCGTCCAGTTACTGCTCGACCAAACAATAAGCGCATGAGAAATACGGCGTCATTTGAATTAGGGAGACCAAATCATCGGAATACTTTTATCGGTTTTGTAACTTAATATTAATCACTTATATTTGTGAAATACGAGTGCAGTGGAGTGTCCTGTCATGCGCCTAATTGATTTAGTCGGGTAGTATGCCCGATAGAAATTCTGAGAAATGTTAAGTGCTTATTAGAAAATTGGTGCTCATTCAGCGATAGTTATAACTACATTGACTCGGTCTAAAAACACGTACTTCACAATGTTACCTGCAGAAAAAAATGGCGCTACCTGTCATGAAGACAGATTGTGAGCAACCGATTTTCTACTAAACACTTAGCAGAATGTAAATCAGCCTTAAGATAAAGTACGTATTATACTTTATTGTT
Organism: Hipparchia semele; assembly: GCA_933228805.2. NCBI lineage: Eukaryota > Metazoa > Arthropoda > Insecta > Lepidoptera > Nymphalidae > Hipparchia > Hipparchia semele. The sequence goes on along the minus strand of OW121723.1, from coordinate 12,881,438 downwards.
GTAGATATTAGTTGAATAAATTTTAGGTATGTTTAGTAATTTAATTGCTCCAAACGATTTCGATCTCATGCTATAATTAATTTTACACTTTTTAATTATTTTATTAATTGGATAGGTAAATTATTTTATTAAAATATTTTGCTATAAAGCTTGCCAAATTATATTATTGTTTTTTTTAATGTTAAAAATGTGTTGAAATATTGCCATCATATATGGATCTCATATGCTGAGATAAAATACAAAATCCTAAAAACATAGATTTAGGATTGATAACAAATCTATGCCTAGAAACGATCTCAAATAATTTTTGTGTGTAGCTTAAAAGAAGAGAATGCAAATGTCTTTCTGTATTTAAAGTTTTTAAACCTGATATTTGTACAGGTATTATGTAATTTAAGATATCTACTAGGTTTTTACTTGAAAATTATATTAATCTATTTGGTCGTACCAAAGTTTAACCTTCACAGATAGATTTATAGACGGTTATGATTTGGTACATCCAAATCGACATTGTCTATTGACTAGAATAAATGTTAGAAAAGTCAGTGTCCTAGGTAAGGGACTTACATTTATTACGTCACTTGGAGAAAGGGGATCTTAACTTTGGGGAAGGAGTAAAGTTCTTCACAGGTTTTAAGCTGCACTGAATTGTAACGCAGATACTATATAATTATATAGATTCAATAGCCTAATGACCTGCCATGACATAACAGCATAACTGGCCAGGCCAAGGTTACTGCATAGCTAGCATGGGCGGGAGAAATTTTATCCCCGGGGAAAAGATAAAATGTTTATCCCCTTGCTCAGTTTTATCCACCTGTCGAGCATGAGCAAAACGGTGGAAATAATATCCACAATGGATATTCTTATAGGAATATACTTTTCCTTTCCCCTGTCGCCATGCTTTAGCATAGGGAAACGTTATTTTATCTCTTGTCAGTGGATATAATCGGGGGATAAAACTTTTATCTCTTCCCCATGCTAATCCAGGTGCGGATTGAAACCTGAAAGTCGACATTTCTAACCTCGCCTTTTGCACGGTTGTACCCTCTTAACACACGGTTTCCGCTTATTTGGAGGGGAGAGAAGAGGAGAATATTAGTAATGTTCATTTTAGCTATTCTAAAAAGTATCTGTGGTGTGACGTAATGGCTGCTAGGTCCCTAATGTATGTATATGATGTAATGTAACCTAGTCTAGTCATATAGCGAGTACTCAATGTGATGTATTTATTTTGTTCGGCGTTCGCTGTTGGATCGACAATGTTATTTTTGTATGTACCTTTTTAGAAGGGACTGCGTTTGTCTTTGTAACTGACGCTTGGAATATAAATATATTGTATCTGGAATTTGAAGTTTTTTGAATCTACCCCCATTATCATGATTTTTTAATCCCATGCCGGTCCTGTATTAATTACTTAATTGGCTTAATTCTTGTAGCTATATTCTCATTCAAAGAATCGTTTTTTTTTTTCAAAACGAAAATATGAAAGTGAGAAAATTATAAACAAAAAAAAGATCGTTTTAAACGGCCAAAAATCATATCGTACCCCACGCGTAAGTACCTATTGCAATTAACCAGGTTACTTTTTCTATCAACTCTTTTAGCTTTTATTACCTAAAAATAACGATGTCCATCATTGAATAATTACGTACTAAATGTAGATAGATAGACGTATGTAGATAGATACTAAAGAAATACTATGTTTATGGGTAGGTATATATGTAAATAAAAATCAACTCAAGCTCATCATGTTTCAATATATTTTTCTATAACATTAAGTACATTGGTGACATAATCAATTATTATTAACAAAATAAATAGATTAATCTAGCTACAAATAATAGTACTTATATAAATTATAATAAAAATCGTCTGTTCGCACAAGTCCGTACCGAGTCCACACACTCAACAAGCGAAGATACATTTACAGAGGGACTACATGCGGCCATTGATGGCTTCCCCATCAGCGGCCGCCCACGATGCAGCGCCCGTGAGCTTGCCCACGATGCAGCGCCCGTGAGCTTACCCAGAGCTACAGCGTTACGTCATTTTATTATGATGCTACTGCTCCACCTGCGCCGTAATGTGTAAATTAACACGATAATAAAGGCATTACGCAGATGGGGCCAATATTTTAATGCGTTAAATGTGTTGTAGCATTACAAATGACGTTAGACACTAAGCAATAACTTGGATGGCGGTTTTTTTGACACATCAAAGGATTTTATTATAACTCGTTGAATAACGCACCAGGCTTTGTTGGCTACATTAGCGCTCATTCTGTGCAGCGCATGCGCTATGAGGACGTTTGAATATGATTTTGAACACGGATAACAGAACAGAACGCTATACTCCAGTTAACGCACTAATTTATGAAAAATTACTCTTGGCAACATCTTTTCTTTTAATGTAGCCACCTGTTTAACGCGTTATTTTTTAATGCCCTAATTTAAGGTCATTTGAGCACAGCCGTTAACACTAACATTAATGCAGATGGAATAGTAGCATGAGGATCATAAAAAGACGTTTCGGTGTAGCGAGCGTGCTGCAACCGCGCCGCGCCTAGCTACGGACAGACCACTTATAAGTCAGCAGCTGCGATTGCTGCAGTTCGCGGCCTGCCTGCCTGGCGACTCCTTTTAACGGCGTATCATGTTTATCCACAATCAACTAGTCTAAGGCCACCCTAAACAAGTTTTAACTAGCGGCGATTATAATTTTTTCATTTTCCTTCTTTGCATAAGTATCTATAAATATATCACAAAGAGTGCGTCATGCGTCGTCGTCGTGTTCTGGTTTGTTGTATTTGATGAAATTGCTGTAAATTGATTAATTTCTATTGTGTGTAACATATTGGATTAGGTAATTTTATAAACTTGCCGATTTTCTTCTTTTTTGTTTTTTAGATTAATAATAAGATGATTAAGTTCAAGAGTCAAGTAGCACCAACGATAAAGACATTGATCCTCATACTGTCTACCTTTTGTTTAAGACGATAATTACGAGATTCATGGGTCGATTGCAAAAAAATTGTACATTGAGTAAAACTTTTTTGTCCTCTGAAATAACATGTTTTTAAAAATATTTCGGTGAATGAATTTATTGATAATTATTTTTTCATGTTAGCTAAATATATGCTGTATATGAATAATTATAATTGGTATTTTTAAATAGGATTAATAAAAATATATATTTAGGTTAAAACTAATCATTCAAATTCAACCATAGAAAAACTTCTTGTCCTAACCATGCCACGTTATAAATTAAAATTAAAAATCTTTTATAAATGTATAAAAATTGAAAATTTTTTTCATTGAGTATCTTTAAGAGTTAATACTTTTCTCTCTGAAATACTAAATGTTTGAGTTATTGATTAATTTATTTTAAAAACTGCCCGACGAAAACATGTCCCACATTTTTTTCCTTTGTATGATGTTGTTTGTATGACGAAGATTTAGAAGATTTAAACACAATACAAACACATCCATATGTTTTGTATGTGTGGCAATACTTTTACTACTATCAACATAAGAGTATCAAGTGCCAGCCATCTTATTTTTCTGGCAGAGTGTGTTTTTGTAGTCGACAGTGAATTTCGTTGTAAAAAAAGTTGAATTTGTATGACGTAATATATCAGGCAAGTTTAAGTTTTTTATTACATACTCTTGATAATATAATAGCTCTATTAATGTGTTAAATAGTGAAAGTGTTTGGCCTGTGAAAATCTCTCCAACTTCTAACCTAGACCTAAAGATTAATTATGTCACAACAAAATTTGCTTCCTTTGGATGACACTGTGTGACGTCATACAGAGGAAGTGCCTTTAGGATGCATACACATTGGTACTATACGCTCTATCTCAGAACATTCACAATAAGTACACCATGCATGTCATGGTGTACTTATTGTGAAATCCTAATAATATTATAAAAGTGAAATCACGATTTAACTGAACAATTTTCCCACAAACATAACAAAATCAATTTGGACGTAGTTAACACACTCTATATGTCATTTTTAAATAAAAATAAAATTTTTGAATCACACAGTTGTTTACAAAATAGAGCGATAAACGTATTTAAACAATTGCGGGTAGATAAAAAACAAAGACCTCATATCTCAGAATTGTGACGTGCTACGAAAAATAAAAAAAAATATTTTTTTTATTACCGTTCATAGCCTACGTAAATAATATATGTTTCATTTCATGAACAAAAAAAAATTATTTTTTTGTAAACTAGTGTAATTAATACTTTACTGAGCATAACTTATCAAACAAATAAAACTTCTTAACTTAATGATATTTGTAAGTAATTAAATTAAACTATAACAAAATATTTCCTTTACTTATCTGGGACTTTTATATCGGATTCGGTTACTGTTACGGATAGTTCTTATTTCGGATATCCAGTAGTTTCGGTTACGGTTAAGGAGCTCCATAACATCCCTAGTTCATATAAAATGTAATTTTGTTTTAAAATACCTATAATCCTTAATAAAGTTAACATGTAATGCTCAATTGTTTATTGTTTGATTCAGTTTACTGAAAGAATAATTAATATATATAAATTAGCAACATTATAAATCCTCCCTTACAAATTCCTTTTTCTAACATTACATTCCTCTTTGTGACAAAAATTTAAATTCCTTTGTGTTTCTTGTGTATGACGTACAATTTTTTTGCAATTGACCCTCATACAGATTATGATGACAATGATGATTAGATTTAGAACCAACCAAATCAAACCAGTTACTGTATTTTTAGAATAAATTTGAGTTTTTGTTTGAACATAATTATGATAAAAATACAAAGTGCACTTAACTGAACCAAAATGTTGAAAATATGTATAGTGAAGTGTTATTCGAATTTCTCAATATTTATAAAGCATAGACCATACTGGAATGTTCGAATTTATTCAAGAAAGATTTTCCCCTTTTTAGGCAATATTTTTTTCACTGGTAACATAGTCAATTCATAAATATGTAGAGCATAAAATCCAAAGCGGTTTATATAAAAAAATTGTCATTAAGCTTTATATTCATGTTTGCTTTATAATCATATAATCATAATCATTTAAAATTTTATTTCACAAAAATGCAAAAAAACAACAGGATACTAGGTAGATATACAAAAAAATTAGTAGAGATCTTTTATTTTTTTATTAAATGCAATTCTTAGTCAGTTAGCATTTATTTTTACTGACTAAAGGAAGAAGATAGATGGAGCCGAAACGTCCAGTCAGTGGCCTAAAGATGCGTACACACTATTGTGTTATTTTGTGACGCAACAAGTGGTCAGATTCATTTTGTATGAAGGGAACCGGAGTGATATCGCTTAAAAAGTCTAAGCCTCGATAGTTCAACGTTTAAAGGTACGGACTGAAAACTGAAAGGTCGCAGGTTCGAATCCCACCCGTTGCACTCCTAGCACAAGCTTTCCGCTTATTTGGAGGGGTTAGGAGAATATTAGTCAACTTCAGCTTGGCTAATATTCTTTAAAAAAAAAACCTTCAAACGTCTTATACGCAATCAGCTTATCTGGGAGCGGCTTTTTAAAAGCGCTCTCCACTCCATTTACCATCTAGCTTTTCCTTTAGTCTAAGATATTTTTTTAATCATTCATAAAACTTATGCTTTAATATAAAAACAACACAATATTGGTATTGTACAATAATAAATTATACATTCATAGCTAAGAGAAAATCTATTTGATATGACTAGTAGTCAATTGAAATAATACAATTCTGTACAGTGTACTTTAGATTCCAAAGTATACTACACTCATTTAAGTTTAAAAAACTACACAAAAGCGTTTTATATCATAAGAACGATTATGATGTATAAATTTGAAAAAAAATTGTAAAATACCCACTTCCAGAACATAACTTAAATAAAAACATGATAACTTTTATATCTAAAATAACTTTATTAATTAAATACGTACAAGATACTTTTTATTATCAAAATAATAAAATATTTTAGGAAGTTTTTAACAGGTAAAGTTATAAATCTCACTATTGTTACATAATACGTAAGACAGTAAATAATTATTGGCTAAAATCTTAATATTTAAGTAGCTGTATTCGATGGTAACTGAGAATACGGATTAAAAGCCCAGAACACATTGGCTCAACGCATTCGGCGAATGTGTACCCTATTGGACGAATATTGTCATTTGAACATTCGTCTGGTGGGAGGATTTGGCCATGGCTAGTTACCACCCTACCCTCAAAGACGTGCCGCCAAGTGATTTAGCGTTCCGGCACGATGGCGTGTAGAAACCGATTAGGGGTATGGGTTGAATTTACACTGCCATACCCCTTCCAAGTTAGCCCGCTACCATCTTAGACTGCACTTACCATCAGGTGAGATCGCAGTCAAGGACTATCTTGTCATCAAAAAACATTTACCGCGAGGCCTTTGTTAGCCGAATTTTAGTCAAGTACATTGGTGCAATTTGCAAACAGTGTTTACATTAAGCAGCATTCGTCGATCATGTTAGACCATTGTGTCCTGGGGCCATAAGAATAGAAATGAGACTTACGTAATTTCAAAGACGAACACAAAAGTCGAGAGATCTTTCAAAGATTTCTTTGTAAGATTGAATATTGCATTACGTATATATTCATTAATGGAAATAACGATCATGCTCGGTTTTACTTTAAAAAGCTTTGTAGGTGGAGCGCGCTTGCCTAGAAAATGCCTATTCTTGAAGGTAGTTTTAAAGTAAAATCGAGTTTTGCTCTCGCAGTCGTCCTAGTGTATTCGATATAATAACAGTGTCAGTTATCCTAATAGATTTATACATATCAAAAATTTCCGGCAGGATTCGAACCCACATCCCTCGGCAATCGCGCCCTGAGTGTGTTAACCGTTTATAAATCTATTAGGATATTTTCTTTAAGTGAAGGTTAACACTTTAATTTAAAAAAAAAAAATGTCAGTTAGGTCGCGCGTCGCCAGTCGCCGGTGTACTCCGATCATACCCGCTGTATCTCAAACAGCTTCACGTCCGTGTCGTACCATATCGGCGGGTCCACGTTACTGCAATATAGTATGAAAAGTACAATATTGTAGGTTAGATCTACAATGGGGATGTTAACACTAATCACAAATTAATGTTAAGTGTTAATTTTATGATTGTTTGTAGGATTAGAATATCGAAAATCACATTTTTGTAATTTAATGTAACTTAACTAGCTTTTGCCCCCGCGACTTCGTCCGCGTGGAATTTTTCCTGAATTTTCTTTGCTATAAACCTCACGGAGCCCGAGACCTTTCCAACGAATGCAAAACCGTGGAAATCGGTTCGTGCGTTCTGGAGTTATAGCGTCAGGAAGGAAAACCCGACTTATTTTTATATAGTAGATAAATTTATTAAAAATGATTTTAAATGCTATATTTATAATCTGATGTCACGTGACTGCAAACGCCAAGAAGAGCTTGTGACGTCACTAGACGAACCGCGAAACAAACGGAGTGATTATAGGTATAGTACGCGCCACGAAAGAAGTCCCGCGGCCATCAGGTGGAACTAATAGATTTTACATACAATAATTGCCTAGACATACGACTACTAGCGCCGCCTCTATGGGACTTCTTTCGTGGCGCGGACGGACCGATGACGTCATGTCAGTCAAGTGACAGTTGTAGAGTGTTTTAGCCGGATAATTCAAAATTAGTCTATTTTTGTATATTTTCTCATCGAAAATACCAATATTTTTAAATAATATATATTTTTTTATGGTAAACAAGAGTCAATCTTCAAAATAAAAGCAATTCCGAAAAATTGTTAACATCCCTATTGTGCTTTTTTCCTTGGATAGGACATCCACTTTAAATGCTTATAACATCAAATGAATGAAATTAAATGAATGAATGAAATGAATGAAAAGTCGATTTCGAGTTTTTTTTATATGAATAGCGGGAAAACGAGCTGGCGGGTCGCCTGATGTAAAGTGACTACCACCGCCCATGAACACTTTCAATTAGGTCTTTGTTCTATTGGATGAGCGATACATATACGACAAGGCTGACATAATTCAAATTCGACGACGAGAGAATTCTCTCGTTAGAGAGTATCATGTGAGGAGCTGGCGAACAAAAGGGCGTAATTACCTAATTTTCTCAAACAACTTTTTTCATGAAATCGTGTTCTTATCATACCTCTCCATCTATAACGTTCAAAAAAGTCTGTCAAAACGGCCTAAAAGTTGACGATTCCGTTCAAAACGTGAACCTAGTGTTTTAGTATTTTGCCTCTACTGTAAAATTTAATATCTTACAATTACCCCTTTTTGTGAAATCGTGTTCTTAGCATACCTCTCCATCTATTACGTGCAAAAAGTCAGTCAAAACGGCCTAAAAGTTGTATAAAAAGGGACTTAAAGTTGACGATTCCGTCCAAAACGTGAACCTAGTGTTTTAGTATTTTGCCTCTACTGTAAAATTGAATATCTTGCAATTACCCCTTTTTGTTCGCCAGCTCCTCATGTTCTGTGAAAGAATTTTTGAAAATTCAACCCTTATGGGGGTAAACGACAGAGTTATTTCAAAAGGTTGTAAGGCGCTCACCGTATGTAGATGACGCCCCACATGTAGGTGCGGAACCAGGCGGCCGTGCCCGCGTTGGCCTGGTACTTGCGGATGAGGATGGGGTGCGGCACCGGCAGCAGCCCCACCAGCGTGCCGTGCTGCAGGAACCGCAGGATCTCCGACTCGTCCGTCAGGCCCCTGCCGACCGACACGTGTACTTCACCGAACAGGGCTACAAGTGTGTCAGGCCCTTGCCGACCGACACGTGTACTTCACCGAACAGGGATACAAGTGTGTCAGGCCCCTGCCGACCGACACGTGTACTTCACCGCACAGGGATACAAGTGTGTCAGGCCCCTGCCGATCGACACGTGTACTTCACCGAACAGGGATACAAGTGTGTCAGGCCCCTGCCGACCGACACGTGTACTTCACTGAACAGGGATACAAGTATACCAACTGTAGCGACTACGGAACAATGGATGTAACACCATATCGCTCATTTGCGACAAGGGTGACATAATTCAAAATTCACCAAATTTAGTGTCGAAAATTTATACTTTTTGCTATAAAAACAACATTACGCTAAGCACAAAAAAATAAGAGCGAGAGAGATTGTGACTTAATGCTCTGTCGCTTTGTTGGCCGCTGTGTTGTTTCGAGACCGCAGCATCCACAAAACATTACTCTCTAACGAGAGAATTCTCTCATCAATTATGTCACCCTTGTCGCAAATGAGCGATATGTCACCAGGATCATAATGACGAACCGATTGACATCTCATTCATCAAAGACGTGCCGCCAAGCGATTTAGCGTTGCGGCACGGTGGCGTGTAGAAACCGATTAGGGGTATGGGTTGAGTTTACACTGCTATATCCCTTCCAAGTTAGCCCGCTACCATCTTAGACTGCATCGTCACTTACCATCAGGTGAGATCGCAGTCAAGGGCTACCTTGTCATCGAATAAAAAAAAAAAAAAAATCGGCTCAGTAGTTTAGGCGCCACACTGGAACATTCAACAACTTTTGACTTTGCCATAGTCACGTAAAAAAGGCAGCCTTTGTAGTAACCAATATTGTAGTTGTAGTAGCGCGTTCCATCATAGGATGCATCTTCGCTTGCTATCGGGTGTGATTACCACCAAGCGCTAGTCTATACTATTAGGAGACGGTTCTATTTAAGTCATAACTACCCACAATAATGTGGGTGACGCAGCATAGTTGCATCTATAAATGCGAGTGCACAGTTGTGCACGAGGCTTATTCTCTCTGCACCCGTCGAACGGGAAACTTGTTGGTCACTATTTGGAGTAAGATTGTTCTTTTGTTTTTATATTTGTCGTAAAGTGTGAAATTGTTAACAGTTGTGCGTGATGTAACCTCTCTATTGAATTGTTGTTTGGAATTATGTAAATTTGAGTGTAAATTGAAAGTAAATAAGGCCAGTGTTATATTCCGACTGTTATTATCCTGACTTGCTAAAATTTTAATAAATTCCGCTTCTGATTTGCTAAGAATACATTAAAAAAAGTAATCCAACACTAATATTAATAAATGAATAACTCCAATTTTTTTATTACATCGCTAACCCTTGACTGCCATAAGGTCTATTATTTATTTATTATGTAAAGATACAGACTAAGATGGCTCCGCGCTTGCCTACAAAATACTCACTTGTCGATGCAGATCTTCTCGACTTGCGGCACCAGCACTTGCAGCAGCCTCATGATGGTCTGCAGCGGCAGACGGCCGCGCCACGATGACACCCACTCGCCGCTAGGCCGCCACTCGTCCGCACTCTCCCCACTCACGCTAGTGTCTGTTCCGACCCGTAGACTCTCCTTCTATGGAGAGAAAATGTCCCTTAACAGCCCTTTAGGATTGGAGTTTTCGAAAATCTTTCTTTAGCATGCTTTATGGCACCCTCGAGGGTAGATACTAAATAGTATCTGCCCTCGAGGGTACTCAAACAATATTTCTTTTATATTTTAAAATGGTCGATTTGAAAAGGATGTAGAAGTTAAAGGGGTTTTTTTTATTATCTTAAATTTTAGAGGACTTTCGTTCGACACGGACACAGTTACTATAAAATCAATTCACAGCCGATAGTTGGAGTGCTCCTGCAATGCTACTAACCATCAAAAGTGGAGGAGCATAGCGCGGGAGGCGGTGCGACCCAAAACTAAGGAGACCGCATCATCTTATCTTATTCTATTCTCACATGTGCAATACTGTGCGCGGCCTCGTCGTCGTCGTCGCGGCGCCGCTCGGGGCTGCGGTCCTCGCCGTCGCCGCCGGAGCGCTTGGGCAGCAGCTGCTCGCGCGCCGGCGGGTGCGCCGACTCCCGCTCCGTCATCGTCGCGATCGCTGGGGATTATCCGCACTATTACTATTTGACACTTACCACACTAACAAAAACACTGCACATCATTTCAAAAAACTTTGATTAAGAAAAATACAAATTCAGTATATAACACGAGCACCAGTTGGAAATAGCGAGTTGCAAGGTCCTAGTGGCGCCATCCAGTGAGTAAATAGTAAAACAGTCATAAACATTCCGGTCACAAACAACATCAACATAAATGCGAAAGTATGTTGGGTTGTCTTTTAATCACGCAGGTGTGTAATAACTTGTATGACTATAGTCGAAGACTTGTAGTGACATAGGCTAAGGCTTCCACGGAGTTTGTAAAAATCTAACTTCACGCATACGAATTACTTAAGTAATGGCCAAAAGCTACATTATATATACGTAGGTACGTATATATGTGGGATCAAGTACTGTAAAACAATGTTAGTTGTAGTTTTTGTTTTTTTGTTGGTAACATTGTGCTACCCAAAGATTTATTGTTTGTGGTAATTAATGCCTTATAATTTTTAGTCTGTGTTTTGGTTGTCAAAATAGATGAATGATGTTTGTTATGTTTCATTTTGTGGAAATTAAAAAAGTGAGTGATCTCACATATATATACATACGTACGTGTGTGTGTGTCTATATATAATAGTCCGAATTAGGTTCTTATGGTAAGAAAAACTGGAAAAGTTGAGCAGAAAATTTTCAAATCCGGGATTATAATTGTTACCTGGAATATCAGGTAGAGTAGCATTTAGTGTGCCAGGTTCGGCCGGCTGCGCGGGCCTCGAGCCTTCCATGGGGGCTTCGGCCACCGACTCCGAGCTGCGAGACCTATAACGCAGCACCAACTACACTATTGGACAGATTACTAAAAGAAGTATAGAAAATTGACGTCATACATTAGAAAAAAGATTGCGTAAATCTAGAAAAAAAATAATTTCAAATGTTACGCCATCGAATAGGATATTTGACTGTTGTAAAAATCTGGATTTTCATTAATTACAGTGGAAAATATAACATATATATCATTTGTAGAAACAGAAAATACATCGGTCAACTAACAAATAAGTTATAAAGCTATTTTACTGCGACTGTATCAGTCTCTTTCTAAAACGACATTTTCAAGTTAAAAAAAAAAAACCTAATTCAATACAACTACACGAGTAACATTTAAAAACTTCTAAAAATTTATTTTATATGATTTCATGAAAAACTGCATATTTGTATAGAATTGCGGCTGCATTTATAGTGTTCTTACTGCATCAATGCATTTTAGCCAATAGCGAGCAAGCACCAGCCAATCAGAGGCGATTGCGGTCACGACACTGTAGTAATCAGTTTCATGCGTCATGCTCGTGAACGGGTGCCACCAACGGGAATGGGTCTGCTTTGTTTGCCCGTCTTGACATGCATTGGATTGTGTATGCATTTTTGAAGCTTCATTGTGGAAGCACTGTATGTGTATATAGCATAGTTTTGTTACCTATTGTAATTTTTTTTTTTTTAAAGAGCAACTGCTGAGTTTCTTACCGGCAGAATCTGCATTCCGAACGTGATAAACGTGAACGCCGATAGATTTATGACGTGTCATAAGAGCCACAAGTTGGCCTACATGAAATAAATGGTTTTTGAATTTGAATTAGACGATCCCAAAGGAGGTTTTATCTGCACTGGCTCACCTCGGCAACGCCTTGGTGGTGTGGTGGAGGCCCTTGCCCTTGGCGGCGGCGAGCGAGCGCGCGATGGCCGCGTGCTCGTGCGGCAAGTTGGCCAGGTTGTGGAACACGGCGCGCTTGCGGATTATCGTGTACACCAGGTTGGAGTTGCCTTTTAACATGTTACAACATGTTGAGCAACTAAGTTTATGAGGGAAACTCGACCGATCCGTAGAACAAAGTCTCATCTGCTAAAACAACTTGAAATTTGACCCTTAAAAGTCACATTTGCAAGGCTCAAATCTCAAGTTATGAATTTAGCAGATGAGACTTTGTTCTACGGAAAGGTCGAACTGAATACTACCCGTTCATTTCAAGTTGGACGTCTATAAAATAAAATCACATGTCGTATAAAATCACATGGTACTGTACAGTTGACAAGAAAATAATAATTGTATTTTTCTGACTGCCGCTTGACGCGAGGATCGGTAGTCTACCTTAGGAAATGTCCCTTCTTTGAGACAGCAAAATATCACAACTTCTCAGAAATGCTAAGCTGAGACAATACCTCAATATGGCACTGTTTCTATACATTGACTTGAATCTATAGTGGTAGATTCATTTGACGATTACAAAACACTTTCTAAAAGTTTATTTGAATAAAAAATTATTCTATTCTATTAACAAACTTATTTTGCTGTCTGCCATTCCAGAAAAATGCGTATGGTACTATATCAGATCTGAATAGATGCAATAAATAGTTCGTTGAACTCACCATCAAACTGATATTGTATCATGTTATTGAACATCTCTAGCAAAAAGAACACGAGGTGATGATGATGCGGCCGCGAGAACAGGAACCAGGGCGTGCTAAACGCTTCCAGCAAATGTAGGAGCTTTGTCGATGAGACCATTGACAAGGTCTTCAGGTATGGGGATACTGGAACAATAGTGGGATGTTTTGTACATCATAATCATTTCGCTTAGCCATAAAATGACTCTAAAACCTTGGAACTATCTATCTAATCCAGTGTAACTAACACTGATACTTACTTATTATGATGTTCAACTTAAAAAAATATTTTTGTAACTTACACAATATTTAATTAGTGTATTATGACGAAGTCTCCAAAAATAAAGCCAGAGTTCCAGTATAGATTATGTTCACAATTATTATTAAAACAGTACCTATATTAAGTTGCGGGTTGTTTTTGATGCAAGTTCTAACTCAGTACCAGATGAATCCTTACACTACCTATACAAGTCGGGCATCGTATTGACGGTCGGCTGGCTTTAATAAAGATTATGGCAGGTTTATCTGCTGTGGGTTGGTCTTAAAATGATTGATACGTTGTGACGATCGAGATCACCTCTGATTGGTTGAATTTATCCCATTCTTATACTTCGTACGTACAATTGTCACACTTTAGCAATCATTCTTAGAGAGTACCACAGCTGCCGCCCTTACCATAATATTACAAACGTGTTGCCTCTTTCTACGATCGATAACGGTAAAGCAGGGGTTTCCAAAGTTTTTTTATCACGCTTCTCTTCTGAAAGGATAGGACGTGCTATAAAAAAATTTTAGGAGCCCCTGCTTTAGCGTTATCGATCGTAGAAAGAAACAACACGTTTGCAATATGGTTAGGGCAGCTGAGCTGAGACTGTAACAATCATTTAGACAATCCCACAGCTAAGGGAAGATGTAAATATATATTGAGGCCGATGCTCGTGGCCGGCACTTTCATATGCACTGTAACTGAGATGTCCATAGGCTCTGTGGCCAAGATATTTACGATCACTCACCATTGACTAGGATAGTGAGCAGGCAGTCGAACAAAGGCTGCAGCCGCTGGTGGCCCGTGGTGATGATCTTGTGGAATACCACCACCAGCAGGTCGGCGTGCGTGCCCGTGAACACCGGGATATCCATCGGCACGGTGGCAGTGTAGGGCTTATTCAGACGCACGCCGAAGTTGCGCTCCCCAGACAGAAGCAGCAGGATAAATACGCCAATGTGCATTAGCCCTACGCGCGCTGTTGACAAAACCTCAAGTATTAAACTCAACCTTTATGTTGCACCATACTACCCTCACACCTAATTTAACTCCTCTCACCGATGGTTGCCTGGTAGATTGCTCAATACATAGTAATAAGGCCGCCTTTGCATGCGTAGTTTTAAGTTGTATTCAATCTTGTTTCTTTCTCATGTGCAATAAAGTTTTTGTTAATCTATTTATCTATAAAAACATGCCGTAATTTAGTCTAGTCGTAGTCTAGTCTTAGTGAAACGAACCGCTAAGGTGTGGAACGCATTTCCAACTTCTGTTTCCGGCCACGTATAACTTGAGTGCCTTCAAGACAAGAGTGAATAGGCATTTTCTCGGCAAGCGCACTCCAACCTAGAACTCATTCCTTATTAAGCTGTCGATATCACGACCTGTCGATTTGCTGAGACTTCGATCTTATAAATTCGATTTATTGAATTTTCGTTTTCATAAGCTTTCGATCTCGTAAACTTTTATTATGATGCAAGATCCATATCAAAAACTATCGATTTAATGTGTTCAATCTAAAGAGCTTCGACCCACGATTTTATTTTAATGTTTATATGCCAGTCAGTTAACATAGGTATTTATATTATGTTTAGAATACTTACACTGGTCGGCGCGTGAGTCGTTCAGATGGTACAATATAGGCACTAATACTTCTAGGACATCGCTGCTTTTCAACACATAGTACATGAATTTCTGAAACAAAATTAGAATGATTTAAATAAGTTTTTATAATAAATTACATTACATTATTTATTTTTTTCATTTTATTTATTAATCAATAAATTTAAAAATACACCTAAATCATTATTATATCTGAATCACATTTATTTAAATGTCAGATTCAATTACTACTGAATATTTTTATTACTAGATTTTTGAATTGATTTTTTTATCACTGGGAGTTAATCTGCATAGAGCTGAGCATTTACAAAATCAAAATCAAACTCAAAATTTATTTATTTCATGTATGTCAACTTGTAGCTCTTATGACACGTCATAAATCTACCACCGGTTCGGAATGCAGATTATGCTGAGAAGAGCTGGCAAGAAACTCAGCAAGCAGTTGCTCTTTTCAAAAAAAAATTTTTTTTACAATAGGTAACATGTATACAGTGTTACCTTGTTATAATCGCAGCACTTCCAGAACAGAACCAGTAGTTCTTGGTGCAGAGCCACCTTCTTGCTGGAGTTGGGTAAGTAGGTCTGCTGCAGCGGGTTGTTGAGAAGCCTGGTCACTCCGCGCAGCGCAAACTGGAAGTCCTCATCGCGGTGTATCCGGGATAGGTAGTTTATGAAGAGGTTGTCGGGGAGCCTCTGTTTAGACAAGTGTAAATTGAAAATTTAAAACACCCCCACATGAGAAATTAAAAAAAAAATGTAATTCGCCATTTTGTGGTGGCGGCCATCTTGGATTTGAAAATTTTCCCAGTGTACCATATTCTACTAGTCAAGGCTTTTTTTGGCGTAGTGGTGAGCGCTTTGGTTTTATAACTGAAAGGTCTTGGGTTCGATTCCCGACGGGGCAATTTGGGAATTATAATTTCTGAATTGTGTCTGGTCTGGTCTTGTGGGAGGCTTTGGCCGTGGCTAGCTACCACCCTATCTAGACGTGCCGCCAAGCGATTTAGCGTTCCAGCACGATGGCGAGTAGAAACCGATTATGGGTATAGGTGGAATGTACACTGCCATACCTATTCCAAGTTAGCCCACTACCTTAAAATTCTTCAATCTTAAATTGCATCGTTACTTACCATCAGGTGAAATCGCAATCAAGGACAATCTTGTTATCAAATAAATAAATAAATAAATAAGCTAATCACTGTCTTATATTCAGCCAATCACCACAAACTAAGACTGTAGCAACAAAATTAATTTCAGCAGTAAAGAATCCTACCTCATCAGAATCCTCGTTGATTGCATTGCTTGTGTCGTGATCCAATGTTACTATGAGGACTTGAAGGGCTACCTGTGAAGAAGCATAACATGCTATAACAACACTTCATGACGCTTTTAGAGCATTTTCTAAGATCTACGGATTTCATCATGCAAATGGACTTAATGAAAATGAATTTACTGTTACAATTAATGGAAAAAACTTGGAAATACTCTACTTTGGAATCCTGTTAATCCTATTATTTTAATAATATTATAAATGCAAAAGTTTGTATGTTTGTTACTCAATCACGTTGCAACGACTTAACCAATTTGGCTGTGGCACAGAAATATATTATATTCTGGAATAACACATAGGCTACTTTTTGTCCCGGGAAATAAGAGAGTCACCACGGGATTACAAAACCTTAATCCACGCGAACGAAGCCGCGGGTATCATCAAGTAGTAAAATAAAATAAATTAATATTACATCTCATACCCTGACGACTGATGTACACCCTTCTTAGTACACTTAATATTGTGATAGGCAACTATGGAACCCCACTCTCTACACGTCGCTCATTTGCGACAAGAGTGACATAATTCAAAATCGACGATAAGAGAATTCTCTCGTTTATGACGATTTTACGAGAGTAATGTTTTGTGGATGCTGCGGTCTCGAAACAACACAGCGGCCAACAAAGCGACAGAGCATTAACTCACAATCTCTCTCGCTCTTATTTGTTTTTATAGCAAAAAGTATACATTTTCGACACTAAAATTGGTGAATTTTGAATTATGTCACCCTTGTCGCAAATGAACGACGTGGCCTGGCACGCAATTGGCCGTTTATTTCTATCACTGGTTGTATGTACCTCAACCAGCGGCTCCAGGGTGTCAGCGAACAGCAGGTGGTTGTACGGCAGGCCCAGCCCCACGGGGTCGTAGGAGCACACCGTGTTCAGCAGCGACGTGAACAGCGGCAGCGCGTGCCGATTCTCGGGACTGGTCAGATACCTGCACCGGAAACCCACCATCATTGCCCCATCAACATTTTGCTGGAGCTGGATTATGAAAACACGGAAAAACTACTTCCCGTTCTGAAATGGCACATCCACTCATGATAATACTCACACATTTTTTCACATAAACACTCACACACCCACTCACTTGTATGCTCATATTCTCATAATCATTAAATATAGTAATAAAAAGTTAAATTGTATTGAAAATTGTATTGTTAACACATAAGGATAATGTAAGGGGAGAGAACTGTTGCCTATATTACGAGTTCTGAACTTATCTTAGGCAACTGTGTCTCAACCTAACAAAACATGGATCATTGTACTTAACTCATGACCTTACTTCATTAAATTTCATTTTTTTTAAAGAATATTAGCCAAGCTGAACTTGACTTATATTCTCCTCTCCCATTCAAATAAGCGAATGTGCTAGGAATGGGTACGACAATAGTGCAACGGGTAGGATTCAAACCTGTGACCTTTCAGTTTTCAGTCCGCACCTTTAACCTTTGGGCTATTGAGGCTTCAAATTGACCAAGTGCTCTATTTGTTAATATGTGAATCTCGGTTCATTGACTCCCCTTTACTCTGTTGTGAAGGGACAGTCTAACGAAACTTTGCGAGTAGGTTACACTCATGCTGAGATCTATAGAGCGTGCTCTGACTTAAGATAGAGTTAAAACAAGGCACAAATATGCTCTGACATAAATCTGTCTCGTTTTAACTCTGTCTTGAGTCTGAGCAGAATGAAAGTACGGTTTATGAATTTCAGTCTTAGATTGAAATCTATAAACAACTTAAACTCAAAACAGAATTAAAACGAGACAGATTCATGTCAGAGTATATTTGTATTTTTCTTTTTTTAATCAAATTAATTTTGATACAATAGATCTGATAAAGTATAACATCATACCTAATCAGCAATATTACACAACTAGTACATTACTGTTATGTATGCCTAACTACAATTCTATATCATTGATACGACTATATTATGCTTTCAAGAATGTCTGTTATTTGAAATATTTTTTAAATGATGTCTTGCCTTAGTTTAATGTGGTGAGGTGAAAGCGGACTAGCATGGAAGGGTATAGTATTATTTTTAACAGGTTAAAAATAAAAAAAGTTCACCTAACTGACACAATCCGGCCACAGCAGTCAAATTCCACACAGATTATGCATCTGATTGTTAATAAGATGGCTCCCTCGCTACCATCTATGCGACGCTCCGCTAGAGGGCTAGACAGTGCCAGTTTCGATATAGATGCGCCTTGTTGGTCTAGTGGTTAGCAAGTTTGACTACGGATAACTAGGTCCCGGGTTCAACTCCTGGGTCGGACCAAAAATGTCTGTAGTGAGTCACCCCCTTAGAGAGCACATAAAGCCTGCTGTCGTCCTGATCTCTTTCCAGTCGTGTCGGATTTTCCGCCCCATCGGGCTATGAGAGTGAGGGAATAGAGCATGCACCTGTGTTTGCGCCTACTTGAGCACTATAATATCTCCCGCGCAGATGGCTAATTTCTGTGGAGATTATACTTGCCGCCGTGGTCGGATTCGGTCGGAAGGACATTATACAGATGCGCCCACGAACATGTAACCAGTAATCAACTTGTAAGTTGTAACCGGTTTCAAGGCCGTCCACTCACGCGATCCACTTGTTGTGATGCGTGGCGGCCTGGCTGGCGGGCTTGTAGATGGTCTCGCTGAAGCAGGTCAGCAGCAGCCGCAGCAGCTCGGTGCGCGCCGCCTCGTGCTGCGCGCAGCGCGGCGGACTGCGCGCGAACCCCACTCCGCCCGCCCAGATGTACTCGCAGCTATCTAGTGAGGACAACTCCTCTGCACGCTCCTACAACGATATACATACAGTCAAAACTCAACAACAAACAACGAACAATTGTACAAAGAAAAACTAGAAGTAAAAGAATACATACTAATAAAAAAAAAAATGGTAAGGTACATTAAAGCTTAGCGAAATGAAGACACATAAATAATAAAAAGCGACTCTGACCACCACATCAGAGGAGAGAGAGAGAAAAAAAAACTCAGAAGTGGTTAAAACCATCTTTTGACTGCGAAAATCAGACAAAAGTGGCTTGGACTCTCGATCATTCATGAACATAAACATTATTATCATATTCTGTAGGTATACATATGTATAATATTAGGAGCCAAATATACTTACTGGACCAGATCTCTTGGTGCTCACTACTGTGAAATCTGGACAAAACAGAAGATCCTGCAATACAATGAACAAGTTATTGTGGTGCCAATATTACCTTACATTTATATTTTCATAATTTTCACAGGAACTCTTATTTTCCGCGATAAAAGTAATAAATCTATCCATGTGCCAAATTTCAGCCAAATCGGTTCATTCGTTGTGGTGTGAAGGAGTAACAAACATATACACACACACACGCATGCACGTACGCACACACACAAACTTTCGCCTTTATAATATTAGTGTGATTGTACACCAAATAAACAAAATAATATGACTTAAAACAACAATAAATTACACCAAAGCACAAATTATCAAAAAACACTTAGATTTATTTTTGCTTATTTAAACTGATGACAATTTTTGTTGTGGTGAACCCCACTAAGAAATGCAGAGTCTACCATCTAATCTAATGGATCCTATCTAATAGATGTATTGTAACTTACACATATGGCGTTAATGAGTGACTGTGCAAGTGGCACAGATTCGTTTTCAGCTGCTGCTGGCAACGAGGACCAGAAGAAGCCGTGCCATTCTGGTTCCTCTAGCATGTAGGGCAGCACACGTGTCAACAGCCGAGCGCAGTTCAGAGCTAATTACAAGAAACAAAATTTATATTGTACCTCAAGTCTTCAAGTGAAGCCCAATCTAAGAGTGACACAGACCAATAAAGAGCAGCAAGAAAATTACAATATTATGCCTTGAGAGTGACATAGGCTGAAGGTGCCCTTTATCCCAAATAAAAGCAATAACAAAGCTCAGTACTTATAGAAGCAAAACATGCCACTCCATATTGAAAAATTATTTTGGCTGAAAAGAGCTAGACCCAATGTCTTGAAACTATTTCAAAATAAATGATGATCAGCCATGACTTAATCATACTATGAATGGCGAAACAAAACCGAGGAACTTAGCTATGACCTTATAACTATTTTCCCACTGTTAAATTTAAAAAAACAAAGTAGAATAAGCCAATACCAGTCTGCTGTTCGCGCTGCGTTCTGCAGCTGCTGTCTACGATTTTCACTAGTTTTTCCACGGCCTTGTAAACAAGCGTCGCCAAGTTGTTTGGGGACTCCTCTCGCAACGCGCGTATTTCAGCTCCAGGCGCCAAAGCGAACACATCCTGCACATTTGTCACACTCTCCGACCAGAACTGATCCCAGAAACTCTCGTCAGACGCGTCGACAGGCTAAAATTCAAAAAATCAATCGATAAAAAGGGTGACAAAAGTTTGCAACAACGAAACACTTTTTAACGCTGCGTAGGCGGTGAAAATCTAGCACACCTGTGTTTTGGATGTGAGCTGAACAACAGCCTTCCTAAAGTTCAATTTCGTGTCCGCGTTGCCCATTACTGTTATAAATTTATTTTAGAAAAACATTAAAGTTATTTCCACCACACGTCTACACAAAACAAAATTACAATCACAGATTGCTATAAATTATAGTTGCTTGAGCCCTGTGACAGTTGTCAGATTGACATAAATAGGGTTGTGGCAATGTTGAAACTTGAACTCTTAAGAGAGTTTTATCCCGGAAAATAAGTTTTCCGGGATAAAAAGTACCTAGTCTATGTGTTATAATTTAATCAATAGGTACCTATCAGCGCCGTTCAGTCGTTAGGTATAGTACCTAACGACTGAACGGCGTGATTGAGTGACAAACCATCCATCCATATTCCTTCTTTCTATAGGTAGGTAGGTACCTATTTTATGTTGCGCTGTTGTTGAACTCTAATAAGTAGGTACCAACTACCTACCTACTTCCATGGAACTATGACGTACAATTAGTACGCGCCGTAGAGAGAGAAGACATAGAGTCAGTGACGATTTCTTTCTCACTCACACTAAAAAGAGAGCAGAAATAAAGTTATTAATGTGATAAACAGAGACGCAGCTACCCAATTTTTTGTCCCTCATCGTGTAACCAGTTTTTTTCAAGGTCGACACACTTTTGTGCGAAACAAACTGACAGTTAATAAGAAAATTTAGTATCTATGTGTGTTGCCAGCTTTAGGTACCTATACAATGTCCCGATTTTCCCTATCCTACTTATATTATAAATGTGAAAGTTTGAATGTATGTATGGCCATCCATACATACATCCAAATTTCAGCCATATCGGTTTAGTGTGGCGTGATTGAGTAACAAACATATGGATGTTTGTTACTCAATACGCCACACTAAACCGATATGGCTGAAATTTGGCACGGAGATAGGTTTTTTTAGTAATGTCCTCTGACATACCGTAACGACGGGTTACTTTGGCTACTTTTTCAATTTTTTTTTTAATTTTTGTTGAAACAAAATAAAGTCGTGATGGAAGAAATGAATATTATGAGAAAAGAAAAGAAAGATGATGGATACTAGAATATAATATATGTCGGCGATGATTAAAGTGTATTCAGTTAGATAGTGTCGGTTTCTGTTCTGAATCATCCTGAAGTTTCGTTCGAATGTCCAACGACCAGTCGAGAACTATTGGCGATCTTAAGAATTATTTTATTTACAAAGTTCTTAATTTTTAAAGCCATTTTTAAATAGCTAGAGGCAGACTTTTAATGTTTTTTTTTAAATAATTATTAACTTAAACTATGAAGAGTTGCAGTTTTATACGACTGCCTGAAAAAAGGAATATACTGTTAATTTCATTAATGATGATTTTGATGACTAAATATACAATTTTTGTTGCTTTTAATTCAATAGCATTACTCGATCGAAGGAAAATTTTAACTGTTCATTAAAAATTATTTTGTGTAACATTCTTACTAGTAACGAAAAAAAATTTTCCTTTGTGTTACATACATCTTTTTTCAAAGTGACTCACATATGCTAAATTTCTATTCGGCATTTCAATATTTTTTTAAGGAGCAAATAATTATCTAGTGAATTGGTCCTATGAAACTACATTAAAAAACTTTAGTATAAAAAAAATATTTTTAAAAAACCGACTTACGTGTACAAACTAAAATTATTTTATACTTTTAAGTGGTGGTTGAAGTTAATATTGTGTGCAATAAAGAATAATAAATTCTTTATTGCACACAATATTAAGATATATGTAAAAAATAGAAGCTTACCCTAATAGGTATGTCTCTCCCAGACAACCTTATATGTGTAGGTATGTTATTTAAAAAATAAAACAGTTCAGCATCTGTTTTGTCGTTTTATTTAAAAATCCTGGGAAGAATTTTCCATCTAATTTGGGGTACTAGGGGAGTGCAGTTATTGTGGCAACATTAAACTCGAACTTGTCATGTGACGTCATCGTTACGTCATGTTATCTCTATTTCAGTCGCGGTTACACAGTACCTTGGTCTATTGCCTTCTCTGTCTACGGTACGCGCAGAATCTATAGTAATCTGTGGTACTACGATAAATGCACGGTTCGCACTTCACTTGTCAAATGTCAATAGAAAATTGAACAAGCCGAAAAATTGCGAAAAATGGCTGCTGTGAATTTTGTTCGAAGTGCTTTTAATGGTTTACTACGAAAATCCACGACATACAAATGTGGGACAATATGCAGGTTATCCACAATAGCCTTGCAACAAAAAATTCCCATTAAATCTATCGTTAACGCTTATAACATTGAGCACACACAGAATGTGGTAAGATATTTTTCGATCAATACAAATTGATTTATTTGCCATAACTTGTTTTGTTGCATATTATTTTGAGTTCAATTCAGGTAATAGATGTTATTTTGTGTAGAGCATAATTGCTTCTTTATTTTAAAACGTCAATAACATAACCTAATTCTCTTATTGCATAACGTTTGAACAATGATGCAAAATGTTTAGGTACTAAAACAGCGTACCCGACAATACGCCACCGGGCCCGTTCATAAGATAACCGAGTCGGAGATCCAAGACCGAGTGCTCAAAGTGTGCAAGGCTTACGACAAGCTCGTGTCAGTACAGGTACAGATAGATTTATTTTTTCAATTTTGTTTCAGAATCGGAAAATCGTTCGCCCCTACAGCCACGCGCCCCCGATAACACTCGATCTTCTCAGGCAAAGAGTGATTCTAGTACTCCAACTTTATGACAAAATTAACCCTGAGAAGGTATTCTGACCTTTTAAAACTAATAGTGACATAGTTACATACTTACCTAAACATCAGTGTACATTTGCAGTTAAATAAAACTTTAAGGTCACTTATTAACACTTCTTAATATAAACGATATAATACCATCAATTGATTCAAATAAAAAAAAATATGGAACATGGCAGTTTTGCCTATACTATTTTAAATTTTTTGGTAGGACTACTTTTAGACTAGTGCAGTGCCTTTATCTTTTGTATGTTTTTAGGGTTCCGAAAAAAAACTTCGGAACCCTTATAGGATCACTCCGTTGTCCGTCTGTCTGTCAGTGTGTCACCACCGTTTTTCTCGAAAACGGCTTATGATACTAAGTCGAAATTTATACTGAATATAAAGTTCAATGGTCTCGTAGTGTTTTAAGAATATCAAGCTTATAGCTTAACTCAGTGAAAAGTTACAGCTTTAAAACCACGGCTTTCTCACTATTAAAACAAATTAAGGGACATCTTCCAAAAATCGTTTCTTTCCACACCTAATTCTTAGTTTCATAGTAAGTCCCGTTATATTTTACAAACATCAGTATTAAAATCTTGCAAATTACGGAGATTTTGATACCTCTAAACCATTAATAGTACCTAAAACAGTAAAAAAAACAAAAAAAAAACGATAACTTACTATGGCTTTTAAATTAATTGCAACGCTAAGGCTAAAACAAACTATCGGATGCCGCGACTATAGCTGCGACTGATAAGTGTGCACAGTCGTTTGAGATCAGCAGGCCCATATTTCTATCGGACATCCGAACGCTCAAGGATCGCCAAAGGTTACGTTCGCGACTACGCCCGATATAGTGTCTAAAGTTCAATGGAATTTACTATCCAGCCGCGGCTTACGTGTCCGTTAGTTTGTTCAAAGCTTAACTTTTTAACGCGTCACGTCCACATGTCACTTGTCACAACTACAGATTCACAGAACACTAATAGAATTTTTTTTCTACTACAGATTATTATTACAACTTTTTTACACTGACCTCTAGAATTAATCTATGATTAACAGTGGACAGGCTGCTGTCTGTGCTGTGCTGTATGTCATTTAGTAAATTCTAGTACTATTATAGATTGTCCAATTCTTTATTTTCTTTTTGGCAGATCAAGAAATTTTGACTTTAGTGGCGCCTTCACACGTTACCGATTCGATTTGAAGTAATAATCGATTTTATTTAAGAAGAACTTTCAATCGATTTAATGAAATACTTTTTAATTTTGATTTAACGTACTTATATTTTATTATATATTTTTAATCACTTAGATAAATTAATTTGACATATGTTTGCGGTACAGACAAACAGAAAAAAATAATAAGTTGATTTGGGTTCTTTATCGATAGTAATAATAATTAAGGTTTGTGAAGGCGGAATGTGCTGCGGTGGAACAAATGGTTCCCGTAACCATTAGTTCCGAGGATGTAGGTTGCGCGGTCCGTTCGACCTCGAACTGGAAATGTCCGGGGCCGGATGGACTGCACAACTTCTGGCTGAAATGGTTCCGTAGTGCGCATTCTGTTTTGGCAACACAATTTCAGAGCGCCATTGACTCTGGATCGCTACCGACATTCATGACAACGGGTGTCACGTTCCTATTACATAAGTCCGGAAGTACCGCGGACCCAAAAAATTATAGACCAATTACCTGCTTACCTACTATCTATAAGCTACTTACAGCCATTCTGACCACAAAAGTAACTATGCATATAAATGCAAATAATATCTTGGCCCAGGTTCAGAATGGATGTAGGGCAAATGCCCGCGGTACAAAGGAACTCCTTCTCATTGACACTGCTATATGTCAACAGGTACGGCGAAACAGAAAAAATTTAGTGGCTGCTTGGATTGACTACAAGAAGGCATATGATTCGGTGCCTCACACGTGGCTCTTGGAGATCATGAAGTTGTATAAGGTCGATGCAACTTTATGTTCTTTTCTCGACTCATACATGAGACAGTGGATGACAGTTCTTCGTCAACCAGGAAACACTGAATCTTCTGAATCAGCTGAACCGATAAGGATTAAACGGGGTATCTTCCAGGGAGATAGTTTGAGCCCTCTATGGTTTTGCTTAGCCCTTAATCCACTCAGTACACTATTGATGGATTCAGGGTTAGGCTTTCGCCTTCGCAGAGGGGGTGAGGTCATATCTCACTTGCTTTATATGGACGATCTCAAACTCTTTGCATCAAAACGATCAGACCTTGTGAAATTGCTGAAGATCACTCAGAACTTTAGCAATAGCATAGGAATGGAGTTTGGTGTTGATAAGTGTGCGGTTGTCAATATAGAGCGAGGCAGAGTTGTGAACTCTGAGAATTTAGTACTTTCAGATACAGTAATTCTCAGATCTCTATGTGAAGGTGAGACATATAAATACCTTGGAATGTCAGAGGCTCTTGGTATTGAGGCAGGGACTGTGAAACAGGCAGTGGAGGAGCGCTTCTTTGGCCGCTTGAAAAAAGTCCTTAATAGTCTTTTATCAGGGGGTAACAAGGTACGTGCCTTTAATGGATGGGTCATGCCCTTACTCATATATACCTTTGGCATTCTAAAGTGGACTCAAACTGAACTGGACGCCTTGGATCGAAAGGTCCGAAAACTGTTGACAACATACCGTATGCATCACCCGCGTTCATCTGTTATGAGATTATACATCCCACGCAAGTGTGGGGGACGTGGTTTTCTGAATGCCAAGAACCTCCACAATCGTGAGGTGTGCAATCTTAGAGATTACTTTCTCAAGATGAGTGTGAGTATGCATAGGGATGTTGTCGCAGTTGATAAGGGTCTTACCCCGCTTGCCTTAGGCAAAGAGAACTGGCGCAAGCCCATAGTATTGAGCATTTCGGATCGCAGGGCTGTGTGGGAGAGTAAAGAGTTACATGGCAGGTTCTACAAGGCGTTAACTAGGCCGGATGTAGATCAAAATGCCTCTGTATCCTGGTTACAATTCGGTGACCTATTTGGGGAAACTGAGGGTTTTGTATGTGCAATTATGGATGAAGTTATCAAGACTAATAACTACCGGAGACACATTATGAAAGATGGTACTCTTGACATATGTCGAGCGTGCCATCGTCCTGGGGAGTCCCTCAGGCATATCGTCTCCGGTTGTTCTTATCTTGCTAACGGCGAGTACTTGCACAGACATAACCAAGTAGCCAGGATAATCCATCAACAACTTGCTCTTCAATACGGTCTTGTAGAAGATGAAATGCCATACTATAGGTATGACCCAGTGTCAGTTCTCGAGAATAGTAGTGCCCTGCTCTACTGGGATCGGTCAATTATCACTGATAGGTATATTGTAGCCAATAGACCTGATATAGTGCTAGTTGACCGATCAGCGCGTCGAGCGATAATTGTCGATATCACAATTCCACATGATGATAATCTGGTGAAGGCGGAAAAAGAAAAATTATCAAAATATTTAGACCTTGCCCACGAGATTACCGCCATGTGGAATGTTGATTCAACGATTGTAGTGCCGATGGTCGTTTCGGTCAATGGTCTCATAGCGAAAAGTTTCGATCAACATCTTAAGAAACTTTCGCTTAATACTTGGATCAAGAGCAAGATACAGAAGGCGGTACTCCTTGAGACGGCACGCATTGTGAGGAGGTTCCTCACTCTGGAGCCCTGACCACTGGCTGCTTGGGTCCCTATCCCGCAGCAAGTGGGACCCATTTATTTTATTGTTTTTAATGATGTTTTTATATTTATATTTGTATAATGTATATTTGTAATCATTTTTAAAAATAATAAGATAAATGTGTTTAAAAATAAATGATAGTAGTAATAATTAAGGTTTTCTTTCAAAATATGTTTAACTAGCGACCTGCCCCGACTTCGTCTGGGTTGAAATATTAAATATTTGTTTTTACGGGGCTGCGATCGCACAGAGCTTCTTATAGGAAACGATTGTTAATAAGATCACCACAGGAACCACAGGAATCTTCCGCGCCGATACCTGCCACCGTGCCCCGCCGCACCGGCTGGCACCATTTTATTATTTTATCACGCGGAAATATTCATTTTCTGATAACTCCGATATTAATTTAAATTGTATAGTGTATATAAATCAGATCAAGTTATTTATACCTTTGCCTTAATCCTTACCTAAATAAATGATTTCTCAAGCAAGGCAGTTTAAATACCTGTAAATTACTTTTTAGTTTATTAAAATCGGACATTCCATTCGAAACATATTACGAGTTTAATAAAATTGCTCAGTGAAATGTTTTTAAAAATTACGCGTTGATGTCAGTTGTCCTGCATTTACTGTACGTTTATGCCAAAATGTTTAAAAAATAAATGTCCAGCCGTGCGAAGCCAGGACGAGCCGCTAGTATTTAATAATTTTACTTGTTTCATTTGTATACCCAATTACGTAGCTAGTTTGTTAAATAAATAAGTAGGTAGGTATGTGATTTTCCAAGTATATTTGCTCATAACTCTTGATTTAAACTTGGTTTAGACGTTATTAACCACGCGTTTTGAAGTTAACTCACTTCACTAACGCGTGCATAGTTACATTTTAAGGCAGCCGTCAAAAAATAAATAAATGAGAAGAAAAATTTCTTTACTCTTGGTTTGAACTTAAATTCCAAGATTTCAACTTAATTCCTTGCAAATATTCAATATTGGAGTCATAGTTACTATTTTTATTTCCTTTTTTTATTAAAACAGAAACAATACTTACACAAAGTCAAATTATTTTTATCATAATCGTGAATGATTTATCGTCTTTCAAGAACTGTGTTATACTCTGTGGTTGTTTGTTATGCACAGGGCACTTCACTAAACGTCAATAAAGTACGACATTATTTTAGTACATTATTCCGAAAACAAAAAAGCGGTAATTTATAGGCGTAGGGTATTTGGCAGATGCCAAAAAGAAAATAAAGGCTTGGACAACGTATAGTACAGTAGTACATACACGCATTCCCTACCCATAAACTTTGATTTTACTTTTTATGTTACAGATTTAAGTATGTCATTCTAATAAATAAAATATTAAGTACTCACTACTACTAAAATCAAAATAAAATCCTACTCAAAAATTATAAAATTTCAAGTTGAAAGTATTGATTTGTTGCTAACTTTTGTATAGGTATAACAAAGTTAGCGACACTGCATTGATAAATGCAATTACTTTTAATTTATTTCTCCACTATTACTTATTCACTATTTATATTAGTTAATAAAATTATGGCGGTCGGTGCACCATTTGCAATATTATTAGTTCCAGAGACACTCGTATGTCAAATGTGGTGCTTTAAATTGATTCATAACTAGGGTGGCACACCCAATTATGGGCACTTTAAGAGTTTATCTAATTTCAAATATGTTTTTTAAATATAAATTTAACCAAATCCTATAAATCACTGTGTTCATAAGGTTACTTGATTAATAAAATATATAATTAAAGAAGATATTGAAATATTTTTGTTTAAATCAACTAGAATTTTAAATAAGATTGAAAAATGACCAAGTCTCCAATTATTCGCACATTTGTTACCAGTTATGGGCACAAAATTATCCAATTATCTGCACTCAGATTTTAATAGAGTTTAAGGGAAATATAACGCTAGGGTACCTACGGAAGTCTTTTAGAATATAGATTTTATTACGAAATAATATACGGAAATTCTTATAGTAACTGTAGGTGACTTAATTTTTTTATATTTATTATATATAAAACAATCTCCCTTACATATTTAATAAGAAAACGTAAACATAGTCTTTATCAAACGACAGACGTCCACAGCTGGACAAAGGTCTCTTATATGGACTTCCACAGGCCTCGGTCTTACGATACCTGAATCCAGCGGCTCTCTGCGACTCGTTTGATGTCGTCGGTCCACCTAGCTTCCCGGTACGGGATCGCTACTCTAACACCATGGGATTCCATCGACCATCAGCTCTTCGAACTATATGCCCGCCCATTTCCACTTTAGTTTCGCTTAGCTATGTCCGTGACTTTGATTCTCTTATAGATATCTTCATTTCTGATATGATCTCGCAGGGATACTCCGAGCATAGCTCTCTCCATCGTCCTCTGAATGATTATTGTTTCGTGATAAATAACTGCCCACAGAACTTCTCAACCTCTCTCCATACCTCAGGTGGAGAAAAAACGTGACAGCCTTCGTCAGTTTTCAGCCGCGTCAGCTGGCTCTGTCCGATAGATAGTTCTCTCACGGACACTTTGGAATGGAACTTCTGTTCCACTAGATGGTATCTTTAATACACTTGGTATTCAAGCCCCGCAGGTCGCGAGTTCTTTTCTTAGTGATCTGCCTATTAACCTACCAGTAGGCATCCGCGTCTGCTGACGACTGAAGTCTCATCTCTTGTCTGTCTTCCATCAGTTTGAGAGTAAGGTCAGAGAACTTCTTGGTCCTTTTCGTGTGATGGGTCTTAAAGAATTTAGACTCCAGAGTATGGACAGTTAACATACACTTGTTAAGATCGTCTACAGACTCCCAGTCTGCTAGGGAATCGAATCACTTCGGAGTGTTAATAAACAGGAAAATCTCCAAATTTTGTAACCAGATACTGACATCCCTTGTTTTGCAATGAAATAACGGGAAAGTTTCATTTACTTTTTGAATTAGTAACTAATAATACTTAGAAAATCAATTGAAAACAATCATATTATTAAAACTCAAATAAAACCACAGTTAAATCATTATTAAGTAAGTACTGACCCTTAACGTCGATGAGTCAAAATGGCCGAAAAACTTCGGGAACTCCAGAACGATATCTTTCAAGTACGACACTGACGTCATTTTAAAACTTTCCAGATTAGAAAGGTTTTGATTGTGAAAAATATGAATTCCCCTAAATATTTTTTAATCTGAAAATTTAAAAACCACAATCAGAAACTTATATTTTAATCTTTTTTGCCAAAGTGCGAATAAACTGGTGCAGTGCTAGCTATTGGGTTGGTCACCCTATTAAGGTATCTAATCATTGGTAGGTAGGTCTAGGTAGGTAGGTACCTGCAGAGACAGCCAGTCCAGTAGGTATTAATCATAGCATAGATTTCATAGAGGCGTAGACAGCTGTCTACGGTGTTCAAAGTTGGTTCAAAATTCAAACTTTCAAAGCCAAATTCAAACAAACAAAAGTTCAATAGTAGTTTGCACAAATAAGCATACTAAATGGTTTATATTCTCTTGGAGACAAATAACATTTGATTTCTTGTTTTATATGTGGGATAGTTATATTACATTTTACAATATTAGTACTGAATCAGTGTTTTCTTTTAACTTTGTATGGAGGTGAACTTCGTATTCGAGACAGAGACTTAATGCATATACCTAACTTTGTGAATTAAACACATTATCAAAATGGACAATACTCCATCGCCAATGGATAATACGTCATCACCAATGTCGGTGAGTACCTTATTTATTTTAATCTCGCAAAGAAGCATTAGAAAGGGAAACTCAAACTACAACTCCCAAATTCATGCAGTCATCTAACTATAGAAATGCCTATCTATAGAAGACAGTCTCAGACTTAAGACCGAGTTAAAACTAGCTTGTTATTGTTACTGTTTTAATTAGTAATAATGCTACCTAAATTTTGTCCCATACCATTATAATAATTCTTTCAACAAGTTTATTTAAATAGGTATTCTTCATGTCAATATTATATAGAAGTATAGATAATTTATGTGTTGTACAACAATATATCATAATATAATCAGAGATAAGCCTAATTTATGCAAAGGCATTTGTTAAGTAACTTGCAAAACTGGCGTGCATTATAATTTTTTGGACAGGCCAGTTAAATAATCATTTGACAATAGAAAAAATAGAAGCACATTCTACTTTTGCTGCCAGCTAATTGCAAGTGCACTCCCCACACCACACTTATAGGAGACTTTAGTACGATGACAAGTTAACATGTCCTGACTTGTCTCGTTGAAAAGTTTGATGTAGGATTTGTTAAGAGTTTAATCTTAGCTTGTCAATTTACCAGTTACTTATATTATTTTAACAATAATTATTTTTATTTCTGGTTACCGGAATACCAGAATATTACTAGAGTTTGCACTGCATGTTGGATTGCTGCTAGAAGAGATAATATATTCAGAAGTAAATGCAGCACAATGTCATATTTTTGTTGTTGATATTTGGTTCCTTGAGTATGGATAATATTGATTATGAAGAATCCATACATATATCTGTACCTCCACACAACCCAGAGAACCTACAACTTTTAGGATTGTGTCACAAGCTCATATACATTCTGTGTTTACCTTGAGACATTATATATTTTTAGGATAAAATGTTGAATGCCTATTGGTGCCAATTGCAGTCAAAGAAATGTTATTAAACTGATATGCTGAGGCATTATTTTCAAATCACTGTGTGGCAAGCTCAATGTCAACCTTTGCTATGTTTATATATCACCTTTAGAATTAATGTGATTTAACTCAAAATTCCTGTAACTTCTGTTGTTGTAAAATGTATTTAACATTTAATATAATATGTATTACCAATCCATATGTATAAGATGATTAAGTATTAAGATAATTAACTTTTTTAATAGTTTTATTGGCAGAGATACATTCAATTTTACTCAACACTACTTTTTTGAAGTCTTGCTCATTTCCCACAAATTGCAATTTTTGAGTTAGGTCACTTTAATTCCAAAGTTTGTATCTCCTACTCACATTTTTTATAGGTAAGATAAACTTAAATTGTTTTTATAATTTTGTATTATCAAAATACTGTGTCAACCCCAAAATAATATAGTAGTAATAGGCAATTCATAGTTCAATGATACGAAAATCAGAGAGAGAGATTAGGTGTAAAGCCAACGTCTTTATATGCTCTCTGAGGTACAGATATAATGGAACCTTGTCATCTGCAGTAGAACATCCACTAGACCAACGAGACAAATAATGTGATGAAAGATGGATTGGGGACTCTGTGAGAAAACTACACAACCCCATCGAGTTTGGGCTTTTTAATTCGTCTTGACAAGTTCTCTAGTCCTAAATGATATGCAGGTTCTGATGATGAAGCCGAAAGGCGTTTATGGGAACTCTGTAATGAAACGACGTAACCCCATCGAGTTTCGACTCGTTTGATTCTTTTTGACGTTTAGAAGGTCATTAGTAGGTACCTAATTAATACATTGGTCAATAGTTTCGGAACCCTCAGTGCGCGAGTATGACTCGCACTTGACCGGTTATTTAAATATACATTTTTCTTTTTCAGCTGTCCCTAGACTCGCACTTCATGACTGATCTGGGTCTGGACTCTTTGGACCATGTAGAAATCATCATGGCTATGGAGGATGAATTTGGTTTTGAGATCCCGGATGGGGATGCAGAAAGACTTGTTAGACCTAGAGATATTGTTCAGTACATTGCTGATAAGGAAGACATTTATGATTGAACCAAAACAATAATAAATCATTTTTAATCTTAGACCAAATGTGTATAAACAATAAACTGGAAAACCTTTACTGTTAAATAGTTAAGAGCGTCTGGACATTGTATTTACAGAGCAGCTTGCTCTCAAAGCATGTTAGATGTAACTCAAGCTCTGAATACAATGCAGTTGCATTTTAATTCCAAATCCAGTATGCAACACCTTTAGGTTTAACTTAATTTATTCTGAGTAAGACAAGTCATTACTAATTCAGACTAATTTTGTAACTATAATCATCCAGGGACTTTTTTTTTTGTTAATTTGTAAGTCGATTTATACAAAAAATGATTTAAAATTAACATTAACAACTTCCATACAAAGTGTTGTACAAATCACTTATTATATTAATTTTAGTTAATAGTTGGCCTTCCAAAACTATACAGGCTTTGATGAGATAGTAATCTTGAATTGCATTAAAATTGAAGTATACACTAAGCCCTATCAATGTTTTATAAAGTCTTCTATTAGCAAAGTGCATTGTGCTTGCTTGGCATTGAGAAAAACCATTAAATCCAAGAAAATAAGTCCAACCTGTTTTACAGACACATGTGGTCTAAGATATTTGTGATTGGGTTTAGTAAATAGAACACATTCTTGAGTTATATTGATTTAAGAAGGAACATTGTGAACTTGGCTGAAACATCTAGTACAGGATGTATAAAATTGTAAATTGTTTTTATTGATTATACGGCTGTTAGAATAGAATAATTGCTTTTCATTTAATCAAAATGTAAACCTACAGGGGCCCAAGTCTGCTATTGCAATTGTAGTTACATTGCCTATCAATGACATCCCAATTGCTACTTTTAGCAATTTTGGTAGTCTACTAATTCAATGGCGTCACAATTGTTTTCCGATGGTTTGCCACTGACACATCTAGCTTTGAATCTAGCTTAAATAAACGTTTTTAATATGTAGTTTTTTTTGAAACTCATTTCGGCAAACGCTTTTTAAGCTAATTGCAATACCGAGATATGATTGAATTACAATCCAATTATAAGAAATCAAACGACCATTGTGAATTTAGTAGACTACGAAATTTTGGACCAATGATAATTGTATTGTAATTGTATTGCGGATCCATGACAATGACATGTAAAATAGCAGACTTGGGGCCCTGTTTGTTGCTTCAATAAAGGAAGTTCTAAGATAAGTACTTTTTTGTATTTTTCTCATTACAAGATACTAATTCCCCAATTAATTAGAAGGAGCAAATCTAAATAAACTAATTAAAAAAGTAGAGTTTTGGATGTAGGCCAAGTCCTGCCTACTATGAATTATGATAAATGAACTCAATGTGCTGCCATCTAGTATGTGTCAAAGTAATTGACTAATGAGCCATGAGCGCCATCTATGGTAGAGTAGAATTAATAAATCAGGATTAGGGCTGCCACTTGCCTACAGTAGATGGTGCCCGCAAATTCGTTCGCGAAGAGTGGTTATTTAAAAATCTCGAATGAACTATTTTGATATTCCGGGATACTAAAAAATGCATTTCAAATATAAAATACCGAAAAGCTCTATTTATCACCGAGTATCTGGGATCAAAAAATCTAGTTTCTTTCTAATTTTTTAAATAGATAACTTTATACTAAATATATTAATTTAAAAAAAAAAACTGATATCGGTGTACCTCTAAGAATATTTATACCTAATCTAAGGTGTACCTATATTAAAAACCTACATTACTACTCCTTAAAAGTCGATTAAGAAATTAGCGTGGCTTTGGTCACTCCTTGTATTCTATAAGTGCTTGTGAAAGTCCTATCAAAATAGGTTCAGGTTCAACAGACAACAGAACGAGACAGAAGTTTTTTAAAACCGTTTCTTTGGGTTATTATGGATTTAGTTTTTCAAATCCTGCGGGAACTCTTTGATTTTCCGGGATAAAAATAGATTAATATGTCACTCTCCAGGTCCTCAACCATACCTATGCAAAAATCAAGTCAAAAGTCAAGGCGTGATTGAAACAAACCAATAAACAAACACTTTTGCATTTATAATATTAGTAAGGATTTGTACAGTTATTTATTGTAGTAGGTGTTTGAAATAGGTACCTAACTATTTAGGTGACCTACATTTAGGATGCAATTCAATATAGCAAAATAAACGTATCGAGCTAGGCCTAGCCGAATATAGGTGCGCTGGTATCTAACATTGACGACCAATAGGTATATGTACACATACTTAATATGTGTATTCCGAGCTCGAGTGTAGGTAATCGATAAAATACGACGTACCTATATTGCTAGTACATAGATAGCATGTACGGTCCGTCAGCGCTTATGTATTGTAGGTAGATAGATGGAGTACGGCAATCGAGATCAAAGAGATATAATATGGAGTAGCTTATTGAATTAAATAACAATGAATAAAAAAATGAAAAACTAAATTTTTATATTTAAGTTTAGTATGTAGGTAACTACGCAATACTGAGTACATTCGATAAAACGTCATAATAAATAATTATAACCAGTCAAGCGCGAGTCGGACTCGGATACGAAGGGTTCCGTACCAAAAGAAATACACATTCTCTGAAAATTTTAATTGTCCGTAATAGTATTATCCGTAATATATTACGAATCAGAAAATACAGCCCGCTGACATAGGGTCCCGTTGGTTACCCTTCGGATACGGAACCCTAAAAATACCACATCAAATATCGATTGCCGCAATGCCACATCGATTTATACCATAGATCATCGATATACAAACGTGTGTCTTTGTCTATTGGTGTCAGCTGTCAGTGACATTTCTCTTCAATGGTCAAACTCAAAATGTATTATGTACCTACCTATTTAATTTAAAGATTTAAATTGTTTTGTGAATTTTCATTACTGGTATTGTGTAATTTTAATTGCGCTTATATAACAAAAGTGACCGTGGCAATATTATAGATACTTGACGCGGATTACCAATACAAATCGATGGAAATTGATAAACGTAGTACGTTGTTATTTGGTGCAACAATTCTTTTATTTTCAACATGATGGTATCGAATTTGCAGTTGCAAGAAAAGTACAACAAAAGTATGTCATGTTTATAAATAAACATTGTGTTATTTTTGTGTGATCGCGATGATCTTGACCATTAAACTTTTTTGCAGTCAGAAAAAATTTTTGCTTTTACTTGGATATTCAAGAACCGATACTATCTAGATCGATATCTCGACGGCTGCAGGACATGGGTCTGGTAAGTAAAGCTAAATCTTTGCCGCCAAAACTTTTTGATCTTTGAATAAGACGTTTCATTTAAGTTTTGTGGTTATGTATAAGAATATAAAGTGGCTAAATTTAGTACACCTCTAAAATATGTACACATTGCAGATGCTGGCTTATCTTTTCGGAAACGTTTTATTTTTGCCGCATTATAAACGTTCCATTAAAGGAAGTTTCCTTTTGTCACGTAAGGAGACGGTCCATTTTGGGACTACTCGTGTACCATATACCACGAAAAAACAAAAAATACAAAGAGATCACTAACAATAAAATCAATTAGATAATCATAATAAATAAATTGCAAAAATAAAAATGTAATTTCAAGTTTTTCGGTACTGTTCACAACACTTACAAGATGGCTACGTTCAACCACAGAGAAGGCAGCAGGTAGGTACCCTAGACGCAAGTCTGTCAAATGTCATTTCTGAGTTATCTGACAAGTGACGTGATATTTTTTGTTTATTCCGAGTATTGTTGCAGAACTATCGAGAGTTGCGCTATCGATAGTTGACCTCGAAAATCAGTCATATAATCGATATCTGTCTGTCGATAGGTTCGATACTATCGATAGTATCGATTGCATTACTCTCGATAGTATTATCACGTGCAAATAGTATCTATAGAACTATCGATTGTATGACTGATTTTCGAAGTCACGATACTATCGATAGACTATTACTATCGCAACATCACTGATTCCGAGCTTTGTTGTGGTGTTGTGAACTCGTGAATGCGTTTTTTATGTTTCTTGTGGATTTTCTTTGGCGATGATCGTATCATAAAATAATAGGTATGTATCCAATATGTAATTCACAAAAAACAGGTAGGTATTTATTATCTTCTTCAAATGCAGATCAATGACCTCTTGATATTTTGACAGCTAACGTCAGAAACATGAATCCGCCCGCCATGATACGTATGTTATGTTGCCTTACGTGCAGAAAATAAATAATATTTTGCATTGAAATTAAGATGAGTTCGTGGATTTGATCGATCAAAAATGCTTTAATATTTTATTTTATTTTATTTTATTACTGGTACAAAACCTGTCCCACGCTCCATACAATTTTGGACCGTCTCCTTTAGGGTCTTTTTCTATCACTGTGTTTTTTGGGTCATGCATTTAACTATAGTATGACAAATTAGATTAACTTCTTTTCTTATATCTTTAAGTCTGTTTTCAAAGATTTTGCAGAGTTTAAATTTCAATTTAATGTTTATTTGCATTCGTAATACCATCGTAATACAAAAAACGGAACGTATTGTTGCAACTATGCAATAGCTGTCTCCCTTCCACGTGATTGCAGCGCCACTACTCACTAGCGAGAAAAATAAAAACTAGAGCAAAATATCTCCATCTTGTGTCAGATTTATGTTTGTTGTTAGTTTTCGATTTTATTTAGCAAATGTGTTTAAATTACTTCAAAAAGTATCGCAAACGTTACCTGTACTGTTTCCAAACATTGTGTATAATAAACATCACAGACATTTTTAGTGTATATTGTGATTCAAGGGAATTGTAACAGTGACGAAGTGCCCGTCGCTGTGGCTGGTATATAGTTACTTATTTTTGTGATAAGCGACGCGCGGGGGCCTCGCGGACGGCTTTTGTGTAAGTATATACGCTGTCCGATACCTACCCGTGGAGGCTTGCACATCGATCGAGTCAGAATTGTTTAGAAAACCGTATAAAACTAGAGTAGTCGCAGTGTCTAGTTACGCGCGTAGCTTGCGTTCGATTTTAGGTCATCTTTTGTATGCTGGCGTTAGATCTGCGGTCGCGGCGTAAAATGCATCGCGCCGAGGCCGCGCGGTTCGCTCCACCGCGCTGCGTTGCACTACATCCATTTAAAAGCAGTCTGAAATGTAGTTTTCTTTGGCCTACGCGTGTGTATATGGTTAATTTTTGACAGTTGATATTGCTTTTAAGACTAAGGAGATGTGATTCTTAAGTCGATACAGTTAGGGATGAGATTGGTATGTATAGGGGTGTTATTTTTTTGCGCGGGACGATTCGCGCTATTCGTAATAGGGCGCTAACTCGGCCCGACGCCGACTGTATTTCAAGGAAAACTCGATGAGTATGCGGCTTCAATTGTACCGTGTCGGCGACATACGCTTACGTACACCGTACACGCGTAATGTTCTGGTAGTTATCATGGTATGACACAATGTAGTGGCCAAACTGCCACATAATATACTCATGTCAGCATATTTACTACTGATTACCTTGCAAAGCAACTAGCTCAGGTCACCTAGAATGTATTTATTACTGACTTTCACATTGTTTTTGCTTGAGGATCATGTTATTACTTTTGACATACTCAATTAAAAGTTGCCAGTGAAAATTATCATGTTCATAATGCTAATCATTTTTACACTGGCAAATCTATATGTAAGAGTAACACTCACTACATAATTATAGAAAACATCACATATTGTGTAATCATGAATGTATGTTATAAAATACCATATTATGTAAATCATAATTTTTTTTAATTTTATACTTTTAAGTACTTTTTATTAAGTATATAATATAAAATATAAAATTCTGTGTTTGATCAACTTAGTCTTTCATTTATAAAAGACACTTCATATTATTAAGATGAGGTGTTGTATTATGGAATTGATTAGATAAACTCATTGTTGTTAAAACTGGAAATGTTTTTTTAACATTGATAAAGAGATGATTCCATCTACCATTTTTTTAGATCAAAGAGCTTACCTAAGTTTAATTACTTTCTAGTGTATTTGTCATTTTATTTAAAATGGGTGAATAAAGTTACTAACTTTAAATCCATCCTTTAAATAACTGGATCCAAACATATCGACCGTAGCAATTAACATAGTCGCATGTGAAAAACCACTACTCCAGGGCACGGCCGCTCAAAGCTTCAAATATGTGAAAAGTGAAAAACAGTCAACATATCCAACCCTTGCACTTGCAAAAACCAAAGATGGTTGGTTGATTCCAAAAGTTTCACAATTGGTGGGGGCATTGCTATCCCCATTCTAAGACCCTTAATGCAACAAAACGAAAATCGCCAAAATGTAGATCCGACACTGTTAATTGCTACGGTCGATATCTAGAAGTATACCCACATTTCTTCAGTACATACAGAAATTGATTTACTATCCAAAGTATTAATGGGCGTGCCCTTTTTTAATTGTGTAAATTAATTATGCATATTAATTTGAGCACAAGAGATAGACAATGGTTCCACAAATAATGTGATTATTTAACCTTCAAGCAGGCGCGTGGCCATTTATAACGGCAGCGGTCGCGCGTAACCTAAAAGACCTATTGGAGATTTTAGGGATTTAAAATGACAAATCATTAAATTATCATTTATGTTTTATAATCAAAACATTTATGTTTTAGTCAGGAAAGTATTTAGATGCAGAAAAATATTTCAATCCAAGTAATTGCCTTTAAAATGATATTTAATAGAAATATATATTTCTTTAAGTTGGGTCTCAATTTTAGGACATAAATCTTACT
This sequence comes from Hipparchia semele, assembly GCA_933228805.2. Classification (NCBI taxonomy): domain Eukaryota; kingdom Metazoa; phylum Arthropoda; class Insecta; order Lepidoptera; family Nymphalidae; genus Hipparchia; species Hipparchia semele. The sequence goes on along the minus strand of OW121723.1, from coordinate 12,841,442 downwards.
CATTTATTAAAATAAAATCAAATAAATATCTTTGAACACTTACAAAACAAATTAACATCGTATGTATTTTCATTAGAAAACAAACAATATAATAAAAACTTAAAAAAAAAAAATTTTTATATTTTTAGCGAGCAAAAGAGCAGGCGGGTCACCTGATGTTAAGTGATTATCGTTGCCCATGAACATTCTGCAAATAATTTTTAGATTATAAAACAATTTGCAAGATAAATCCCTATAATTAGAGATCAAAAATCTGGTATATATTAACGTTTAGTTTTCTTCCTCGTCAGTCTCTTTTTCACTCTCTGTGTCTTCTTCAATTAGTTGTGCAATTATCTCGGATTCACTGACGAATCTACGAGTCATTTTTTACAAAAACTATCAATAAAACACAAATTTAGTTTAATACATAAGATAAAATATTTTCGCAAATAGAGTCGCGCGTAACCTTTACGACGACGGGCGCGTGTAGTCTTTTCGACGCCTACGCCACGATTAAAACAAAAGCTATTTGTTAAATATGGGACGAGCGGGGAATGAAGGTATGTAGTTGTTTTTGTTTGTAATGAACTTAGAAGAGGGTACTTGAAATGAGAAATATTTGACACGAATATGTTTGAAATTATAAACAAAAATGTAACAAGTGCGGTCGATTCGACGCCGCGCGACCGCTTGAAGGTTAAATAGTTGTTTGAATGAAATTAATTAGGGTACATAATTAGGTATAGAAAAAAATATAGTTTTGAGAGAATATGTTACCAAATAATGTATTGTCTATTTGAAAGGAACTTATGAAGTAAAACACAATAAAAATGTGGATTAAAGAAATTGAACAAAAGACTCATCAGTCCAAGGTATCCATATAGATCATAAAGATTTTTCTAGTTTGGCAGGTTACAGCAAATTATTTTTTGTTTATCCTATTAATTCCTATTAATATTAAAAAAAGAAAGTTTGGATTTATCTTTGCTACTCAATCACGCCACAACGATACATTTGGCACAGAGATAAATTATAGACTGGAATAGCATATAGGCTACTTTGTATCCCGGGAATCCAAAAAACCTCAATCCACGCGAACAATGTCATGGGCATCATCTAGTAAAACATAGGTTGAATTTGATTTGCAGATTAATGGCAAGTTTGTTTGAATTAGCAAATGCAGCTTCATGGTATTTGTGGTTTGCAGCGCGAGGAAGTGTTCCTGACGTCACGCGTGACGCACGTAGTGGGGGGCCCGGCGCCGGCGAGGGACGCGCGATGGGCGCGGCGTGAGGGCCGCGCGCGCGCTGATGCCATGCTGCAGCGGCTCCACCAGCCGCACCCGCATCCGCAGCCGCAGCCCGCGTACAGGCAGAGCTACGTGCACCTTACCGTTCAGAAGGCAAGTGCACAATACATAACACCATTATCTTCAGCATGTCGTTACACCTACATAAACATCATCACAAACTTACGAATCTGCAATAGTTTCATTTTACAGGGGAGAGTTTTGAAAAGTTAATTTTTAACTTTTTTTTAAAGCTTTCAATGAAGACATTTTAAAAACCTAATGCACCAGAATATCAATATATTACCAAAAAAAAAGGAAATTTTTTTCTAAGTATTCAAAACGCTCCTTTGTAACATGCATTTTTTGCAGATTTGTAAGTTTTGAAGTAAAAGTAAGAAACCTTTACTGCGATTTGTTTATCTTTTAAAACAGCTCATAAAAAATAGATTATACAATAACATGTATATGATCTCGCACTAAACGCTTTGCTTCCTTGTTCCTAATATGCACTGCATACATTTGGAATGCTTTTCCGGCTTCCCTTTTTCCAACTATAACTTGGGTATCTTTAAATCAAGAGTGAAAAGTCATCTTCTAAGCAAGCATGCACCATCTTTGACTGCATCTTCACTTACCATCAGGTGAGATCGCAGTCATGCGCTAGTCCGTATATTAAAAAAAGTGTAGTGTGTTAATGCAATCCATTGCGTCAAGAGGTGTAAACTGATTTTATTTTGGTCACACAAATGTGAGAAGGCCCTATAATTTATACATATATTTATTATTTTCATTACATATTATGTATTAATCTTTCAGGCTATAAGTCTATTGGATAAACTGTATGATACGTTCTTCACGGCTCCGCGTAAAGCGCATGTGAACCTCTTCAGTAAACATTTTCTCAAGATCGAATTTTTGGACAAGTATGGACCAGTTACTAAAAAATAATTCCGCTATTATCCGGTTCAAGTGAGAATAGAATGAAAAAGCCAAAGTTCAAACTAAAAATAAAGTCTTCAAAGTAAAGTTCGAACAAAAATAACAATAAATTCATATTCATGATCTTTGAATAATATGGCTATAGACATATAAAGTATACTAGAAAGAAATATCAGGTCTTTTAAAATTATGCACAGTGGATATACAGAGCAATTTTATAACAAAAATCTAGTAATAAATTATTGTAAATTAATTGTGTTTGTTAGGAATTTAGTTTCTATAAAATAAAAAATCTTTGGGTATAATTACTTCCTGTTCTTAGCGAAATGAAAGTTTGGCGGCGCTCGTGATTGTTAGAGCTTTTTTCTATAACTAACGCCTCTTCTTCCGGCAACTTTTTCCATCAGTCGATACTACAAAATACAGAGATTGAATATTCAAAAACATTATAAAAAATTAATTCAATTCAATTCCCAATCAGTGGCTTTCACGCCTGCCAACTGGGCACAGAAAAAAAAATCAAAACAAGTCAGAATTTTTTTTGCTAACTGTACAGAATAAGTAAGATGTGAAGCAGGACTTTTCATCCTCTTCTCATATATGAACCGGGTATAACAGTTTCATAAATAAATAGCAATGTTGCTAAGCATGGCCAACTTGATTGCAGATTATGCAGGCCGGTGTACAAAGAGTTCGATGAATGGCCCCAAATATCCTTAGAGCCTGATCCGATAGATAAGAAAGAGTCGCCGGAAATCCTCGTTAACGCTATTCCTTCTAATAACAACATTGCGGAAAAGTAAGTTTAAGAGTGCCGAGTGTTACAAATTAAAAAAAAAAAAAAAAAGTTGGACATCTAAATCGCAGAGTATACAATAGGCATAGTGACTTAGTAGGATAAGATGTACCGGCTAGCATAAGTCACTATGCCTATTAGTATCTACTTTGCGATTTAGTTGAATACTCGAATACAAAACACTCGCACTTTTGCTATATCTGTTTACATACGCTTTAAACAAAGTTATGAACATTGAAATGTGATGCAAAAAAATATATTTGTTGCCATTTATGAATGTATTGTCAAGAAAACAAGTTAAAGAAGTTTTCGTGTAACAATTAAAAGTTCATTTTGGCGTTCTAACTGCTGTGAAATTGTCTAAAAATGATAGCTATAACCCTTCCATCTCAAGTTGGGCGTCGTCGAACGTTACAAAATGTCGTCATACCGTACCGTTGACAAGAAAATAATAGTTGTATTTTTTACTGTAACCACAACTATGACGGAAGTTTTCTTCTCTGGCAATTCTTTCCATGGCAATGACATTTTAAAAGTCTAAAGGTGTAATTTTTTTTTATTTTTGTTCCGCTTGAAAAAGTTATTAATTAAAGTAATTAATAGTCTGCGCTATGCAAAACTTTTCCTGTTTTACTCATCGTAGAAGACGATACGCTAACAATAGTAACCAAATAAAAATAAATAACTAATTTAAAGTTAACAAAAACATTCAAAACGTAATAATACCAAAACTTTGAAATAATTTGGTAGTAACAATTGCAAGCAGTTCGTTGCTATCTGTACTAAGCGGTCTGACTTGAGGTGCGGTGCGGGGAAGCGCGAGGCGAGGTAGCAGCAACTTGAGATGGAAGGGTAATACAATATTACGATAGCAATATATTTTGGTTTGGCCGACACTCGCTATTTGTTAAAAACGCATTGTTGCAACAAGAACGCCGATCACCACAATTGAGATTGTAGCAATGACTGATGAACTTTTTCACAAACAACCATCTTATTAACTGAAAGGGCGCCAAAACTTTTACAGTTTGTATCGCTGCAACGACGATAAATTCGTAAATGTACCTTATATATGCTTGAGAGTGATGGGCATAGCTATCGTAATATTAAATAAAATTAATAGTGTAAACTCTCTTCCAGAATGACAAGAAAGAGTCGTCCACGAATAAAAGAGAAAGAGGACAAAGAACCTAAAGGGGGTTACTGTGAGATGTGCAATGCTGACTATGTGGACGCGGCCTTACATCGCAGATCGCCCCATCACCTGGCATTTGTCCGCGACCACACTAATTTCCTGGCGTTAGACTCGCTAATAACCTCTGGTGCTGATGTCTCCACATTCTTGACCAAATCCACTCCTGTAAATGGTGAAAGAAGATCGCTAAGGAAACTTTGCAACGGGGATGTCGAATCTAAAAGCAACAAAAGGTATGTTACGTTGACACTTGACATACATCCGGTTCCTAAATTCTGTCTATGTGTAATCTGTAGGGAAAACAAAGGGACGTTATAGTTCTTTAAACTCACGAGGGCGCGTGAGCTTTACTTGTGGTTACGCCATGTACGTATACATTGCGTAAGTGTGCGTGCTTGTCGGAGCCTAGGTGGGAACGGTCAGGCGCGAGCAAGCTCTCGCTCACACTTATACAGATATGACACACACAACCATGAGCCACGTACACTCGTGAGTTGCAAGAATTATGCTAAATGTTATAAAAGTTCATCTTGGTCTTGTCTACACATTAAAAATAACATAGGTAGAACCGGCCGTTTGTAGATGCTAGGAGACAGGAGTCCCATAAAATTTTCTAGATAAGATATGATTAAATAGTGTATGTTTCTATAAACTATGTAATGCATGAATATTACAAACTATGCCACACTACATGTTAACATAAACTATGTATTTTGTAATTTTTTAAATTGAACTCCATAAAACAGTCTAATAATTAGTTTAAACCATTTTAAAACAGGTCAAAGCACTCCCAATCGCCCGATATAAACGGCACTAGTCCAAGACGTAATGGTTTGGACGAAGAGAGGAAACACAACACGCGATGCAGCAAACGTACAAGCGACTCCAACTCCCAGCCTTCAGAAGACCGTCAGTATTACAAAGTAGTCGGTGTCAGCACTAAGCTACGTTCAAGCGGCGGTTTCGCTCAGAAGAAAAAGGACTCCCCTCCAAGAAACGGGACAAAACCTTTAGTAGTGAAATTCAGAAAGGTCAGACGCTCGGAACTGTCGGTCCTAAGTGACGAAGCAGAACAGTTCATGTTTCCCAAACGCGCCAGTTCCACCAGCTCCACGTCTGAGGACGACGATGATGAAGAGAGGGTTGTGAGGAACACGAGGAGGAAACCAACACCTCAACCTCCACAACCTGAAAGGCAAAGATCAGCGAGGCCTTTGGCCCTGAAGGTAAGACCCGGCAGAATCTGCTTTCTGAACCAGTGATAATCTTGGTGTCATAACAGCCAAAAGTTAGCTTAGTTGACTGATTATATATTTTAGTTTAGTAATTTTTATTAGTTAAAGCTCAAGGTGTGATCTTGAGCCATATACATGGTGGAACTTTGTAAAACTTAATTTGCATAAAAACTGTTCTATTCTATTCTTTAAAGGAGGAGTCCTCAGAAGAAGACAGTTGGCCAGAGGACAAGAGAAGACGGAAAAGACGAGGCCCGGTCATGGCCAAGCGGGGAAAGAAACCTGCCGCCAAAGCGCCGGTGGTGGAAACACCAGTTCCACCCGCCGATCCTCTCCCACCTGAGGAACCTGAAGTGGAACCACCAGCTGAAGTCAAAGTCAGTCCACTGAGGTAAATTCTATTCCTATTATCCTATTAATATTATGTGAAAGTTTGGATGTATGGATATTTGTTACTCAATCACGACTGACTGACTGAACCGATTTGGCTGAAATTTGGCACAGTGATAGATTATAATCAAGAATAACACATAGGCTACTTTTTATCCCGAAAAATAAGAGTTCCCGCGGGAATTAGGAAGACAATCCATGCGAATGAAATTGTGGGCATCAACTAGTAATATTATAAATGTGAAAGTTTGGATGTATGGATGGATGGATGTTTGTTACTCAATCACGCCGCAACGGCTGAACCGATTTGGATGAAATTTGGCACAGAGATAGATTATAGTCTGGAATTCTAAAAGATACAATTTATTTCTTCTAAAGAGAGGAGCCAGCTGAAAGGTGCATGAAGTGGGAGGACGGTAGACTCAAGTACACTCCGGCCGTGGAACAGCTGGAGTTTGCATTTGAGTCTGTGCCGCACAGCGAACCTTGGTTCGATACGTTCAAACGACAGGACCAAGACAAGCTCATCACGAAGAATGTGCCACAGTACTTTGGTATGTAACATGAAAAATCATAAAATTCGCTTTTTAAAATCTGAAATCCAATATGTTAAGAAATTAAATTATGTCTGTTATGTGGATACTTATAAATTAATTAGAAATTAATTTTATATCTATCAATAAGAGAAAATTAGTCTTACATTTTTCTAAGTTTTAATCTGCACCTGTTTGTCAGTTCCGCCATGTTGAATTTGGTATGACGTCAATGTTCTCTACAATACACAGAAAATCATGTAACACATTTTATTTATCAAAACCAAATAAACTCTTGTGCCTGTTTTCACCAAATTAGGTGACATTTTCCGTCAATTACGCTTTCACTAACCTATAGGGAACATTTAAAGATAAAAATTGGACAGATGGCATAGGATTTTATATCCCGTAAAAATTTTGCACGTTCCATAGAATTTATCAGATTCAGTTGGAAAATTTAAAAAAAATTACATTGTGTAAGGGATTGCACGTAGGGGCTACTTGTGTAAAGAAACTTTTCCTTTGAAAATGGGCATTACACTGTTATTGACAGTAATCAATAAGTTGGTATTCATTACCCTTATTTCTTACAGAACTATATTCTAAGTCAGCAAAGTTACCATACGAAATTGGTCAGTTACCACCACTGAAACCAAACTGTTGTCCCTTGAGTGACTTAGTGAAAAGAGAAGAGAAACCGGGCCCTTCCCGATCCTACGGCACGAGGGGCATGAAGAAGGAAAAGATCAAGAAAAGAACAGCTGCCTTGATAGCCTTAGAGAGTCATCCAAGGAAGTCCCCTAGAGAACACGCTTCAACACTAGCTATACTCGGGTCTGCAGGGTTACTAAATAAAAGGTAAGTTATAGTAGCAATAGCAGTAGAAGTAGAAGTATATAAGTTATTAATTAAGTTAACTTTCAATAGGCACATTCCCTTTCAAAAGGTGCAATTTTTTTGAAATCTGTGAAGATTACTAACTACTGGTTTTGATCATCAAAGTTGTTAATTTTAGCATGGAAATGTTAAAGCCTATTAGTCCTGCACTTTCAATAAAAAAAAAAATTGTTGAATATATTTTCTATTATCCTGACAAAAATTCAGTTTTTTAAAACCAAAATTATTAAGGAAATAATCAGAATTTGCAATTTATTTCCACTATCATTAATTCTATCTGCGGTGTACAACAAGAGAATTCTTTAATTCAAGGAAAAATGGCGACGATGCAAAGTCAACAGCTTCCGAAGACACAATGAGTGATATTCCTCTAAGTATGAAGGTGGAGCCAGTGGTGTCTGAAAGCCAAGAAGCCTCCGAGAGACTCCAGCAGTTCCTGTCTGAAGTATTCGAAGAACCCACAGATTATGATGTATCAGAAAGTTTTATAGGTAAGAAAGAATACAAAATCTTTATTTCTCTTATACCTTATAGTGCCTCCTTTTTGGTGGGTTAGTTATTTGATTCCACCATGTATTTCTACCATTTCGGAGTCATGTGCATTTTAGATAGTTAAATATCACTTACACAGTAAATATAAACAAACCTGCATTCCTCAGAGTTGACCATAATGTTCTAAAAGGCGTGTGAAGTCTGCCAATATGCAGTCCATTGACTTGGACGATGGCCTAAACCCTTCTCTGCCTGGCGTTGGGCCAGCAATGGATTGGGATTGTGATGATGATACCATCATATAGAGAGATAGAATAGTTACAATAAAAATAGACAAATAAATAAAGTGCACAAAGGCAGCCTTATCGCTTCATATCTTCAAGAATGATAACTTCAATTCATACAACTCTGCATTATAATTTCCAGGTGATGAAACAACAGTAATAGCATCAAAGAACCTACCGGACATGTCCAGTTTAGTGTCAGAGTGTGAGGACTGCGATATAATCCGGAACGAGATAAAGCAGTCCGCGGTGAGCCGCGGCCGGGGCCGGCGCGGGAAGTTCAAGAAGAAGAACAAAACCGGGTGGCCCAGCAAGAAACGACAGAATAAGAAGGTAACAAGGGTAACTAACATTACAATTCTTATAAACTAGTCATAGTAGTATAGATGACAAGACTGGATGAGAAGTAAGAGGTGGCACAACTTAATTATATGTATTAAAATTATTTTATTTTAAAAATAGCAAACGAGTAGCGAACCTTTAGTGATTACCGCCGCCCTTGAACACTTGGAGCACCAGAGGAATCGCCAATGCGTTGCCGGTTTTTCAGGAATTTGTTGGTCCGCCCCTTGAATAACCTTTTAACATGTTAATTTGCCTCTCTCTTAGGGCCGATCTGGTCTTTAGCGGTTATGTAGACAAAGTTCAAAATTATTTCACACTGAAAGTGCTCGCCGCTTTCGGCCGCTGCCATTCTGTTGATTGGCCATAAGAGTAGTTTAACTGTTCAGTCATAATGAACGGTGGTTGTCCAACTTTAGTGATATTAAGTACGCAATATAATAAGGCACAACTCTAATAAAGTTTCTTTGATTTCAAGGATTCTAGAACGAACAGTATGGAGTTAGAGAATACTGAAAGTCTGGACAGGTCATCAGCAGAACCACCCGAGGATGAAACAACTCAAGATACTATGAGCGAGGAAACAATGTCCGAAACTGAGAAGGATGAGGAAACTATGACTGAGATTAACTCACAGGTGAGTCAATACACACAAACTCTTCCATACATAATCATCGTTGAAAATGCGGATGATGTCAGTAATCGCATTTTTGGCACGGGAGTTTACGTTAATATTTTGGTTGGATTGTTACCCCATTAAGAACACACACGGCGAGCCGGCGATTTTTATTTTGTAATGTACAGTGTCGTTCAAATCTAATCACATCTTATTCCATTAATAAGTATACCAGAAATTGGTTTGGGCATTTTTTCAAAACTTCATTACTACCCACAATAAGCTAAAAATGCTGCTGTTTTACGAAAATTTTACATCAGTTTGGATATCGTTGAAAAAGTTTGAAAATTTGTGATGATGTGTGAAAGTTGTTTTTTATCCTGAATAAAACTATTTTTTCTACTTTTAGATTGATGACAAAACTCAGAAATCACCAAATGAAAGAACAGATAAACCAAATCCAATGGAAGTTGACGATGGCAACACAACATTAACCCAAACAGATGATCACTCATTAAAGTTGGACCTTAAATTTGTTTTACATGACAATGAGAAGTCTTCGAAAATTGAGAGTGAGAAAGAGGAGAACACATCTTCTTCAACTTCGGACGGAGAGGAGAGGGAAGAGCAAGCGAAGAGAAAAAAGAGGGTTCTACAAGGGTTATTACTCCAGCCAATAGTAAGGGTGGCCCGTGTGGACCCAAATGCAGGACGGAGGCTGCGTTCAGCCGGTCGAGCCCGGACGCATCGGCCTAGCTAGCGGATCATACATACTCGAATATGTGTATAGTGATATAAAGTGAAGTGATTAAGTGTTTAAACCAGTAGACGATTTGTGACGTTGACAACTGGACAAAACTTTCTTAATTCGCCAGCGCTATGAAAAAGGCCAGTGGTTCAATTATTATCTATTGAAAGTTATGTGAAGTGGTGATTCCTATACCGAATGACCAATTTTGATTTTTGCGATTTTTCAGCTGTTCTTTTGGACTTTCCCTTTTTTGTTTCTTATCAAACTAACCCCTAGTTTGATAAGAAACAAAAAGATTTGATAAGGAATAAAATTAAGTATTAGAGTGAGTAAAACAAAAAAAATAATGGCTAAAACTTAAAAACGTCATATAGAGGTTACTTACATATATATTTGTCTGTTTCTTAAGCTTAGTTTCAATGAAGTTTTAAAAGGTGAATAAAGCCATACAGGATGCTAGCACATACAAAACCGTAGCATTTGAATATACTATGTAGCACAGTACATATTATTGAAAATTTTAATTTTTTTAGACTTCTTAATTTAGTTTAGGGATGCATAACTGAACCACTGGCACTTATTGTACATGATCTCTGAGTTAAATTGACACTCTAAATGTAAAGCTATCCTTTTCTAAAATAAATTTTGTGCTGAGGGTAGTATTACATTTAGGTCTTACGTCAATTTAGTTAAGTTTAGAGATTGTGAATGTATGATCTAAAACGGTCTTGCTATAGTTGTATTTCTTGGCTTTTACTCAACAAACAAGTGATTTATTGTAAGAAGTTTTTAAACAGGAACACTCGGACAGACTTTAGTTATTGTTGACTGTAGTAATGTTTGAGATGATGCATTTTTATAAAATGCGATTTTGTATTCTGTTTATAGGATGTTCACAATATAACAGCTATCATACAGTTAGACACAAGTGCCACCAAGCGATTTAGCGTTCCGGCAGGATGGCGTGTGGAAACCAATTAGGGGTATGAGTAAACTGCCATACCCCTTCCAAGTTAGCCTGCTACCATCTTAGACTGCATCACTTACCATCAGATAAGATTGCGGTCAAGGTCTATCTTGTCATTGAAAAAAAAGACATCAGATTGTTTACTGTATGATTGTTAAACTGTGGTATTATTATGACTATAGCACAAGGTATATGTTGTCATTAAGACTGAAATCTATAGATCATACTCACTCATAGAGTTAAAACGAGATAGCTCTATGTCGAGACATATTTGTGTCTTGGATAAATTGTCTCAAGTTTAAGCCAAGTCTGAACTGGCTATAGATTTCAGCCTAAAACCAATGTTAGAAAAATATTATATTTTTGGTTTCATATATGTATATGATAGTATGGTATCTACAACTGATTTGTGCAAATATAAATCGGCAATTTCTTTTAAACTGAGGATCAACATCCACTAAATGTGTTCTCATATGGGGTGACTGAAATAAAACTTTCAACATTGGTGCATCCCATCGCATTAGCATACATTTCAATTAATTTAACCTTCAGACTTCAATTAATTTAACCTTCAGACTTCAATTATATTAAACCTCAGACTTCAATTAATGTGTGTTTAATCAAAATAGTAGAGACAGAGTCAGAAAAATATGAGCCAACTCAATAAGATGCATCGGTGTTGAACTAAACCTAAAATGCACTTGTTTAGTTGTGTTATCCTAGTTAGGGACATTGCCTGATAAAACTATGCATTTCAACTACGAAGAGCACTGTGAAGTTTGGAAGCTTTTTATAAATTCGATTTTGAATGACTTTTTTTATTCTACTTAAAATTGAATAACTGGTCAAATGCGAGTCGGACTCGCATACGAAGGGTTCCGTACCAAAAAACGCCGAAAACAGTTCTAGTAGGATAGTTCATTTTAATTTTTTTTATTTTAATTATATTTTGTTACAGCGACAATAGAAATAAACGTTCTCTGAAAATTTCAACTCTACCTATTATGGATCATGAAACAGACAGACAGACAGACGGACAGTAATAGAGTCCCACTGATTACCCTTCGGGTGCAAAAAAAGGTTTAGCACAAATTCCTATTAGTGGTGTTACAAAGCTTGCTTGTTTGTGAGATACAAAGTTACCAACCCAAGAAGTGATTTTCTAAATTGAAATGCATAGTATAAAATATATATGTATAAAACCAAACTCTCGAGACTATGTATAAACTAGTAATTTATAATTTATTTACTGTAAAATAACTTATGTTTTCGAATCTTAGGGGATAATTATTTCTTTTTGTTTGAATGTAGATATGTTCGAGGAGTTTTGAACAAGTTTTTCTTTTATTACAGGAAATGTATTTTGAGTTTGTCTTGAGACACAATAGCTGCAGAGAGCTTTTCTTTTTTTCGTTTGTTTTGATAAAAAAAAAATCCATTGTACAATTTGGTGTCAATTTGGTTCTGTAGCTAAGGAAATAAAGTCTAGTTTATCTTTTAGGGTTACTTAGTAAAGAAGGAACTCTTTTATGACAGTTTGTTTGTCCGTGTCACATGAATGATATCAGAAAGTACAAGAAATAGCTACAAGGGCATCGTCGATCTGCCTGGCGTAGTGATTAGCGCTGAGGTTTTATAAGCGGGTCTCAGGTTCGATTCCTGGGAGGGGCAATTTAGAAATGTATAATTTCTGAATTATGTCTAGTCTGGTCTGGTAAGAGGCTTGGGCCATATTTAGGTACCACCCTACCATTAAAGAGATATCGCGTTTGGGTAGGGCAGCATGTAGAAGCCGATTAAGGGTATTTACAATACCATACCTCTTCCAAGTTAGTATTTTAGACTGGATTGTCACCTACCATCAGATGAAATCGCAGGCATGAGCTATCTTGCCATCAAATAAAAAATGCGTCCCTTGATTTACTATGGAACCCTAAATGTAATCCCTGAATCGTAAATATGACAAAATGATGTTTTTTTTTTTAATATAAACATTACAAAATTTTCTTTACTTTGCTACATGCGGTCTATTTGGTGTTCAATATTTTATGAATATTAAAAGAACTTACGAAATATGTTTTAAAAATTGACTGTGAAACACTGTCAAAAGTCAAACAAGATCTTTATTATTTTGTAATATTTAAAAAGATAAACTTTTATTAAACTATAATAATGTAAATATTAGCATAAGTTTTGTTGAACTATTAGTATTAATTGCTATACAGTGTTGGCGTTAATCGATTTACTGTATAGTCGATGAAATTGTCGATATTATTTAATCGACTTTCACTAATCTGTAGTGAATTATAATTGAATCGTTGATCTCAATTAATTTTTTTTTTTGTTCTCGAAGCCATCTTGGATTTATTTATTGTATTTATATGTTGTTTCATTTTTTTATTTCTGTAGCGGATAGGAATGAGTAATCTCACAAAGAAATGTTTAAAAGTAGAGTTATCTGTAATATTTAGAATGGTAGGTAAGCCCATAAAATGGTGCTACTTGATGAAATTCTTCAGTGAAGTTGTAAGAGTTTAACATATTAATGCCATTCGATGAAGATATTGTGTGACTTTGGTAGGAAATCAAATCTATTTAGGTATTTTTTTCGCAATTTCATTCCACACACTTAGTCTTTTTTTTTTCATTTCCCTCATTTGATGGCATTAAAATGTTAAAACCCGCCAATAATTACTACTTACGCACTGTTAAAACTTCAGTGATGAATTATTTTTGTTGAAAAAAGCTTTCTGTGACCGACATATTCCGCCGTCCCCATCATTTTCTATCCTTTACCTTTATTTTACGATTTCAAGATGGTTGTTTTTAAAATATTCATTATTTGTTTTATCAGCCAACACTGTTGCGAAGCAATGTGGTAAATTCGCACTGAGAGCTTAGTTTGTAAATAAATTGATGTTTTTCGTATGCTTAATAGTATGTTTCTGTTTTTGAATGAAAGTTGTTAAATGTCAAGTTTCGTCAGTAAAGTTGTATAAAATAAAAAGCAAATATTCATAAACACTGTCTTTTTTTTTTTTCAAGGAATCATTTTTGTAAGTTTAGGAGTTTGAAATGAAAACCACACACCCGCTTAGAATATGCTTATATTTAAAAATTAAGTTAACAATAATAATAATTATAAATTTACATTAACATTAGCCACTTTATAAAAATCCTCTATACATATTATAGTTAATATTTTATATCAATATGATAAAGTGATAGGAGTGGAATAAATCGACACTGATTTTATAATACAAACAATATGCGCGGAGCTACATTGGAATAATTTGGATACTAATTTTGCACGAGCGAAAGCGAGCACAAATACATTACTACGTGATAAGGATTTCCTTTTTTATTAGACATAACTTGTCAATTATTAATTGATTTAGGCATTTTAAAGATCATGCCATGATGTATGTTATAAGAACCGATGAGGCAGACGCAGAAACTAGATCAATAGATGTATAGCGTTAGGAGTTAAAAAGTACACATAAAACTCCTTGAGAAACCTCTTAGGTAAGAAATTGTTTAGGTGAAGGCTCGCCCAATAGCCCAACGGTTAAAGGTGCGGGCCCAAAACTGAAAGGTCGACGGTTCAATTATCATTCACTGTAATAGTTATTCCTAACATAAGCATTACGCTTATTTGGAGGGGAGAGGGGAATATAAGTCAATTTCATGGCTAAAATTCTAAAAAAAAGTTTAGTAAAATTATCAGACTCAAAACTTTTACCTTATATTATTCCTCAATGGCAGTGGATGTATTGTGCCATTTTAAAAACAGTATTAAGTAGATAAATATAAAAATATTTTTAGCAATTGCTAAATTATTTGATTGTAAAGATATTATTCAATAGTCAATATAAGTACCTAACTACATAGTTATTAATATGTTCTTGATATCAGAACTATATGAGAGCAGCAAATATTAAATAGTACCTATTCATTATATATTATTTACATAAAGACTATCTATTTGAGGCCTAATAGACTAATTTAAGCTCAGTTAGAAATATTAAAAAATGGCTTATCCTACCCACATCAGCATAATTTTGAACGAAATATTTAAAATAATTTCTTTGGTATTATAAATCCCGATTGATAAAATAAAGGTATTTAATACCAAAGGAGGTGGGTTGATAAGGCCCAAAATCCGCCCCTCATACACTCGAAAAAAAAAGTTCCAGATTCCGACAAATTGTAAATGTATTTATATACTTGAAGATATAAACTTTATTCTAATATAAAGTTTAGGTGATAAAAAAAATAGTAAGTTACAGAAAATATTACCCAAAAAGAGAGTGTTTCTTTTACTTTTCTTACATTTTCATACATTTTAGTCGTTTTTTAAGCTTTGATTTAATATTTTAGAATGAGGCGCTCCATGAACCAAAATAAATTAATACTCATATAAAAGCTTATAAAAAGGAGCATCATTATCAGTTACGTTTACCATGGTTCATGGAGCGCCTCATTCTAAAATATTAAATCAAAGCTTAAAAAACGACTAAAATGTATGAAAATGTAAGAAAAGTAAAAGAAACACTCTCTTTTTGGGTAATATTTTCTGTAACTTACTATTTTTTTTATCACCTAAACTTTATATTAAAATAAAGTTTATATCTTCAAGTATATAAATACATTTACAATTTGTCGAAATCTGGAACTTTTTTTTTCGAGTGTATGAGGGGCGGATTTTGTTGCCTTATCAACCCACCTCCTTTTATTAATCTCAATAGAGTGACTAGCTTTCAAAATTAATTCATGAAAACTTAAAAGAACTTCGATCTCACACCAGACAGTAAATGTGTATTTTTGTTAAGGTAGGTAATAAATTACATCTAATACCAAATAGATTTTTAATAACAAATAGATTTTTTGCATCCATTTTTAATCTCTAAATTGAGAATTATGTAGCAGTAGAAATCCACAAAATAGGTAAAACATGAAATTGTATGTCTATGATTTCACGCCAATTACATTATATTAAGCTCACAATATGAGACCTGTATTTGTTTAATATGAGTAAGTACATTTTTCGTGTTATTCCCTCCGGCTCTTAGGTACCAATACTTATTTCGAATCTGGTGGTAGATTCTCGACTTTTCATACTTAATATAAATAATTTTGAATTCGAATTTGACTATTTTAGTTAGTAACTAAATAGCCACTGAGATAGAGAACATACCGCCAAGAAATATTTACTTACTAGCTGATGCCCGCGACTTCGTCCGCGTGGATATAGTTTTTAAAATCCCGCGGGACCTCTTTGATTTTCCGGGGAAAAAAGTAGCCTATGTCACTCCAGTTCCTCAACTATACCCATGCAAAAAATCACGCCGATCCGCAGCTCTGTTGCAGCGTTATTGAAGGACAAACCAATAAACAAACATACTTTCACATTATATATTAGTAAGGAAAGGATAAGGGTGTACTTATTTAGTTTTTTTTCCATCGTAAAAAATAATATCTAATGATACTTATAAGGGATAACAATTAATTTAAACGACAGTAACAAACGATGTAAAGAATATAGCTCCGCGCATAGCAAGACGTGCATATCGAAAAATGGGAACGAAAATGAAATTTGATTTCATTTTTTTTATATAAGTATTTTTTTTACCATGACGCGGTTACGTAGGTCTAAACTCACTATGATCAGTCTCAAATCCGTGGACTTCCGCAGAAACGTACGTACTTATTCGACTTGACAGAAAAAATTACAGCAAAATTACTACTATGTGCTAAGAAAGCATAAGGGATGTCTAATTTTTTGCTGTGTTTTTTCCTGAACAATTTGAATTTTATGACTACGGTTGGTACTATTTAATGTACAGAGGCGTCTGTATTCGTTTGTAATTTTTTTCTGTACAGTTAATTTTTAATTGTACAGAAAATTAAATTAATTGTAGGTGAAGTCCTCAAAACGCATGTTACGAATTGTCAGTGTACTTATTGGTCAATAGATATATTAAATTACAGTAATTTATCCATGAGTGACCGACTGAAACTAGATTTTTGGACGAAATTACGAAACGAATTTGAGAATTAATAAAATCTTACTTAAAATTACTTAATTCAAAAATAAGACGCGTTCTTAAAAATACGTAAAAAAAGATATCACATTTTTTGAGTTGATCCACTCTTAACGCTATTTGGGATTATAGAATTCTAAAAGATGATCTTAGATTGACTAACTTAAATTAATACGAAAAAAAAAAACAATAATTATTCGTGTTTTACATTGCTTAAAATGTCCGTAAACATGAGAGTTAAGACAGCAAGCGTCAAACTGTGCCTGCTGACATGTAATTTGAATTGAATTTTTTAACAACATATGGCCTCCGATGGAATGCCGTATTTAATTCTTAGGAGCATCCCAAATGTTGTTTTTGTTCTTTTTTTTTTAACATTTCTTGATGCTCAAAATGCCAAAAGTAAATCGCTTAAAACTAACTTTAGAATCTGCCCGATAACAACCTAATAGCTAAGTAGAGGTTCAGATTAAACCAAGATTTGTCAAAGAATTTTCATCACTAACAACAACGGCAATTAACGCAATAAAGAAAATTGAACTTTATTAGTTGACGAATAAAGTTCATGTACGGGAAACCCCGCTGCTGCTCGCGCATTGCGTTCTTAAATGCAAATTTGAACTTTAATAGTCACAGGTACAGTTTAATTTTCTCAATTGCATCGCTACAACGCCCTAACGTGCTTTGGAATACGCTTAAACGAATTTTAACAAAGTTTTCGATCATAATGCAGAGCTAGACTTCAATCGGTCACTATGGTCTGTCTTGTCTATGGTTACATGGTGCAATCTAGTTATAACTGTTTTTATTCTCGCCGTTGGTTTCGCCGTTGATGATGGGCGGCACGGGCGGCTTTATGGGCGGGGCTGGTATCACCTGCGAGTTAAAATAAAATGAGAAATTCACAACAAAAGTTAATCTTCAAAATCGTAATGGCAGCATAAGTTGAATTTAGAATGTCTTGAACAGTATTGAGCTACAACGAGATACAGTTCAGTTACAGTAGGTCTAATTCTGTACCTAGTATGTTAGCTCTAATTTGTCAGCAGGACTATTCTGTAAAGCCATTTTTGTAATTTGATGAATGAATTAGTGAAGAGTTTGCAGTGTGGCGTATTTTAGTGAATTAGCCCTGCGAATCCCTTTAAAAAAGTTAAGCTCCATGTGGGAAAAGATAGATTTATTTACTTGTCGATTTAGATTAATTTCAAAATTGGCCCCAATATATTATCATGTTTTGATACGAATTCGTCAGTTTTTAAGTCTGAACAAAGTTAACTAATACACTATAGATCTTCACCCTTCGTGTCTAAAAAACTACAATTTTCGCAATAAAAAATTAAAAAAAAAACAATACTATCACGTGACACGCATGCGCAGTACACCATACATATTTATGTCACGTGACTATACACCAGCGACCAACACTTTTTGAAAATAAATTAATGTTGAGTGACAATGTATTTTCATAAGCGACAAAATTCCACAAAATCTAAAAAAACCAATTCACAATTTGCAAAAAAAATAAAAACCAATTCCAAAAACCAATGACAAAATGGCAAACCTACACATATTGAATATCAGGGTGTTTTCAAAGCATTGCCACAACTATATTATATAGTCACAACGCTCGTGTACTTTACACATATCATAATTCTATGCACTGACCTCTATATTTAATCTATGATTAACTCTGGATTGGCTGACCCTGTAGCCTACAAATGTCAATTTAGTTAAATCGACTTGAAGCGCCACATTTGACATACGAGTGTCTCTGGAACTAATTATATTGCAAATGGCACACCGACCTCTATAATTAATCTATGATATCATAGATTAAATAAAGAGGTTGGTTTTGAAAACATAGATAATGTATAGAGATTGGTACACCATTTGTAATATTATTAGTTCTAGATATCTATGCTTACAACGCCAAGATGGCGTCAATCAAATCCAAAATGGCGCCAATCAAGTAGGTCCAAAAAAGAAATCACAGCAGCCTGTCCCGAGTTAATCATAGATTAAAGATACAGGTCAGTAATTCTAAGACACAATCTCTAAACTTAATTGACAGTTCCAAATATCGCACTATCCCTTTCATAATACTCCCTGCGGAAAGGGATACCACTATATTTAGAGCTTGAGTTGTTTGTTTAGTTTAGTGATTTTGTACAACAGAATAAGGCATATTGTTTCATGCAAGATTTTTCACATAAGGTCACAGGGGACCTTATATGAATTTTCGCGCTTATAGAGTGCGTGTATCCATGTGCGTGAAGAAATATGCCATATCTCCACGCCCGTCATATTTGAAAATAAACTCAAGCATTCTTAACGAACATTAAAAAAAAATAGTCCCAACTCCCAACACCAAACCAAGATCTCCAACACCACAGAAAATAAGGAGTGACTTAACTGACAATCCATTCTTCATAATATTACAGATTCACTACAAAGTCATGCTAATGTTTTTTCTATGTTATCGAATTGGTGATTCGAAAACTCTTGTCGACTTGTTGCTTAAAAACATATTATGCAACTATAACACATAATATAGAAAAAAAAAATAAAGATATCGGCCGAATTATAATAATATATATCTAATATATTTAAATTATATATGTATTTAATTATAAAGACCAATTATTTATTCAGTATAATTTGCATGTAAAACTAGAACTCGTATAATTAGATGGATATACAATGTCATATACATATGTACAAATATAGCAATATATTGAGGGTACTCAAGATTTTTGTAGTATAGTAAAAGGCAAGATGGAATAAGCATGTTCTGGGCAAGCCAACCAACCTCATCATTGCTTTCCATCATTGATTCTCATTCTCAAAAAAAAAAAATTAAAGCGTGTAATATAAGTAAGCAACATGTCGACAAGAGATCAAATGCACTGTGTGCGTACGTTCAAGCCTGAGCGGTCGCCGTCTGTGTCCTCCTGTTAGGAATAATGGCGGATCAATTATTTGTGACAGACAGAAGAAGATCATAGATTGAAGACCATTTGACATACAAACAGAATATTTATTAGCATGGAATTTAAGTTGCGAGGGCGGATACTCACAGAGGACTTGAGCGTTTTAATTTAAATTTCAACAGGTTATGGGCCCGGTAACATTGAGACTTTTCAATGTACAATATTTTGGGAATGGATGAAGACCATTTGACGAAAGAACAGTAGTAGCACTGAAATTAATTAAAGAAGAATTAGCACTGAATTTAGGTTATAAGTACGGGTACTCACAGAGGGCTTGGGGCGGTGCGTGTCGACGGCGTCGACGGACAGCGTGATGTGCTCCTCGCGGCAACCGTACGCGACCGGCGTCAGCTTGATCACCGTGTGCAGCGGCACGTGCAGGTACGGGAGGTCCTCTGCCGACAACCGATCTAACATTAGCGCGATTCAGCCACTCAGGGCTTCGATACTGTGTTTGTTTGTGTTTGGAAATGTAGTAATCAAAATTCAAAATTATTTCATGTCGTTCTTGGTTCTTATAACAAGTCAAGACTACTACATACATATCTCTGGTATATTTCTTGTGATTTGATATTTGTAGAGAACGAGCTGAAGGTCGAAATTAGCCAAGTCTTAATTTCTGTCCTCCATTGGTTGGCAAAGCTTTGCTAAGCGCATGTACTTGTTATGCTGGCATCCAAATGCCGCTAACACTAACTGTGAGATCTATAGAGCGTACTCTGACTTAAGATAGAGTTGAAACGAGATACAAACATGGTTTTTTTAAATTAAGAAAGATAGGCTTGCGCTTGACGACAATCAATGATGGAAAGCATTGATGAGGTCTGGGTTGGAGCGCGCTTGCCTAGAAAATGCCTATTCACTCTTGTCTTGAAGGTACTCAGATTATACGTAGTCGGAAAAACAGAAGCTGGAATACCATACCTTAGTCGTTCGTTTCAGAAACGTACTCTGATATATGTCTCGTTTTAACTCTGTCTTGTGTCTGAACGGTCTACACGTTTCTACCTTAGACGGGACTCACCAGCGGATTTGTCGAGGAAGTAGGCCAAGAGACACCTCATGACGGCCTGGTGGGAGACGACGAGCACGTTGCCCTGCCTCTCCAGCTCCATGATGACGGGCTCGAGCCGCGCCACCAGGTCCTCGTAGCTCTCGCCGCGCGGGTAGCGGTACGCGAACTTGTTGGCGTCGCGCGCGTTGAAGTCGGACGGGTACTTCTGTTGGATCTCCGCGTACGTCATCTCTTCGCAGATGCCCTGAAATAAAAACAAGGAAACTATAAGAATGTTAGCAAGAAAATGGATGACTAGGACAATACAGTATTGTAAAGACGATATCTCCTGTGGATGCTCCAGTGTCAGGGCGAAACGTGCGTCGAGAGTAGTATAAAAGTCTTGTGTGGTGGTGCATGTGAGTGGTCGTGGCATTGCTTGCTTGGGAACTTGGCTTTTTTGGTTGGTCGGGAAGGTAAGCGGTGCTTAGCTTTTAACTGCATGTTTGACCATACAGATTTTTCTGTTGGCGGATTATAGCAAAATAACTCTAACCTTTTCTTGCTAATCATGAACTTCAGCAAAGTAACGCCTGATTCTATCCAATATTTATAAGAATGTTGTTTTTCTAACACACCTGTCCTACTTCACTCCTAAGTCACTTATGATAATTTATAAACAACATATTCAACTGGCATTAATGTTCTGTAGTCAACGTAGTGTACACACAGAAAAACTATTTGGTAACCAGTGCACACAACGAAGCAATAATGCTTAAACAGACATAAATTTATAAATGCACATATAAATGTGTGCGTAACTTGTTTACGTGTGATTTATACCTATCTCCTTTTTCTGGATTGTCCGTCTCTTTCCATAGGTGGTATTGTACTGCCACACTTAAAAGAAATCTCCAGACCGTGAATTGTTAGGCAGTCTGAGTCTGTCTGTCTGAAAGTTTGTCTGAAGAAACACAAGACTGAAAGTTTGTAGCTATGACTGGCATTGTGACTTCGAGTTTAAAGTTACGACTGCCAGTCATAGCATTAGACTAGGCTATTAGATTAGGCTATGGCTGTGAGTTTGCAGCTATAACTACCAGTCTGAGGCTACGTCTGGCAGTGTAAGGCATAACTGGCATTCTGACTGCAAGTCTGAGGCTATGACTGCCATTCTGAGGCTATGCCTGCCAGTCTGAGGCTATGACTACCAGTCTGAGACTATGACTGCCAGTCTGAGGTTATGACTACCACTCTGAGACTGTGACTGCCAGTTTGAAACTATGACTGCCAGTCTGCTGCTATGAGTGGCAGTCTATGGCTATGACTGGTAGTCTGAAACTAAGACTACCAGTCTTAGGATGAAATCAATTATTGCACTTCCACTCCACTCAGACTTAAAACAAGACAGATTTATGTCAGAGCATATTTTGTGTCCCGTTTTAACACTAACTTAAGTCTGAGCTGAGTCACAGCACACTATAGATCTCAGTCTGAGAGCATAGAATGTGTCTACAAGTGAACTCACCGCATCGATCTCGTTAAGCGCTTTCCACCGCTCCTGCGGCGCGCGCACGTCCTTCACGGTCTGTATGGCGCGCCGCATCCACGACGTCCACACGCGCAGCCCCGGGATGTTCTGTTGCTCTATGTACCCGGACAGAACGTTCGCGTACTGCTTGCCCCGCGTAGACAGTTCACTGTCCCCGCCTATCCTGCCCACTAGATTGTGCGCACTTTCGCCATGCTAAGAACAAAATGGAATAAATACATATTAATCTTCGTAATATTATTAAGAAAAAACTGATATCCTACTTCACTCCTAAGTCACTCATGATAATTTATATATACTACATGTTCAACTGGCATTAATGTTCTGTAGTCAACATGCCTAGATTTAACTCTTTGTTAGCATATATTACAAACCCAGGTGGTTTTTCTGATGCTAGCTTACCTTTATGTAAATAAATGTAATATGTTTCCAGTTATCAAAAAAGTATCTAAAATAATAATAAATAATTAAATGATGTATCTACATTTATATTTTACTAGCTTTTGCCCGCTTAGGCTTCACTCACATTAAGTTTTTAAACCTTTATTTTAGTTCTTCAGGGGTTGAATTTTCAAAATCCTTTCTTAGCCAATGTCTATATCGTAAGAGCTATTTGTATGTCATATTTCAGCCCAATCCGTCCAGTGGTTAGAGCTGTGCGTTGATAGATCAGTCAGTCAGTCGGTCAGTCAGTCACCTTTTCCTTTTATAAATCGATTTTGAAATGTGACACAAAGCACTTCAGTCAATTATTATTTATTGACACAAACAAAACACTTAAGTTTTATCCTTTACAACAATTTTAAACTTGACTTACCCTGGTCAAATAAATGGTCCTAGGTACAATATGTATATTCATGAGATAGTACACAATCCTACTCTGTATGTGTCCTTCATGTTTATGTACAACTACTTTTTCCCCCGTATCATATATCTTCATGAAGCTGCATTCTGATTCGAGCGTCTCTTCCAAAGGCTCATACTTTTCTTTGTAATGCTCTATCCTTAGACGAAAGTCGTCTAGAACATTGTCCGCGTTTTGGATGTTCGTGTAGTCGGGGCTGCTCACTTTTACCTCCTGTAAAGAATTAATATTTTTTTATATCAATAAATTTTTCGATAGAGTCCTTTTGAATCCTCAAATGACTCTACCACTGGTTCGGAATAGACAAGTTAATAAGAATATTAAGAAGTTTAGATATAGAAAGTTATTCAAAACTATCAAAGACTACAAGCTAGGATCAGGTCCCAATGGGCTTGGGACCTGATCCAAGCTTGTAGTCTTTGATATATCTTGGGTGTATCAAAGATTCTGAGCTTCTTTTTAATTAATAAAGGTTATGAACTACAATTTCAACTGATGTAAAATGATAATATTGTGGCAGATGAAGCCTGAAGTACATATATTCTTATTATCTAGAAAATTCACTCTTATTTAAAGATGTAGGTTGTAAGAGACAGTAAACACAGATTTTGGAGCTAATTCAAATCCAAAATCAACAAAATGTGCTGGAGCTTAACACCCTGAAAATATCGCAAAAGATGCGACAGTTATTTTTTTTTTATAAAAGAACATTAGCCAAGGTGAAGTTGACTAATATCCTCCTGTCCCCTCCAAATAGGCGGAAAGCTTGTGCTAGGAGTGGGTATGACAATAGTGCAACAGGTTGGGCTCGAACCTGCAACCTTTCAGTTTTCAGTCCGCAACTTTAACCGTTGGGCTATTGAGGCTTTTAAGCTTTGTTATTTGTTGTAAGTAATGTTCTGTTACCATAATGTTCTGTTCGATGATCCTCGGGTCGTCGCATATGGACTCGACGAAGAACAGCTTGAAGCCCATCTTGTGCACGACGATGTCGCGGATCATGCGTCGCCGCTCCATCGTCGAGTTTGTTGCGTCGAACACCTGCAAGAACATGGTATTTTTTTATACCCTCTTTTTATACGCAACACTGCAGGTCTAGTAGCTAACAGCAGTTTAAGTCTCAAGACAACAAGCTTTGTTGTTGGATCAGAATCGCCTCTTTGTTGTTAGAGCGAAACAGCAGCAAAAGGCAGGGAGAGAGAAAGAGATGGACATGATACTCACAGCCACCTCTCCGCCCTTGACCAGCCACTCGCAGACGTCGTGCAGGGCGTCCAACGCGCACTGCTGCCGGATCGCCATCGCCTCCTTGTTGTCTGCGCGGAAGAACTCGTGGCTCGTGTACGCGGTGGTCGCGTGACGCCTATACTCGCCTAGATTGAAAACTGTAAACATACGAGAATGGTCATTATGTACCAGGGTGCATTTGGAACCTTTATACATTTGGTTTTTTAAAATTTTGTAAGTTATTATCGCAAACCGCAGTCCCATCGTGACCACGGCCCATGCAACTGGATCAAAATATCGACAATTCCAATTAAAACAATTACCGTGGTACATACTTGTACAGTTTTATCACAACTAGAGTAGTCTGTTTGAAAAGAAAACCGTCGTCGCCTAATAATGAACTAACACTATTTAGTGCTATATGGCTATAGTATTGCATGCTAAACAAAAAAGGCAATTAACGTAGACTCTACCAGCCAAAGGTGACTGAAATCGTGACACTGTAACAATCACTTTTAGACAATTCCACAGCAGGTAAGGTCTCAGTCGAGGTTTTCAAATTATAAAAAAAAGCAATAATATCGGTTTAACACCCACCCCTGGTGTTAATTCCTATCCAGTTAAGGTACCGTGAGAGCTTCTTGGCGATGTAGGTCTTCCCTCGCGCCGGGAGCCCCACCATCGCGATGACGTGCGGAATGTTCACATAGTTGGCACGCTCCCCTGCAATTATACAGACAATTATTACTTATTAGACTAGACGATTCCCGCGAATTCGTTCACGTGAGTTAAGGTTTTTGATCCCCGCGGGAACTCTCTTATTTCCTGGGATAAAAGGTAGCTGGAATAACTACAAGTCATTCCAGACTATAATCTATCTCTGTGCCAAATTTCAGCCAAATTGGTTCAGTCATTGCGACGTGATTGAGTAACAAACATCCATACATACAAACTTTAGCATTTATAATATTAATATAATAGGAATTAGGATAACTATCTACTAACTTTGTATTTTTGTTTACAAGATATGAAATTTATTACAATCAATCATAGAAAGCACCCAAATGAATGATAAATACTTATATTATTTTTTGAAGAGGGGTTACTAGATTCAGTAAAATAAAAAAAATATAAATTCTTAAAACAGCAATGCTAATGCTAATACTACATAAACAAACCTTTTATCACCTCAGTGATAACAGAAAGAAAATAAACAGGCGACAAAACATTAAACAAGATAATGAGCAGCCACCACCCACTGATCCCATGATTAATTAGCAAGCTATCACTCACCACTTAGATTAATTAATTAATACACAAGGTGATATAGTATAGCCCCCCATTTTCCACCCATTCTCCACTGTTATATTGTCACATCTATGCCCAATTGGAGTAAAGAACATTGGAAGGATTGGTGCATCACACACAACAGACCATAACTGGTTTAAGTGTGGAAACCAGCCCAGCTTGAAGAAAGATCTATGCCCAATTTATGAATTTGCAAAACAGTAATTCCACATGAGATTTATTTGGAAGCACAGAAAAATCAGCCTCTTTCTTGAAAAGGTACCATTTAGAAAACCTAATGTACCTATCTACTGGCCTACCAATATCAATAAAAGCTGTTTGGAAACAAAAGAAGGTCAGAAGGCCAGGAGCATAAAAATTAAAAAATAATTGAGTTTCACTTTGGCTATCCTTCAAAGCATGTATTGTTAACGACACCACTAGAGTGTTGTTTACAATTTTGTTTTAGTAAACGACACTCCAATGGTTTCCTCTAGTGGTGTGGTTGACAATACATGCTTCAAATAATCATATGAACTTAATCACTTCACTGTGTATAATATAATCACTACATGAGCTTACTATGATATACCTAGTAATTCCAAAACCACAGGAAAACACTGCACTTTTAATTATTTGTATATAAATACAGGTTTATATTTAGCAAATAAACCAACATACAGACCTATGATGTACAGCTAAAACAATGTGACACGATGTCAATGCATGATACACGATCAAAGGTCCTAATCTTTACATTTTCGCAACTAGCTAAGTATCATAGGTACTTAATTATAAAACTTAACAAAAAGTTTAAAAACTGTGCATTATAAGTGTATCCAAAGTAATAATATACGAAGATCCCTAGTAACGAATATATCTAATCAAATGATCCACCTTTCTAATTTGCAACAAGTTACAAGGAATCGTACTAACCGTCCCCAAAAAACTGCTTGTTCAAATACTTCCAACCCTCTGCGCGTTTGTCCTCAGAATCCATTCTATCAGTACTTTTTAATTCACACACGTGGAATAATTATACGGTTAATTATCTTTGATAATTACTTAAAACATTAAAATAACAAATTGCGGAACTGGAATTCACGAGCTTCGCGACTGGAAAACGTCAAGTCAAATCGATAATGTCACACGTGACACTGACAGCCTTATCAATTGTTGACAGAGAGAACAGATATCATAATCGGATACTTGTACTGAATTATACACTTTACCCTATGATATAATATATGTATAAAAAGTTTTATCTTAAAATAATAAAAGAAGAAAATACTGCATCTAATAAAAAGTCCTAGAATAGCAAGAAACTTGGTAATTTCTATCAGAAACTAAAAGTTTTTGATTCTTTTCTTTGGGAAAGATTAGAAAGCAGTGGTAGAGTCACTACCAACGACCATTTTAAAAGCCTCGATACAAAACGTAGTTTTCCTTTAATTAACTACTGAAATATAATTTTAAATCGATTTGAGAACAGAAAAAAATACGCGTTAAAAAAAATTAAATCTCCAATAATTCAAAAACTGTCTCTTTTTTATTTTTTTATAAAAATCTAATTACTCCTTCCAGTGGTTTGGATGACAACCAGCGAATGAAAAGGTGAGGTGAGTTTGAGATAAATGTGATATCGAGATTTTAAATAATAAAATCAATACATGATATTTATTGAAAAAAAGTTAAAAATCAAAAATAGTTGTCATCTGGTTTGTATGAAAACTTGAGTTTACAGTAGGGATGTAAAGCGGTAATATTACTTTCGTAAAATTCGGTAATTTACCATATTTTACGTAAAATATAAATAAATTACGTAAATTACGGTAAAATTGGGTAAAATACGATTTATCTCTCTAACAAAACTATTGTGACTAGGGTTGCCAGGCGTCCCGTATTTCCCGGGACATCCCGTATTTTAGACATAGTTTAAAATGTCCCGGCGGGACTGACTCTGTCCCGTATTTGAACCGTACTTCGTTTTTCATTATGAAATCGATTTTAATTACGATTATAATTACACAGTCCTACAACGAAATTCCTTTTTGAAGTTCAAGTAACGTTTCTCCTAGATTTTTGTGAGTTGAGGAAATATTTTTTTTTATTTTGCAAAATTTTTCTACATGAATATAGCATGACGGTGATTTTCATTTAGTTAAACTTATAATTATGATATAAAATGAAGTTTGTCTGATCGGATGGATAATTGCCCTGTTTATTTATTAAAAAAATATATAGATTTCTTTGAGTTCTTAGAAAATCTTCAACAAAACGCAGCTACTATGCGCGTATACGTGCTAGTAGTAAGCATAATTAGGTAATGAAGGTATTTAAGTTTTTTTAACTTTTAAAAAGAAAAAGTTCCTCAAGTTGCACTAGTATTTTAAAATGTTCCTCTTGACTAACTATTCGGATACTAAAAATAATACTAACTATCCAGCTATTTCTTTACTTCTGGTTGTTTTTTTTTTCTTGAATACCCCAATACATTCTTGATTTTTATAAATGTGTATTGTGAAAAATTCTGATGTATTCTGATGTGATAGAGCCAAACTGACTTCAGATTCGTCATTAGGAGATTCCAAAACCCAAGAAATCAGCACTGACATCAAAAAAGGAAAAAATAATAATTTGTAGGTGTGTTATTGTATTGACGTTTACAGATACCCATGTTCAAACAAATAAAAATATGTTAAAACTGACTCGATCCTCGGAAAAATATTAAAAAAAATGACACTAAATAATTTTGTTTTTTTATTTGCCCCGGGTATAAAACTGAAATCCCGTATTTTTTTGCCCATTTGACCATTTGTCCCTTATAGGCTGAAAAAAAATCTGGCACCCTAATTGTGACCCACACTTTTGCTTGATTTCGTGGCATAATTTACTAAATGCACGTATAGTGCAGTCAGTCAAAACAATTCAACTGATCGCCGATCGGCTTGCCGAATGCTCACTGTTCAGTCGGAATGGCAACAGCGCAAAACATAAAGGCAAACTGCACTAAACGGCAACGTCGCATCGTGCGAGTCGCGCCGCGCGACTCGCAGTACGTATGTTTCAACTACACGCTCGTCTCACCCCCCCGCCATACTTTTCAGCATACATACGTAGCCGGTAATTTTACCGTAATATATATAAATTACCGTAAAATATCCGTATTTTACAAGCTTTTTCGGTAAAATTACGTAATTTTGCAACCGTAGTTTACAGGAGACTGTTCCAACCCTACATATAACTCCTCAGTCCTTTAATTGGAAAAATACCTGCCTAGTCATCATCACCTCACTCTCTGATCGTAATAAAATAATAAACGCACCTAACGTCAAATTGCAAGCAATAACCGTAATAACCAATATCGATGAGTTGACCCGTCTTGATGTCAATTTCAGTAAACATTGATAACCTTTCATAGCTTGCGCATTATACTATATTAAGTATACTAGAAAACACGAATATTAGGAATAGCTATTTCATTTTTTTACTAACTTTTATCAGTGATTTCATCTGCTTGGAGTCATGTTTTTTTTTAAATAGCCCGTGGGAACTCTTTTCTTTTTCCGGGAAAAATAAGCCTATGTCACTCTTCGGGTTCTCAACTACACCCGTGCTAAATAATCCGGGGGAACTTTATATGTTTCCGGGGTAAAAAATACCCATAGGTACAACAAGAGTTAGTTTCACGATAGTACCTACTTAGTAGTTACTTTCGCAACCGAGTGCGGTTATAATAATAATATTTTCTTTAAAAAAATGATACTTATTGCAAAAATTAATTATCTTTTACTTGTTACTCGGATACGTTTTTTGGCTCAAGTTTATAAAAGCGAAAAATACTGTCACGAAAATAATTTATTGTGCGAAGATTTATTCGTAAAAATATTGGTTTTAAGGCAGAAATACACTGGCCACGTAGGCAACGCATTATGACATCTGGACGATAATAGATTTTTTATGAAAACATAATATGCATCAAAGACGTATTTGTCGTAAGCAACGCGATCCCACGCATGTCAACATTCCTCTTAAATACGTTGCGTACAGGATTCTCGGTCATTAACTCATTAACAACAAAGTAGATCATAACCCTGGTATTCACATATGAAAAAGCACATGAAAAGTTAAAATATTGTACTTACATTTTAAATTTTTTTTGTTCAAAATTAAAAACAGATACTTATCATTATGATTGTCGAAGCATTACTGTAACTATTTTCCTGAAAAAAAAAACTTCTAAATTACTGAGCTTATTACAATGCGGATTTTTGCAATTTATCACTTTTGGATAGATATGTTTTAGGTAGGTAAGGTGTTACCATGTTTTTAATTTTTTACCATTTTAGGTAATCAATTTTTATCATTTGAAGGTATCAATTTTCTGAAAACAACGGCCAATTTGATTCAGTTTTTGCAAGTTCATAGATACCTAATTTAAGTTTTAATGTCGCGGTCGCAGATTTTTAGAAGTTATGCTACTTTAAGTTACATTCAGCACCTACACTACCTTGTGTTTCCACTGAGGGACTCCCCCTTAATTATTACTTCGGGGGAATTACCTCAGGAATTGTATATACATATTATAGCTGATTTAAACGCCGCCGATGTAACAGAAATTGTTCAGCTGCCGTTAGAGAGGTGGGCGTTATTTTGCCCACGTCTTTAATGACAAAGTAAAATGCACAGTCGTAGGCATAATACGTAAGGCTGTTTCTTCCTTTAGTGTTGTTCGTCAGAGACGTCAAGCACGCTGACATGGGGTTCATCCCCTCATCACTTAACAGCTGTGATCAGCATCTCCACGATAATCGGTAAATCCCCGGTAATCGGTAAATCCCCGCTGCCCCATAGGCCGTCACATTGTTGCATTGTAGAACCCCGCCGCGGCGGCTTTACAACAAAATATCATAGTTCTTAGCAATAAAAATTAGAATGCACAAAAAAATGTTTTTGTTCACCTACGTGTAGCTTGTTCTAGCCGAATCACTGTGCGCCGAGGCGAGCAACGTATTTTAGACCCTTATACTCTAGATATAAAACTTCAAATAAAATAAAATTCTATTCTCTTGCTGAAGACCTCAGCTGAAGACATTACAAGCGATAGCGCTTCGGTAAATCGTCAAAATTCTCGCACTAAGGCTCTTTGCTTCCTCGTTCCAAATACGCACCGCAAGGGATGCCCTTCCAGTTTTTTCAACTACCGCCAAGTATAACTTTATCGTTAATTCAAGAGTGAATCTTTTAGGCAAGCGCGCACCATCTTATTCTACATGGTTTATTAACTTTATCATCTCCGCTTCAGTATGACACATTCATATTAAGTAGGTATGTAGATGTACCTACCTAAGCTCTTTTTTGTTAGTGATATGAATTGAACGCTCACGTTGATGATCCAGTATGGATTAAATTATCAAGTGGCGGTATTTTGTATCACTTGATATTCTTAGATGCACTACTTATACCTATGTGTTATATTATGATATTGACTTCAGAAGGTTCCGATGTCTAGATAGGATTACCTACCCACTTTATGAATTTAAGTCGATTTTACCCGACTATGTGCAACACATCCAAAAAGAAGGGTCATGTTATGATTTATGTGTGTTTGTATTTACCTACATATATTTCACCTAAACTACAGAGCTGATTTTGATAAATGAGATGTTAGGTAATCGATTAGTTACTATAGTCCAGGTGACGTAGGCTATATTTTATACGAACAGAATCACAGTTACATAATAATGTTATCAATAAATTGAACTTATATATGATTAATTGATTAAATTATGATCGATTCGAATAATTGCTTCAAATTCAATTCAGTAGATCTGCTGCCAAAACATTAAGATTTCGTATTAGAATCGTACCTATATAAGACCTACTGCGTCAGCAACGATATAAAGGGTAGGTAGGTATAAGGTGTGGATTGAAAACAGAAGGGTCGACGCTTCAATCCCCAACCGTTGCATTTTTGGCGTATCCACTACAAGCTTTACGTTTATTTGGAGGGGAAAGGGGAATATTAGTCATGTTCAGCATGGATAATAATATAATTTTAATTAAAAAAAAATATATGAATGACTAGTTTATGCTCGATTGATTTCAATTTTCATTCTTGTAGAATTTGTTATTTGTAATCTCTTCGATTTCTCAGAATATGCGTGGGAGTGCAGTAGCCCTTCAAGATTGTTTCACCGGTTTATCCCCAATATCAACTATTTACTCTACCTCAATGACTTCTTATAAATGTCTACCTACTTGTGATGAAATCCCGTCACAAAATGAATAGGTAGATAAAATATGTTTATCTTATTATGTTTCAATGCAGCCAGATCTTAGCCAGATAGACGGGCAAAAATTAAAAAAAAAAAATAAGAGGAAATAAGTAACAAATGAGCTTATGAGCTTTTGTTATTAGAACGATAGCACGATTTGAGGCTGCTATTTTTCAAAATCACAGACACTTCAATTTTATTTATTCGTATAGAGTACGAGTAGATTAGATTTGTGTGGATATTAGATTAAATTCACTCCATTGATGTTTGTGTGTCCACGAATAGCTCTGGCACGTGTTGGTACATTCCCATGTTTGGCAGCTGTCCCATTGTTTATCGCTTCACTGGGCTCCCCACACGATGGGACTGACGGGATACCGTTCGGTTCGGATAGATTTTCCTAGCTAATAAAATAAGCGTTAACTTCTTAATAATCTCTTTAATATTTTTATAAGTTATCAACAGTGAGATGAAGAATCTTAAATATTATCATTAGTAATAGTATGGATACGACTGCGGGATTGCGGAATTATGGTTCCGCATTTATCGATAAGTGTCAGTTGCTAGATTTCAAGCAGAAGTCTTGGAATGATTGAAATTATTTATTTATTTAATGTATTTTACCGGTTTAGAACTTTAACTATTCGAATCTTTAAATGTCTTTAAGTTACTAATTGCGGATTTCACAAACATCGAGTGACGTTTAACCAGTGAATAAACTGGGCGTTTTGACAGTTTTTGTATTGAAAATCTGGCAGAATCTCACGCTCGGATAAGATTATTTTTCACTGGTGAACTCGGCCGTAAAAATATATAAATCTAACCTAGTGGGATTATAATGGCATACTTTATCCATATTTGGATAGCATCATAAAATCCCGCAAAATTGCACTACCTATTCCGATCACGGGTTATCAATCATGTAATAATATCACTTCTTATTATAATTGAACGAGCGAAGCGAGTTCTCTGAGTCAACTATGGCGCTTGTCTGTACTGGACAGAGAAGTGTGTACGTCCAAATGTCTGTCAGAGCCCTATAACGTCTGAATTATTGAACGTAATTACTTCAAATTTAAATATAATATGTAAACTGATAGCCTTCAGCCGAACATTGTATAAAAAAAATAAAAAGCTTTATTTCAGGGGGGCTCTCATAGAAGCGTGTTTGAAGTAAAACTTTGTTTGTTGCGTTACATAGACTTGCAATATATCTTTTTAAAGACGACTTTGATCAGAGTACAAAAATTTTTTTTTTAATTTTTCCCTTAAAATTGACGAAATGGGGGGCTTTCAAAGTGGAGATTTTAATTTGAGCCATATGTCAAGAATTACTGAATATTAGAACGTGAAACTTGGTTGAAAATTCAGTTACTTATATCCTGTACTTGAACAACAAATACCTACTAAAATTAGATAAATAAATAAAGAAACGAAATTATTTAATTTTAAATGCTAATAGCTTCACAATAATGCTAATAGATGGCGCTGTGTCAGTAAAACAGTTTTGTGTCAACTATTTTTTTTTTTATTGCGTCTAATGTTAAAAGTTAATTATTACAATATATAATTAAAACTTTTGGGAATTATGGGATATCGCGAGGTCTCAGTTCGGGGCGAACCACTAGTTTATTGTACCAGATGCCAAGAGTTCTGGCTTCCTGAGTTAGATAAGTAAGAGGATATCCTCAGTCGACATTAGCCATTGTCACCCTACCGCGTCTGTTGCCGTCAACAATTGATAGACATTCGCGATGCACCCACTGCGGCCGGTCACACCACCTCCACACCCAGACACACCCATCTATCTACAGCTGAGAGTACAATTAATTAGTAGCTAAGTACACATACCTACCTAATCTAATCTATATTTGAGGCTAGGAATTCAAGGGGCGGTGCAACTCCGAAAAACCGACAACACACTACCGTTAAAAAATTCTCGGGTAAATAACTCACACGCACGCACTCACGCACGCAGGCACGCACGCTCGCACGCAGGCAAGCAGGCACGTACGCACGCACGCACGCACACGTCAAACTTTTGAAATTCAAACGGGATTCAGCCCCTACTTTTCCATCCTTAAGGTAAGACCGCACTACGCGGAACTGCACTGCAGCGGAGCGTCGCGACACTTTTACTTAGTTGCCCAACTTTGTCGCGCAGCGCGGTTCCGCTGCCGCGTAGTGCGATATGTCTAATAGAAACAATATTTTAAAGTGCAGTGTCGCGTCGCTCCGCTGCAGCGCAGTTCCGCGTAGTGCGGTCTTACCTTTAGAGATGAAATATTTTCTACAAAAAAATGGAACCACCTGCGAGAAATTAATAGCTGCCTACCTAATTAAAATCGGTTCACTATCGGCGAACGAATTGTGTATCATACCTACCCAAAAAGAAAGGAAAAGAAAGAAGAGAAGTCCTTATAAAAAGATTGATACCTAATAGGTAATATTTTTTCCATACAGAGATCGGTCACACTGCTTTTCATCTGTTTGTTTATTAGTATAGGTAGTAGATAATTGATACTACCAGAGTCTTATAAGTTCCTAATAGTCCAGTCAAAACAAGGTTTAACCTCTGGAAAATTGCGAAAGTTTTGAAACTTTGCACATCGAATTATGGGTACCTAGGCCTGAATATACCAAAAGTCCTCATGCGTACGAGGCGAGCTCTAGCGGCAATTAGCGGAAACAGGACCCTTTTTTTGGTTTTTTGTTAATATCTCGAGAACCTTTGGTCAGAGGTAAAAGTTTACTACTACATAATTGAAGCTTATTAAATTTGCAACAATAATGATTATATACGTTTTTCTTGAATTCCTAATAATTACCGAGTTTTAAGCCACTAAAAGATAGCTTTTTCGAAAAATCACGCTAGGGGCGCCCGGTACAATATGCCATTTGTAAATAATATTTGACAACCATGTTTTATCATTTTTTTTGGGTACCAAGGGTAAATGAGAAAATAAACTTCACAGTTATGTACAAAAAAAAGACATATTATTTATTAAACAACTAGCTTTTGCCCGCTGCTTCGCTCACGTTAAGTTAAATTTTTCAAACCCCTATTTTACCCTTTGTATCCCCTTAGGGGTCGAATTTTCAAAAATCCTTTCTAATAGAATGCCTACGGCCTAATAGCTACCTGTGTATGCCAAATTTCAACCTGATCGGTCAAGTGGTTTAAGCTGTGCGTTGATAGCATTTTTTATTGTTACTGTATTTCATCTAAATATTTAAAACGCAAAGGTAACAGACTTAGGGCCGTAAGATCAAAAGAAGTTTAAACTAAGGATTCCGTAATCTATAGTTCAAAATAATCGATGGTTTAATCTACTGTCCTAAGATCCAACCGAAAATGTGGATCGATTAGCTAAACTTCGATTAGTCTTTTTCACATGGTAACATTCTACAGTTTATTCAAAGATCGTTCACTCGTTCATGCAAAAATGTGTTATTTTATACTCTTTGAATGTATTTGACATTGACAGTTGACACACTTCAGCAAGATTGACAACAAATTTACAAGGAGAAATTGTTCGTTGTGTGTTCTTTGAATAAAATTAGATTTAACTGTGTATTTCGCCCGCTTCCGTAGATAAAATACTTTACTAAAAATGAGTGAAATTGGTAGTAAAAGAGTGCCGAACTTTGCAGCTTCTGAGACAGAATTATTGACCTCATTAGTTAAAAAATATGCAATGTATGAATTCTATCTCATCCCATTGATCCCAATGATTCTCTCGCGTTCGAACAACATATGGTCTACTATAATATCTATTTATATCGTTTAACTCTTGTAAAATTTCTATATCTGAATCAGAATCACTGTAGTTTTCCATTTTTAACAGAATTGCAAGTACTCAGTCAACGCAAATAACAAATCTTGTGGAATGTGGTCTTTCTTTGTTGTTAACATTTTGAAAGCTTCATGTGCGTGCCACATGTGTGCCAAAACAAAAACAGTTTAATCCATTGAGAAGAGTTTAAACGCCGCATTGGGTTGGTTTAAACTAATCGACAGTTTAAACTGCCCATAATCGATCAACTGCACTTGATCTTACGAAATAATCGACGACAGTAGATTAAACTGTTTCGCGAGGTTTAAACTACAAATGATCTTACGGCCCTTACTGACTGATCTATCAACGCACAGCTTAAACCACTGGATCGATCAGGTTGAAATTTGGCACACAGGTAGCTATTAGGCCGTAGGCATCCTCTAAGAAAGGATTTTTGAAAATTCGACCCCTAAGGGGATACAAAGGGTAAAATAGGGGTTTGAAAAATTTAACTTAACGTGAGCGAAGCACCGGGCCAAAGCTAGTTGTTTAATAAACAATATGTCTTTTTTTTGTACATAACTGTGAAGTTTATTTTCTCATTTAATTGGTACACAAAAAAAAAAATTATAAAACATGGTTGTCAAATATTATTACAAATGCCATATTCTATCGGGCGCTCCTGGCGTGATTTTTCGAAAAAGCTATCTTTTAATGGCCTAAAACTCGGAAATTATTAGGAATTCAAGAAAAATGTATATAATCATTATTATTGCAAATTTAATAAGCTTTAATTATGTAGTAGTAGACTTTTACCTCTGACCAAAGGTTCTCGAGATATTAACGAAAAACCAAAAAAAGGGTCCTGTTTCCGCTAATTGCCGCTAGAGCTCGCCTCGTACGCATGAGGACTTTTGGTATATTCATCCCTAGGTACCCATAATTCGATGTGCAAAGTTTCAAAACTTTCGCAATTTTCCAGAGGTTGACTCATTTTTTGAGGTTTTTTGACTGGACTATAAGGCATTACTTAGTAGTTGATATTATGTAGTACCAATTAAGTATTATTACTTACTGTAATATAGTAGGTATGTAATCTGTGGTATTGGCATTGTAATGGGCATTTGGCAATGGCAGTGAATTTGACTACTCTCAAAGAAAACGTTCTATGTCGTAATCATAAACATTTAATAATGAACAAGTATTCTATTTAGTCCTATAATAATTTATTGTAGGCCTAAGTAGGTAGGTATATATTACAGCTGTAAGAAAAGGTATAAATCGTCGCCTTACTTTCTCAACTGCGTATCTCTACCTATTTGCAATGTTTTGAAAATTAAATCTAAATATATAAAAGGCAAAGGTGACTGCCTGACTGAATAATCTATCAACGCACAGCTTTAACCACTGGACCGATCGAGCTGAAAGGCACACAGATAACTATTAGGACGTAGGCATCCGCAAAGAAAGCATT
This sequence comes from Hipparchia semele, assembly GCA_933228805.2. Taxonomy (NCBI): domain Eukaryota; kingdom Metazoa; phylum Arthropoda; class Insecta; order Lepidoptera; family Nymphalidae; genus Hipparchia; species Hipparchia semele. The sequence goes on along the minus strand of OW121723.1, from coordinate 12,804,239 downwards.
TTTGAAAATTTCAACCCCAAGAGGGTTAAATAGGGGGTGAAAGTTTGTATGAAACTTTGTATTTAGGCTTTCGAATAAAAATAAAGAAATATGTGTTTCACAGATTTCGATGATGAATCGAGAATTATGTTGTTGTTAAATTACTTTGTTGTTTATCTTCTTTCTAAATATATTAAAAAAAAAGGTGGCTGACTGACTGACTGATTGATCTATCACCGCACAGCTCAAACCACTTAACATACAATTTTGCATACATATAGATAGCTTAGAAAGAAAGATGAGGAAAGGATTTTTCAAAATTCAACCTCGAAGGAGGTAAAATAGTAATTAGTAATTACTATGTACCTATTCAATTGTAATATTCATAAAGTACCATAAGTAGATGTATCTACCTACTAGAGGTTATCTCGCAAGGTTTTCAATTTCATCCTCGCTTTGTTAATTCAAACAATAGTTAATCATCTTTTTTCCTTTACACTTGACTGTGAGAGAAAAAAAACAGTGTTTTAAACAACAGTATTAAATTTTCTATAGAAGGCATAGAATCACGTGATATTGAGAACAAACAATCAGAAATCTAATTATAAAAAAAATTGGGAGAATAGAATTATTATTATGTAGGTATGAAAAACAGTAAACTAATTCATAAAGAGGGTTCTACTCCGCCATTAGGTACGTAAACCATCCATCCATCCATCCATCCATCCATACATTCAAAAAGCTAGGAGTATCAATCTACTATGGCCAGTAGGTAGTTTCTTCATAGGTACATTATGCGTTCGACCTCTTTGGTTATCTAGTATTTTTTTCCTCTTTGGCCTGGCAGTCATAATTCCGTTCGAAATTCAAAAAATGTACTGGCGTAAAGGTATCCGATGGACAAATTGATCACGTGACTTATCAAAGACCACAGCCATTTTTGAATTTCGAACGGAATGAGCGACCGACAACCACCCGACAACGGGTCGACAGGTTTCTGAGTTTCTGCACATAACGCAGTTATAGTAATAAATACATACTAAAGCACGAACGCGGACTAATTAGACGAGGGAAATGAAAGCTCCCATGGGCCTAAAAATCCATTTTTGCTCCCGCTATCCTCTGAAGCCAATATTCGTTTTTCGAATAGGTATGATGAAAATAAAATTTATTGTAAGTAGGTAATACATTCAACGGATATCGACTTATCGCAGTTCACCGCGCACGCGCCGCGCTCGTGGCCGCCTATCAGACCGGTTGGGAGCCACTGCCGATGGAAATAGATGCTATAAATATTCTCTAGCGGTTCAAATATTTGAACGTGGGACTGTTTGTAATGGATTTCGCGCTAGGTCAAGGCTATCTTCGGTCATTGGTACAGAAATTCCGGCAACACAGTTCATACATCTAGCAGAATTTTTAATAGTATTTAAATACAAACGCAAAAATTCTGTTTTACAAAACCGACTTCAAACGCCAGTACAAAATATATCATTGTGCCTACAAAATTTGAAGTTCCCTCGATTTTTCCAAGATCCCATCATGGGATCCTGACTTGATGACAATGGAATGGAATGAATGAATGAATGACTACCTGGGACGTATACCCTTTCAAAAAAAAAAAAGAATTTCCAAATCGGTCCAGGCGTCTTCGAGTAATCGGTGAACATACATAAAAAATAAATATAAGAAAAGATTCCGACGAATTGAGAACCTCTTCCTTTTTTTGAAAGTCGGTTAAAAAAGTAGCCTATGTTACTCATATCTCTCATATCTCTGTGATTTCTAAACCGATTTGAGTGAATCTTTTTTTAATCAATACAAAAACTTTGCGAGATACTCTCGTAAAACTTCTGGTTCCAATTCCTCTATCCTGATGCTGCAGGAGTACTGCCCCCCTAAACTGTGGGGATGTAGGATCGGTCGATTGTGAATTGAAGAAGCGGACGAAGTCGCGGGTGTCCGCTAGTCTAATAATATGTCAGTAGGTAACATCATCGGCAACTGAATACACAATGCAGGTCTCTTATGATCATTCATAATATAATTTAATACAAGATAACATGTCATTAACATGTCAACTTTATAAATGGACAATATGACAACTTAATTGCTGTTGGTAAAAAAGTTTTATAACTCTATTGTCAATTTTTCTCCGAGTTATTACCTAATCAATAAATTAAAACATTTTTACTGTTTAATTGTTCTAACGTCTAACAATTTTCTTGCAAATAAATCATCGGTCAACAGACTGTCTACTATTTAATTAGCCTGCTCTACAATATGGCATAGGTGGCGATATAGGTTCTTATCGGGGGCAGTTTGCAATAATTACGTTCAGTAATTCAGAAGTTATAAGGCTCTGACAAACGGACGGACGGACGGACAAGTGCAAATTCACTCAAGTAGACTCAGAGACCTCGCTTCATTCGGTCAAAAATATAGGGGGTCCCCAGTCCCGATACCGAACCAGTGGTAGATTTATGACGTGCCATAAGGGCTACAAGTTGGCCTACATGAAATAAATTGAATTTGATACAAGAAAAGTGACTTTTTCGGCGTTATTTGCTCGACCTTAATAATCGCTGTTACGATGCTACAGAACCCTTCGTGTACGAACCCAACTCGCACTTGGTCGGTTTTATTGTACAAAATATGTGAATCCGTAAGGAAGGCGCAAGTATTTAAATAAGATACATATATTATAGTAATAGTTCTTTTAATTCACGAGGGTATGCGGCTCATGGTTGTGTGTGTGTTGTATTGTAAACTATACGTATGTATAAGTGTAGGGAGAGCCACTTAGGCTCCTGACAGGCACACACACTTACGCAATGTGCATGTACACGACGTAACCACAAGTAAAGCGCCTGTAAATTCGTGAGATAAACGTACTATACATTATAATATATCCGACAGTACACTAACGCAACACGTGCATCTTTCAGCCTACTTATCTCGACATTCACCTTGATATATGTATATTACTGTAATCGTAATCCGTAATAGGTACAGTTCGTTAAGCTTACGTCTGTGTCTTTGATCGTGGGATACCTTTATTTTTTTTTTTTCGATGACAGAATTAAATTAAAAAAAATGTTTCGATGGCCTCAACAACTTGTTGTGGCTTATGGTGGGTAGAAATTCGGCACTAAGACTATGGTTCTTACTCCTTACTTTACCTATATTACGAAGAAAACACCTAAGTAGGTAGGTACATAACGTGAATCTCATCTATCAGCACGATAAGTAAAAGCTAAAAAGTAGGTACTTACCTACTTCATAGTGAAGTACTTTTTAGCTTTTACTTTTTCGAAAAAAGCTGTTATAGATCGGCAGGCAAATAAAATTTCACCTCTCTTAAGTAAAATTAATTTAAAGGAGAAAGAAGAAACTTAATTTTACATTTCATTTAGTTCATTTGGTTTATTTAGGAATTCTTATTTATTATGTAAGTATATCTATTAATAAAATAAAAATAAATTAATAGGTAATCCCGTAAGGTAATTCATAATAGTTACTCGTAAGAACGTGCTAAGTCAGATATCGAAACAATATGACTTGAATCGTAGAGATTTGAGTATAATAATATATATATGTAGGTACACATAACCATGTTCACCCTTGACCTATGAGGCTATGATTAACGATCCAATCCTTCCGACGCCATCCACTAAACTGGATGTCTCTGGTGACTCTACATAAACAAACTGCCTCCCTTGAGTTTGTGTGTGCGCGTTCATTTCAAAGACTACTTATTGTAAGGATTTTGATCTAGTTTTTACCAGTAGATAGTCTGATTCTGCGCAAAGGTTTAGGACTATCACACTTATATTATAAAGGTGAAAGTTTGTGATTTATAAAGGTTTATTGATGACTGATCGCTAATTGTTGGCGAAAATACGTAGAGAACTTTTCAGTCGTAAGCTGCAGGCGGAAGGTTGGAGTGAAAAACATTTTTTTTTTTTAAAAATGAATATTAGCCAAGCTGAACTTGACTTACATTCTCCTCTCCCTCCAAATAAGCGAAAAGCTTGTGCTAGGAGTGGGTACGACAATAGTGCAACGGGTGGGGTTCGAAGCTGCGACCTTTCAGTTTTTAGTCCGCACCATTAACAGTTGGGCTATTGAGGCTTCAAATTGGAAGGATTGGTACATCACACACAACATACTATGACCGGTTTACATGTGGAAACCAGCAAGCATGAACAAACAAGGAAAAAAAAACCTAAGTACTATTCCAAAATCAAACTATCTATTTGTAAAAATAGAAAGAAAATTTTTTCGTTATTTTCCGAGATCAACTCGAAAAACACATGCGAAGCTCGGTGGGTTAACTAGTTACTGAGTAGGTATAGAAGCTATAAGTATAGGTCTGTATTGGTATGCATCGTCTAAGCACTCAGCTTCATAGACCGGAATGTAATAAGGCTCTATTCATGCGCTCCATGATATTACTTACGTACCTACTCGTAATAAGCCTCTCATAAAAGATTGTGGGGTTACCATTATATAGAAAATTTTTAGTGCGTAAGAAAATATCACTAAAGCTTTTCTAGGCATTTCTTATTAGTTTTCTGATTCACATTCATGGTCACAATCAATATTATTATATTAGTAAGTAGTAGTTTAATCTTTTTACAAGTCCTATTACTTACTTATTTCATCTAAATCTAAATATATATAAAACGCAAAGGTGACTGACTGACTGATCTATCAATGCACAGCTCGAATCACTGGACGGATCAGGCTGAATGTTGACATTACAGATAGCTATTATGACGTATGTATCCGCTAAGAAAGGACTTTTGAAAATTCAACCCCTAAAGGGATAACAAAGGCGTTGGAAAAATCGGACTTAACGTGAGCGAAGCCGCGGGAAAAAGCTAGTAGTAGATAAGTGACGTGAAGTAGTCTAACATAACAGGGTTAACTTGGAAATGGTTTTTTTTTTATTCGATGACAAGATAGCTCTTGACTGCGATCTCACCTGATGGTAAGTGACGATGCAGTCTAAGATGGTAGCGGGCTAACTTGGAAGGGGTATAGCAGTGTAAATTCAACCCATACCCCTAATCGGTTTCTACACGCCATCGTGCCGGAACGCTAAATCGCTTGGCGGCACGTCTTTGACGGTAGGGTGGTAACTAGCCACGGCCAAAGCCTCCGACCAGACCAGACCAGAGACAATTTAGAAATTATAAATTCCTAAATTGCCCCCGCCGGGAATCGAACCCAAGGCCTCTCAGTTATAAGACCACAGCGCTCACCACTGCGCCAGGGAGGTCGTCAAAAATCGGAGGTTTAAATCAAATAAATAAATCCATTCCCACAAGCGTACCATCTCGTGGCCGTACCTAATTATCTTATTTGTAATGCCTCCGGACATTACAGGCTAACATTACATTACCGGATTTGCAGAGTCTAGTAAGTACTTACAAAATGTAGGATATAAAACCGAGTGCCTTCCAGCTATAGATAGATTCCTGACCGATATTTTTAGATGCATTGTTATGTAGCTGGCGGTACAATATGAAAAATTAAATACCTGTTTCGAATCATTAACCTAACCTACTTATTTGATTGTCATAGCAAATATTGTGAAGCTAATATAAATAAAGATACTTATATCGATTAAGATTAAGAAAAAGACGCATATCAACCCAATGAAGGACACTAGTGTAATGACTCTAGTCTCTACAACAGAGCGCGCTTTATTGATTTACCTACTAGCTTTTGCCGGCGACTTCAACCGCGTGAATATTTTTTTCTTAATCTATATATATAAAATTCAAAGTTCTGACTGACTGACTGACTGACTGACTGACTGACTGAGATATCAACGCACAGCCTAAACTACTGAAGTTAGAAACTTGAAATTTTTACAGTTGGTTCCTTTTATGACGTAGGCGCACACTAAGGAAGGATTATTGGAAATTCCACCCCTAAGGGGTTTAAATCAAGCTGTTTCCCTCAAAGTTGGTATTTGAGCTTTCAGTTAAAAATATAAAAGTACGTATGTCACAGTTTTTGAAATTTCCACCCCAAAATCTAATTCCACGCGGACGAAGTCGCGGGGGCAAAAGCTAGTATAAATATAATTCTAATACAACGTGTATTGAAACTCCGAAATAATACTGCAGGAGCTGAATGTGCTCATAAAACTGAACAACTTTCCCCAAGGAACCTAGGTCGAAATAAGAAAAAAAAATTTTAGCCTCCCATAGTAGGTACTCGTAAATCAATCAGCTGATCGTCAGTTTTGTATGGGAGGTCCAAATTTTTTTTTTCACATTTCGACCTATATTCCTTGGGGAAAGTTGTTCAGTTTTATGAGCACATTCACCTCCTTCAGTATTATTTCGGAGTTTCAATACACGTTGTATATAGAAGCCTTAATAGTCCAACGGTTAAAGGTACAAACTCAAAACTGGAAGGTCGCAGGTTCGAATTCCACCCGTTGCACTATTGTTGTGCCCACTCCTAGCATTAGCTTTCCGCTTATTTGGAGGGGATAGGAGGATATTAGGTAGTCAATCAGCTTAGCTAAAATACTTTAAAAAAATATTTTATTTTATAAATGCAAAAGTTTTAATGTATGAATGGATAGATGGATGCCACTCGATCACACCGCAACGATTAAACCGATTTGGTTGGGCACTCACTTATTTTCCGGGATAAAAAGTAGCCTATGTGTTATTCCAGACTATAGTCTGTTTGGAATAACACATAGGTTTCTTTTTATCCCGGAAAATAAGAGAGTTCCTGCGGGAATCAAAAACCTCACACTACGCGAATGATGTCGCGGGCATTAGCTAATAGGTACCTACCTAATGTTATATATTAAGTTAATAATGCACCTAAACATAGTCCAACTTGTCTACAAATTGCTATTGCAACTTTGTCAATAAGAAATTCATTAAGTACCTACCTAAATAGTTTTGTTTAATAACCTATCACTCGTTACTTCATTACTTGACTTCAAAGTGGAGTCAATAGGTTCCGAACACACATCCAAACACCCAATCACTAGACCGGTATCCGGAGAATTTTTTTCACGGACTGGCATAACACCTGTCTGAATGTTTACTAGATATAGGTACTATTTCAAATTTAAAATTATTTATTTAAGGTAGACACTAGACTCTACCAAATCTGTGACTCCATTAAATCTCCGAAAATCGTTCACTTGCTGCAAAAATGTAATTTGGGTACCTTCAAATTAAGAGTGAATATACATTTTTTAGGTAAGCGCGCGCCATCTTAGATCGCATCTACACTTACTATCAGGTGTGATCGCAGTCAAGCGCTAGCATATATAGTATATAAAAAAATGATTTTCTATCTCGAAAAAGTGATTTTATTTCAGTAGAAACCTACCTAACGCAGAAAAAAATCGCCATTTTATGCTCTATATAAATTACATTTTATTTGAAAAGTATACTTACAGTAGACTGTACCTACTATAAAATCAATAATTACGATTTTCCAAAATTAGAAAACCACTTGGAAAACAATTTTGTGTAATAACCAGTTAACTCGACTTCAAAGTGAAATCAATAAGCTCCGATCACACACGCAAACACCCAATCGCCACCCAACATACCGGTAACCGGCGAATTCTAGAACCTAACTTGCCGCATGTCTAGTTGTGACTGTACGTCGACTCCTAGTTCCTACCTCGTATGGGGAAGGGCTTCGTCATAATGGTCTCCGTGACCGGCGGCAGGAGCCGCTGAGTCTCGGGCGACATGACGCTTGTGCACAAGTTCAACTCATGGTTCTTGTTCTCACAGTTGTTTACGCCGCCGCGAAGCCGCAGCGACGGGCCGGGGCCGTTCAACACGTCCATCTGCGCGGTCTATCGCGACATCACTGACTCTACATATAGCAATCTCTAGACTCGCCCAAAGTCTGAACTGAAGTCTGACAAACACTTATCAGCTGATTTTGTGGAAATTTATGGAATACGAACAAGTTATCTAATATACGCTAGTTTATAGTATAGCGTCGGCGGTCATGTGCGCAGTTGATCGTATCAAATGCACTCCACTGGCTCAATAAGACACTCAAGAATGTCGAACACGGTTCTGTTCCTACGCGACGGATCTCGCGGGCGCCGCGTGCAAGACTGACGGGATTTTGGGCTTTATGCCATAATATCTGATGAGAATTGAGATACGTCATGCCGGCCGCACGTTGTGTTCGTGTGTTTGCACGTACGTCACGCGAAAACATTCTGTTGTCTGTTGATTTAAAAGTTAAAATGATATGGCCAGCTGCACGTCACGCGGTTAAAGTAACGTTTACGACATTTAAACAGGGGAGCACCAAAAAACAAGCAGTTAGTTAGTAAAGTTCGTTGCACAATTCGTATTCCTACGGTCCTTGCGAGGCTAGTTTCCTGTGGCCTCTTCTCAGATTAGGGCGCGTTTGGACTTTCGTAGCTATTAGTTTTTGTAATTCGCACGCACGCACACACTCACATATACACACACACACAAAACGGGCTGAAAGGCATACAGATAGCTAGACGTAAGCATCCGTTAAGAAAGGATTTTTGAAAATTCCATCCCCAAGCGGATAAAACAGCAGGGGTTTGAAAAATGTAACTTTACGTGAACCCGGTGAAAAAAAAAAAAGCTTGTGAAGCTTGTGTTGGGTCCGCGACTTCATCCGCATGGATTTTAAAATCCAATCCTCTGTTATAAAAGTTGTTAAGTATGTTAAAAGATTGCCTATGTCAATCTCTAAGTCCTCAACTACAATCCCTACAAAAAATGACGTCGATCCGTGGCTCCGTTGCTTCGTGATTGAAGGACAAACCAACAGACAAACACATCCACATTTAAAATAGTATAGTAAGAATGTTAGTTAGATGCATATACATACAATGTAGTTACAAGGTAGTTACGTACCACATTGCCAACTCCTAGTATCAGTTATGTTGGTTATGTTAGTCTCCACTTGGTAATGAATTGACAATGTCTGTTTATGTCAACGGATAGCAACAATGTATATGTATATCTGGAAATAGCTGGTGTGTTTATTTCATGGAAGTGTGATTTATTCATACTGTTAATCTTGACTGGTTCGGTGAAGTAACAAGTACAGTAACTATGTAGCTGTACCTATCTGTAACAAACACGAATAGATATTAATTTATGTATAGGATACTAAAAACTCCGAAATTGACAGAAAGCATCACCTAACTCAGCTTGGGTAGCCTGTAAAAGTTAAGAGAACGTTCGTTGTGTAAATAAATGCACGAAGCGTACAATTTTGTATAAGTTTTAAAACGTTTCTAGGTAACCAAACAAGAGATTATCCGAGAGTTGGCCGTTACGAAAATTTTTATTAATATCTCTTATACTTCCGTAATAATAAATAAAAGAAACAAATATGTATAATAATTTTCTGTTCCAGGATACAATTACATAGGTAGGTGCCTACTTCCTGAACGTGAAAAGTGAAAGTTGAAAGAAAACTACGATCTTAAAAAGTTGGTACTCAAATCTACTCGCGTCAAGGCTCGGGTAAATAAAGATATCCAGAGATTATAAAAATTCTTTTCAAAAAACCGACTTCAAACGCCACTACAAAGTATAAAAATAATTTTATTTTGTACACGTTTTTTGAAATCGGGCGGGCTTAACTAGAAACGATGAAATCGAACTCCACGCTGGCCCGCGATAGAAGCTATGCAATAGCTTAAAAAAAGATACCGGCCGAATTGATAACCTCCTCCTCTTTGGAAGTCGGTTAAAAATTGTACATTTACTTATCTTCTACAAAATTAGCCTACGACACGTAGGGATTGTAGCCTAGGGATGGCCTACGCCGTAGAGGCGTCTGTGACGAACATTTTTTAACAAGAGTGTTTTAAAATTTAAAACACTCCTTACATGTGAATTTATTGTAGTGGGTACGATATACCTGACTTCCTGCCTGTTACAATGTTCTCTGCTCCATTATAAGTCTTCTCGATCCTCGATCATCATTCTAACCTACTCATTGAGAATATTCCAATGAGCCCATACAGACTATATTTGCCGCAAGTTGCTAAGGAGTTGAGTATCTCGCAAACTACTTGATGCTGCAGGGTCAGTTCAAGGTTACCATGCAGACAGATTCACAGCTCCACACGTCAAACTTATAACAACCCTCTTTTTTGGGGTTCGGAGAAATGCATGGACAAGCATACATACATAGACCTATAAAATTTTGTATATTTGTTTTGAAGTTTTAAATTATGATATGTGAATATTTTGCAATTCCAATGGTATTAAACACATTTACGCGTCGAATTGAGAACTAACTTTTTTTGAAGTCGTTTAAAAACTTAAAACAACTGAAACTGAGTGTGCTCAGGAACTTTTCAACTTACCGAATAGTTCTGCAGTCTGCACCTCTACGTAGTTGAAATCCCAAGGACGCGCACTAAGCGCTTTGACCTATACCTACAATTTGGGTACCTTCAAATCAAGAGCAGCCAAGCGCTAGTCTATATATATTATTTAAAAAAAAACAGGTTTGTGGGTTAATTACATCATAGTACCTACCAGAAAGCCTACAAGCGAGTCACCATCGAGTCACGAATTTCATCTACGTGCCTAAAAACGGTTTGACTGCAGTGACATTGCGTGTTAGCTATCACGTAGCGTTAAAGCTTTGTATCGACCAAACTTAACCTTAGCGAAAGCGGGTCTTGTTCTTTACCACTTACGACCCACTTTATTACGACGCGGACAGTGGCTAGGTGACCTTAGCTCTAGACTCGTGTGTACGAACTTTACAGTGCTCTTAGCTAACTTAAGTAGGTATGTGCTTGAATAAGCTTCTTTGATCTTTTTGAGAGTAATCTCATTTTCAATCAAGTAGGGAACTTACTTCATTTAATGGCCATTGTTACAAGTGATTTGTGAATCCGGATTAACTATCTATCATATATACGTTTTGTTACCCCACCACTCGAGCCAAAAGGGTTTTGATTTTAGCAGTCCATGTATGTGACTATTTAAGAATGTTCCACTGTAGCGAATAAACCGATTTTGATGAAGAGGCGTCAATCGATTCGCTATGATGGTCCAGGTTAAATAGGCTACATTTTTAACCGGCGACTTTCTAAAAAGGAGGCAGTTCTCAATTTCAACAATCTTTTTTTTATGTAGATATGTTCCCCGATTACTTGAAGACGCCTGGACCGATTTGGAAAATTCTTTTTAAGCTATTGCATAGCTTCTATCGCGAGCCTTGAGCGTGGAGACCGAATCCAGAAATTCCGTAACGAAAATAACCTGACACGGGACTCCTCTCACCGCTAGATGGCGTTGATAAAAAATGCTATGCAATAGCTTTACCGCGGCAGTTCCCGAGTGTCACACGTCTTTTTTTTTTCTCTGTAAAAATCTAAATCTATCTTTCATTTATTTCATTTTCAGGTTAAGATAACTGGTGGGTTTTAGAAAAAAGAAAATTCACAAAACCACGTACGAGAATCAACTAGATAGCAAATAAAGGTGCTTACTTATGCATGCAACGTTCGCCCCGATATGAACATGTTCCAATCAATTCTGGAGACGATCCCGGCGACTCGGTCCCAGCTGGTCAATGAGCTGGACATCCCCGAGGATGTGTCAGTGCAGCCCCACATCTGGAGCGAGCCCGAGGAGCTGGAGAGCGACAGCGTGACGTCTGTGAGCATCGAAGACCTGGATGTGAAGACAGTCAGTTCGGAGTCGAGCTTGGCGCTCTCGCGAGCCATGACTGACTCAGATATTGATTACGAAAGGTATAGAATGGTAAGTTAATAAAGTATAGTGACAGTCCAGCCCTACATCTGGAGCGAGCACGAGGAGCTGGAGAGCGGCAGCGTGACGTCTGTGAGCGTTGACGACCTGGAGGCCGATTCTGTAACTCAGTGCCTATCAACGACGATAGGTATTTTTTATCCATTGAAGGTTTGAAGAGAAATGTCATTTACAATTTCATAGTAAACCTTCAATGGATAAAAAATATATGTACATGTAGAGTTACAGAATCAGGAGGCTGGATGTGAAGATAGTTAGATCAGAGTCGAGCTTGGCGCTCTCGCGAGCCACGACTGACTTAGATATTGATTACGAAAGATATAGAATGGTAAATGAAGTATGGTGACGTCCGTTCAGCTGATTAGCAAGCCAACTGCAAAACTGCAGTTTGGATGCAGTTTTAGTGTGCTGACGTAAAAACCGATCACAGTTTAATACGTATTTAGTCAAAGCCCTACCTATTTATTTAAGACTCACGGCTTACTTTTAATTCCAGCTGAAAAACAGGAGTTTCAGTGATCCCTGGGTCCAAATAAGGATTGCAATGGACGCTTTTCCACCCGGCTACCTCGACTCATTGAACAGGTACCTAATTACCTACAAATAATATTTCTCTTATGCTCGTTCTCCACCTATGCCTTAACGCGTAAATTAACACGATAATAAAGGCATTACGCAGATGGGGCCAATATTTTACTGCGTTAAAAGCAGTTACTTTACAACCGTAGCTATGTGCTTTTCGAACCTTAAGTTAGAGTCCATTATACATACAGGCGCACCTCTATTCCCTAACTCTCATAGTCCGCTGGGACTGAAAGGCTTTACGTGCTCCCCGAGGCGTGCGGGCACACTGTCAACTTCGTAAAATATATTTCTGTCTAGAATATCTCGTATCCCGGATACGAGAGTTTCTAGACAGAAAAACCCTTATTGTTCCTTTGTCCAACTGTGGACGTCTATCGGTCGATAGAGAAGAAAATAAAAACTTTTTCACTCCTTTTCAAGCTTTCAAGGCAGTTCTTCGGAAAGCACAGACGAGCTCAACTTGGAGCGGCCCCGATACAACGAGGAGTTGAAGTTGAAGATGGAAAGGTTCTTCGACGAGGAGTGCAGGGTGTTCTCCCCTGACGACCCCGGGCTAATTGCGCTGGAGGAGGCTCTGCAGAACACTGACTTAAAGGTAAACCCAGATCATCATCATCGCATGCCTTCTTAGAAATGAAGTTTGGCGGTCAGCATACGAAAAGCTTCTCTACTCAAGGCCGCTTCCTTCAGTTTAGAACAGCTAAGCTCAGTCCCTCCCATCGTCCAACCACTTGCGTCTTTGGCGACCTGGTGCTCTCCTGCCTGCAATTCTTCCTTCCAACACCAATCTTGGGAATAAGAATTGGGCTCCCCGCTGCAAGTGGCCAAAGAAAGCAAGTTTTCTCCGCATAATGGTTGACATGAGTTCTCTCTTTTTGCTAATTCGAGTATCTTCGTATTCGATGTGAAGCTGTTCCAGGGATCCTTGAGCATTCTGCGATATTGGATATAACCTAAATCATGCCACGAAAAGTATGCATTAGAATTCTATTAATATTATAAATGCGAGTTTGTATGTATGGATAGATGTACCTATAGATGGCTTGTGATCTGGCATTTTTAAGTGGTTTATACATATATTCGACAGTTCTTAAAACACTTAAATAGATATTAAGGATATATATTTTTTAACTATTGAATTCATTTTTTCAGAGCACAGATTCAGATAGTAACGTTTCGTGAAGGGGTTGTGGCGGCAGAAATATTTTCTGATTGCTTCGATGGATCTGACGCGGCAGTTCTTCTGCAGTTTATATCATCAAAATCGGTCCAGTAATTTTAAGAAATAAAATAGATTAGAATAGATGGATAGAATTAAATACGTACTTCTTTACCTACTTACCTGATTTTTTTCCAACTAACTAATAGAAGCCTACTTCTACCTATATTTCTTCCCTTTTCTCAGCATACGAAAATTTTTCCATTCAAGTAATTATATTATGTAAATAAAACAAGATATTTGTGTAAAATGTATTTTAATGGGAATGATTTCCAATATCACAATAACAGGTTTGATTTTTTTTGTATCAACGAAAGTAACAAAACTTATTTTTGCAAACCAATAATAAAAACACGATAAAAACGAAATAAGTACGACTTTTGCATTTCTTCCAATTTAGTTATTATGGTGCAAACACATTGCTGTGCCACGTGTTGTGGCGAGTTGTTTACAAAACGCGATTAGAATTTATCATTTTAGAAGACGTGTGTCAATAGTCTGCAGAATCTCTTTAATACAGGTTCACTAGACTGACTATTTACGTGATAATGAAGCATTGTGATTGCTGCATCCTGCAATACAGTAATGTGAATGCACCATGATGTACACTGAAGCGGAGCGGAGCGCAGACGTGCTCAGCCCACCAATCAGATCATTGACGTGACGTGATAATTTTATCACACAAATGGGACTGGCCCGTGGAACACGTTTAGCTCCGCTCCGCTTCGGTGAACAGACCCCCTTAAAGCGTTTATGCGAACAAGTTTATTTTAGTTTCTAAAGACGCGGTTAAACGGCGCGCTATAACACGAGCCGAGCCTAGCTCGGCGCGTGGCTCGGCGCGCCACGCGCCGTGTAAACAACTACGCTCGGTGCGGCTCGGCAAACTTTGCCCGATAAACGAGCAGGCTTGCGTCCGCATTAAGCCGAGCCGCGCCTACACGGATGGTGCGGCGCGGCGCGGCTCGTGTTATAGCGCGCCGTTTAACCGCACCATTAGAAGTCTTCTTTTAAAATCAAATTTTAAAAATGTTTTTTTTTTTTCAGTTTGTTGCCATACAAATATTTTCCTACCAAATAGTAGGAATTGTTCAAATGCAAAAGGGCAGAAATCGGCCAAAAACCTGTTGAATTTGGTAATAATTTTAATAATTACCATATACCATATATAAATTGTTCGTTCAAACGCTATACAAATACCTATAGGTATTTAACTAACTTTGACATCCCAACTTATGATACAATTACACTTTTGATCGATTACTTACGTACTTAAATTAAAATAGGTTTCTGTTCTGTTTAAATTGTCTTTTGTTAAAAAATACAATATTTTATACTAACACAATACATTTTTTGGAATGAGATTCATTGAGTAATATCACCATTTAATGAACAATTGAATTTTGATCACATTTTTATGTTTTTAATTTCGTCAAATAAATAATATTTTTTTAAATCGAATATTGCAGTCAATTTATTTGTAGAAAGATTCGAAGATAAATAAATTTACAATAAAACAAACATACTAAAAATTTTGCATGAATTGATTTCAAATGGATCTGTGATCGTACAACTATGTTTCTTATTTAACACGTAAAGCGTTTTGTTTTTAACTACAAGGCGTCGGTCCCATTAGAAATCCATGATTCTGCATTCCACTATATTTATTGGATTTTTTTGTTGTTGTTTGCCTTGCTTATTATAGCACAGAATACTTCGCTTTTAATTTTTTTTTAATTAATGTGCCTATTTCATTCAGTTACATAAAATACAAACATAAATTCGTATCTGTTTGTTGACTTTGAAATAACATCTTGACGCAAGGTTCAGAGATATTTGCATCATCTTGAAGAAGAATAGGTCTTACTATATCCAGGAAAAATACTTAAAAATCTCGGAAATACAATTTTGGTCAGGCTTTATCAAGCCTAGTGTCGATTCGCTTCTATGAAGCATTATGGAGCTTGATTGAGCAAAAAAAGAGCTATTTAATTAGTTATTTTGGACAGTGGAACGCAGAACTCTAACTGTGGGTCGTACGCCTAAATACAGCTGCATACTGACGTCGGTTACGGTTTCTTTAGGCTTACCTTAAAAATAGGAAGATCGGAAGACGAAAGGCAGAAGTGTTAGAGGCCATTTTTAAAAATTGCGATTGAAAAAGTCATGCTCTTTAAACTTTTTTAAACTCCCGACAAAAACATACTTTTTACACCCAAAGCAGCCGTTTGACGTGATGTGGGGTGCATTTTATTGCATTGAATCTTGATGCGTTTCAAAAGATTGCTACCATTCTTACCTTACCTTTTCATCCAATTAACTCATAATTGATGTAAAGTTTAAAAGTATATTCTGCCTTTCCCTTCAGACTCGAGTTTTTACACTAACCTTAAAATAACCTTTACGATAGAAAAATATTGCCAATCAATAAAATATTTTGGTAACATACGCTTATCTATTAGAGATACAATGGCAAATTAACGTTATAACCATTTCGCTGCCCTATCACATGGACGTGCTCATAAAAGGCGACCTTAATATAAAAATTACTTTAATATAAAGTAAGGTACACAAACGCATAGCTGTGTTGTTGTGTGTCGTTATGCGACATAAAAAAGTATTCAGTAATAGTCGTCGACAATTTCGCCAGATTACGTTGCAACACGCCACAACACAGTGATGTGTCTGCAGTTTTAGGGCAGAATCATACTTATGAAACACGATGCGGGTGGAGAGAATCAAACTCAGCCGAGTCGCATTTCAAGAGTATGTTTTTGCTTTTATTTTTTATTATTAAACATTTAGTGATAAAAATGCTGCTCTTTAGACGAAAGACAACTATTTTTAGATACGTGGCTGAAAAGCGTAGGCAATTTTAAATTCAGACATAAACAGTAGGCTATTTTCAATTAACTGGGCATTCATTACAATCGCGAATCCTAGCCGCAGTCCTAACCAAGGAGTTCCTACAAGTTATTAGGGACTCCTAGGTTAAGTTAGGAGCTCAGGAATAATAGGTATACACTAGAGATTCACTAAATAATTAGTGTATATTATTCTGAACTAGTAGGGAAAAGTAAACTTTCGAATCCATATGAACATACTCAGACCTAGCAACTTTGAAGTACAGACCATATTGAATTTTAAAACTTCACAACACTTTACAAATATAACATCAACAAAAATTATTACTATTATTATTTGTACACAAGTATCATTAAGTATAACAAAAACAGTAAAAAAAAGAATAATACAGTTTATGGTTCTTGCATGCACTATTGCACTTGGCAACACAGATAACATTTTTGAATGAGACAGTATAACGTTTAAGGTACATAATTAGTGAATTTACGCAAAATATAAACAGATTTTTGACAACGTTAGGCGTTTAAATAATTTCCATGGATATTTGTGAATAAAATGATGGATATTTGTGAATAAAATAAAGCAAATAAATTAAATGCGTCAATGCATGCGTGTAGAAGCGGTAGGAAAATATCAAGCGTTGTTTATTAATATAATTCTAACAAAATATGTTTATAGTTTCCTATACATATCAAATAAACTTATGTTGTTGTGACGTGTTGAACGACAGAAGTTCAGTATGCTTAGTCTAAGTTATAATTCAATTGATCGTATAAGAATTCGATGACATATACGATCAATCGAATTAATACTTAGATTAACCCTATAGGCATCCCTATTGAATACTAGCGGACCCGACAGACGTTGTCCTGTCTTAACTATGAATATTGAAACTCTTTGACGAAATTGGCAGCACGCATTCTGTCAATGTTATGTCAAACGCCATAAGGTTACATCAAAAAAGTTTGAATTGTAAAAGCGGTTACATTAGAAATAATTTAATATGGTGGTTAATATTTCTTAAATTTTCTAATTTTCCGCGCAATTTTCTTAATTTTTTCTTTCATAAGAACCTTCTCCTAACAATAACAAACACAATAAAAAAAGAATTAGCGAAATCGGTCCAGCCGTTCACGCGTGATGCGCTTACCAACACATTAAGCGATTCATTTTTATATATTAGATTATAAAACAAAAAAACACTGTGTTTATTAATTGGTTTGTCCTCCAATCACGCCCCAACTGAATTACGGATCGACTTAATATTTTGCATGGGTGCACTTGATGATCTGAAGAGTGACATAGTCTACATAAAGGCTTTTCATCTCAGAAAAACAAGGGGTTCTCACGAGATTATTGAAAAACTCAATGCGGACGAAGTCGTAGGGCTAACAAGCTAGTAGTACATTATAAAACTTCAATTGGTAAAAGCGGTCTTAAACTTAAAGCAGTAAAAGCAGCAAACACGTGGGCCTCAACCTTGTTCGTTCCTGATGTGGAAATGGCACCAATAGTCCAAGTTGCATGTTGGGGCCAACATGTAAGGCCAACCTTAGTTAGCAAGCCTGATTCTCTTTAATGATATAACCATCACTTCAGCCCAGTCTTGATTCTCGCTTGTTTAATCTACGTGCCTTTCATATCGCTATCTTATATCGCCTAACCTAATACAACCCTACTATCACTAAACTCTTAACAATACTATCATATGTCGAGCTGAATTTCTTTCCATAGACAACACAATAATTTTGATGACAAGATAGCCCTTGACTGCGATCTCACCTGCTGCTAAATGACGATAAAGTCCAAGATGGTAGTAGGCTAACTTGGAAGGGGAATGGCAGTGAACATTTGACCCATACCCCTAATCTGTTTCAACACGCCATCGTGCCGGAACGTTAAATTGCTTGCACGATGACTGCGCCTGGGCACCAAAGACAATATGTCCAGTACATTTATGTGCAACCCATTACCGGCCCACTCATGACTCAGGTCTTGTCTTGGTCCTCTATGTCATTGTCCTTAGTTTTCAAAGACATTGTCTTTAGTTTCCAGGCAGTTCGGTGCGCATTGAATCGACACAAGAATCAGCTGTCATTTTTTATTTAACATACTTGCTGGTCGAATGAGGACAAGCTGCATGAATAATAACTGCAGTCTGAATTGCTGTGATTGGATGAATTTACGAAAATCTCGCTGTAACAATTCTTTTCAGCCAATCACGAGAGACTATCGGTTAATGAGAGGTGGTTGCGATCTTCACATTGAAGCAATCATTCGCAGCTTCAGCGTATAGAGGTCAGTTACCTTGATTTATAATACAAATATCAGTGCATACACATAACACGTAAGTCACACACACAATAGACACAGTATTAGACAGTAATTGACGCGATAGCACGATATATAACATTCGCGAGACGGACAGATTACACATAATTGCAGAGACTTAGTCTAGGCTAGACTCTACTTCACTCTAGTCGATTATTCGATTCGATCAGTTTCGATCCTTCGAGAGCAAGCACAACACGATTTAGGAATATAAGAGTTTTATTTGCGGTTAATGCCTGGATGGATCCTTTTGAACTTAAAACTGATACCAAAAAAAGGTACGTTACTCCACTAATTTTTTATTTGAAAATACCTTCATTTTTAGGCAAGATATACTATTTATAATGTGTAAAAAGAAACAAGGCCTTATTTTTTGTGATCGAAGTTTTTAGCTGTTTCAAAATAACTTAATGCAAAATTATTTTTTTTAAATTTTAAAGATGGATAACGAATGAAATAAATCCATTCAAGCACCAACGGCAAATCTATCTACAATTTAAGATAGTTTAAAGAGGTAGTGAAAAACACAGAAAGGCAATGAGCAATATAATATAGAAACAAAGAATGCAGGGAAAAGTTTTGCACCATTTGAATTGGCATTTAAAAAATTAAAAAAGACAAAAAAAAAATGTAAGTATGTTTAATGAGTCCGGTCCGCCACATCGAAGCTCATAAATACTAACCATGGATATCTTAAAATCAATTAAACAAATATTTTTACATATATGTATATGCAGATTCGGGATAAGATTTTTGGCAGGTTACACAATAACTGAAACTGTTAGTTAAGAAACCTTAACATCCAGTTTAGAGTGAAAAAAAAAAAACCCGACATTCCTATGGTGCAAAAGTTTCACTAAATAGGGGAAGGTGAAGAAATATAGTAAGTCCATATCATACAGTTAAAATCTCGTAAGGCATACCTGATATGCATACACGGCGTTACAAAAATAAACCGCTCTCCAATTCGATAACAATATTATATAATCCATCTGTTTTAAAAATATTTAATATATATATTATTATACAGGGTGTCCCACGGCTATGCCACATGGAGGGGAAGTACCTTAAATATTGTAGATGGAACATTTTACTGAAAGAAGACTTCATTTTAATTTAAAAAACAATTTAAACTGCATTCATAGATTTTTAAATAATTGCCTGGTTGAACCGGGACTCGAACCCGCTATACGAGAAAAAAAATTAACCTGTACCTTTATCATACCGATCGGAAGACTTCATCATAAGGATTATTTTTTGTTAAATAACATAGCATGAGAAATAAAAGGAAGACCATGAATTTTAGCCTTTGATGTAAAATTTTGTTCAGAAAAATGAAAAGCTGACATTGGCGTATCGACATGTCCTTCAATCCCGCTGCAACAGTTTGCAGCGGGATTGAAGGACAAACCAATAAATCAACAAACAAACACACTTTCGCATTTATAGGTAATATAAGTAAGGATTAGTAAGGATAGTAAGGATCGGGAAATGATGCGTACTTCTCAAGTGGGTACTCATTAGTAATAGTTCATGTCAGTTGTATGTCGATGCGATACGCCAATGTCAGCTTTTCATTTTTCTGAACAAAATTTTACATCAAAGGCTAAAATTCATGGTCTTCCTTTTATTTCTCATGCTATGTTATTTAACAAAAAATAATCCTCATGATGAAGCCTTCCGATCGGTATGATAAAGATACAGGTTAATTTTTTTTCTCGTATAGCGGGTTCGAGTCCCGGTTCAACCAGGCAATTATTTAAAAATCTATGAATGCAGTTTAAATTGTTTTTTAAATTAAAATGAAGTCTTCTTTCAGTAAAATGTTCCATCTACAATATTTAAGGTACTTCCCCTCCATGTGGCATAGCCGTGGGACGCCCTGTATATCAATTTACAATCCCATTACATTTTCACTGTATTGATTTGTCATTAACAAGTTTTTTTTTTGTATTTATTTATTACATCAGTATATTTAACTCTTATTGCCTTGGTTTTTCAAGATCAATATAATCAAGTTGAAGATCATAATTTTCATGAAGTTAAATGAATGCATAGATTGTCATTCAAGAAATAATATTCTTTTAAATTTTATACTTTTTTAATACAATATTTATAATATTTTGCACAAGAAGAGACACGTAATCCGTTTAATTTTCTTTAATTCTCTGCGAATTTAATATATATAAAGGAAATAAGAAATCATCAATAATTTTGGTCTTCTAATACAATTCGCGACAACTGATAATAATTTTATTTTTAAGGTCTTAAAATATTGATATATTGTCTTAATTGATATAAAATACTGATATAATCATGACAAATGAATACAGCATATTTTTATATTTATTACATTCACAGTTGAAGCATCATTGCCTTCGAGTGTCGTATAACTCTTCATCTACTTGCGATATAATATTTTCACTACCAATATTGTCATCTGATAACATTTCAATAGCTTTAGGCTTGGCATATCCTAACAGCTGATGGAGTTCATCGCCGCGTAGGCTTAAACAGATTTTTACTCGTCTGAAATGTATGTCTTTTCCTAATTAATACGCATTATAATTAATTGGATTGTACTAATTAAAACTCTTAGTTCAAAATAGTAGAATACTATGTTCATTCATGAATTGAGGGCCATTATCGCTAACTAGATATGGCGGCACTCCAATTTCTTTATTGTCAAAATTTTGCAGTGACTGTTCTTACAATGCAATATCTGCTTTGCCTTGTGATGCGCTAAACTGAATCAACTATAGGACAAGCTAAGCTTAGCCGCATTACAATAAAAGCCGTGCTTAGGCTAAATTTACACTGGGCGGTATACGCGCGGCTATTACACCCGGTGTGTGTACAGCTTACTCTATTAAAACCCTATTTACGTTTATAACCCTATATGTTACACGATATTGAAAACAGTCTCCATAAGATCTATATTAGAAATAATTATTCTAAAGCATACTTTCTAACGCTATACAAAAATACAGCGCCACAAGCGTAACTTTGACAGTGGCAGCTTTTGCAACTAATGTGACAACTGAAAATTCAAAATGGCAGATACTAAAAGATGACAACTGCCTTTCTAACTGTCAAAGTTAAGCATAAGGTGATGTAAGCATGAATATACGTATATTTGGAAGAAAAATAATCACAGTGTAAAATCACAATTCAATAAAAGAAAATTAACAGTGTTTGCCATCTTAATTATTAACTGCCTTAATTTTATCGGAGATCCTTTTACAAAAATATTATACATAGTATTATACACGTGTTGCAAAAATAAATAATTAAAATTACGTTTATTATAGCTAGCAACATTAACAATTTTATTTTGAACGGTAAGCAATATTATTCAAAATTACAATTCTTCTTTGTGTTGCCATTTTTGAGAAATGTAAAGCTCGCAGTGCTTTCTAAGCAAAGTAAGCGTAAGCAATTCTTTTTGCAAAATAACAATAAAACTTAACTGTACATGGGCTTTAGTCGGTGTTATGCAGTGCTAGTTTCACACTCCACCATAGTTTTAGACACTTTGCAAGAGAGGTACCACAGACAGTTTAGCTGCAGCTGGTCACAAGGGCCTCGAACGGGCTATTCGGGTATACAACGACCAAAATCTATCGTAAATATTATAAAATAACCTACAATTTTATAAATATGAGCACTCACAGCACAGTTTAAATTCTAAAGCATACTGCTAAGTTAGTGGTTCGTTACTTCCTCTCAATAATGGCAACACCGAGACTTTTAAAAACTTGGAACGCTTAAAATACTAAAGTGTTCTCTCTCAGTATTTAGAGCTATCTATAATATAATAAAGGACACAGCAAATTACTTTTTTCAACATTTACAGAACATTTTGAGATTTCACCGATCAAGATGCACTAAATTTTGTAAAAATAATTTGCCAGCACGATCCGGCCATTTGGCGCGCGCGATTAGCTAAACGCTACAAACTATAGAATATTCTATCGCCCCAATTCAGTATTACAAAATAATCTTTTAATGC
The DNA here is from genome assembly GCA_933228805.2 of Hipparchia semele. NCBI lineage: Eukaryota > Metazoa > Arthropoda > Insecta > Lepidoptera > Nymphalidae > Hipparchia > Hipparchia semele. The sequence goes on along the minus strand of OW121723.1, from coordinate 12,781,438 downwards.
ATTCTGATATGTCCAACTTTACCCTTGGGCCAAAACATTCAACGGACATCCGATAAATCGACCAAAATATGTTTTTAATACTTGTTACCGCCATTTTAAATATTTTGCCACATTGCGCAAATTTTAATACTACCCTTTAGCAGCTTTAAAAGGGAAATATCCCGTAAAATAGTTTTTGAAGCGTCTAAAATCTAGTCGGTGATACGTATGTAGTAGATCAGTTTGAGCATTTACATATTTTGTCGAAATTTTTGCATACAATCTTATTTCAACACCTCGCAGTTTCTTAGTCTCATGATAAAAGTCCTGAATCGGTAATATAGAATATTCTAAGGTTAAGTATAGACGAGAATCAGACACGCCTAGGCTTCCCCGGCCCTGCACACTCCGTCGATTTGATGATTGAGGCTGCATACGTTTCCCGGGGTCGGGTGGGATCAGACTCCATGAATCCCGGGTTCAAAATTATATTAGGCACTAGTTCAATAACATCTTGCTCCTCTGTGTAATCTATGAGCCACGGAATGTCAGGGTAACAATAAAAATGGGGTAAAGTTGATCAAATCGGGGGTAAAAGTGGTTAATATATTTAGTAGGGTCAATACATACCGTCACCATGTGTAAATGAGTTTTGTTTGTTAGTGTGCGGCCCCGCAGTCCAAGCGTGCGTTCCAAGCGAGTGCGATAGAAGGGAAAGAAGAAAAAATTCGAATGAATAAAAATTAATAAATATAGCGTCACAACTTTCATTTTTTTGAAAGATATTATGCTCATTATGCTCATGCGAATAGATCGAGAAATTATGAAATTCATTCTAAGAGCCTTTGCACTCGATGACATGTTCAGGAAAAGGTAGCTTTATCGCGTCGGATGCAATATGGAGTTGCGAAAACTGTTGGCAGCCTGTTTCCTTTAAAAAAAATTCACAATTCACTTTTTACAGCTTCCCTCGCAACTGTAACTTTTGCTATAATGTCGTCATGTGCAAAGGCTTCAAATTTTACTTTATTCATAAAGGAACCGTGCACGAAATTCATTATTTTAATAAAAATAATCTTAAATTCCTGTGTTCATATTTTAAGTTAAATAGGGCATGCTTTTGTAAAAGAGTGATTTTCATTTGTTATTTAAATGGGAGACTTTTAAAATCTAACTTGTTTAAAACATAATTTAGATTTTCAAACAAAAATATTTCTACAAGCCACTATTACAGTGTATGTGGCAGTTTGCTCAAATGGCGTAAAATATGATGTTATGAATTTCATACAGTGACTAGAAAAAAATATCTTTTTAATTTTAATTATTATGCTCATATGCTCATGTATGAAATTCGTATTAATATATAACTCATTAATCTACGCCAAGCATTTCGAAAATATTCTGTTAATAAAAACGCAAAGCCAAAAAGATTTGAAATCTTTACCATTATTGGTACATACAGGTAATAAGTTGAGAGCCTAACAAACCGCACACCAGTTTTGTTCGTTAAAGAATGTTCGTTATTCTGTCTCATCATAAACATAAGAATATAAATCAATGAGAATATTTCTTATTAGTAGCTACCAGTTATATACATCAATCAACGCGATATTACACAAGTAACAATTTTTTACTTTACTTCTGTACTTCATTTTTAGGAGAAATATACGAGTATAATCTTTTTAAGCTATTGCATAGCTTCTATCGCGGGCCAGCGTGGAGACCGAATCCAGAAATTCCGTAACGAAAATAACCTGACACGGGACTCCTCTACGGTGAGCCGCTAGATGGCGCATTTTTTATCAACACCATCTAGCTCTTGAGCCGCTAGATGGCGTTGATAAAAAATGCTATGCAATAGCTTTACCACGGCAGTCCCCGAGTGCCACACGTCTTTTTTTTTCTTATATATAAGCTCATTATATTTGTGGGTATAAAGATCTTTGGTTCAATAGAAATATTATATGTATATTCACTAGTTTTATAAGTGTCGAAGTAGAAAAAGCCTAGTGTAGTGATTTTAAATGGTCCAGAAATATCAAGTGGTCCTAAGATCATAAGATTATATTCAAAGGCATTAATTATTATTTACTTATTTATTAATTATTTGGCTGTCTTTTTTTTAAACTACATACTCTTACATGTATTTTATCATCACAAATTGCTACCGAAGTAAACTTAGATTTTACTAGTGGTTCGCCCCGAACTGAGACCTCGCGATATCCCATAATTCCCAAAAGTTTTAATTATATATTGTAATAATTAACTTTTAACATTAGACGCAATAAAAAAAATAATAGTTGACATAAAACTGTTTTACTGACACAGCGCCATCTATAGTGAAGCATTATAGTGAAGCTATTAGCTTCACAATAATGCTAATAGATGGCGCATTAAAATTAAATAATTTCGTTTCTTTATAACATTTATCTAATTTTAGTATTTGTTGTTCAAGTACAGGATATAACTGAATTTTCAACCAAGTTTCACGTTCTAATATTCAGTAATTCTTGACATATGGCTCAAATTAAAATCTCCACTTTGAAACCCCCCCATTTGGTCAATTTTTAGGGAAAAATTAAAAAAAAATATATTTTTGTACTCTGTTCAAAGTCGTCTTTAAAAAGATATATCGCAAGTCTATGTAGAGCAACAAACAAGATTTTACTTCAAATACGCTTCTATGAGAGCCCCCCTGAAATAAAGCTTTTTATATTTTTTTATACAATGTTCGGCTGAAGGCCATCAGTTTACATATTATATTTAAATTTGAAGTAATTACGTTCAGTAATTCAGAAGTTATAGGGCTCTGACAGACATTTAGACGAACACACTTCTCTGTCTAGTAGGCAAGCGCCCTAGTTGACTCAGAGAACTTCGCTTCGCTCGTTCAATAAAACATGCGTACTTTAATTTTTCATTGGAGAATAAACTTTGGAATCTTTCGGAATGCATTTATATTTTCGTCTTTAACCTTATTATAACTAATTATTTATTAACCCACGTGAATGTGTAATTTTTATAGTTCCAGAAATTTAGCGTTCGAATAGTAAGTATATAATTTAGTAATCATTATTAATTAATATTGGCAAGATTATATTATTGTATACTAAAGTAATAAAAATAAAGATTTTTAAAGCCTTTATCTATTATTTTATTGCATTGAATGCGAATATTAAGATTAAAAATTGTATTAAGCACTATAAAGAAGACCTTAGGTCTAATAAATCCTACACTTTGTTATTGTAAAATCTTATTTCACTTATCCCCAGATACTGAAAAGTTTCTTGCGATTAGACACACCTTATATTTTAAATGTTTTGTATTGGGTATACTAACGTCAAAATATTCTAGTTAAAGGGCGACCGCCGATTTTACCGACGTAAAATAATGATTTTTTAACAAAAAATTTAACTGACGATAGAAGCAACTAAAAAGGGAAGAATAAAATAAACCTTTTTAGTTTTAATAACTAAGGTAAGTAACTAATTTTGAGTGGGCGACAAGTTTTTTAAATGCATCATTATGAGCTTTATTTCCCAACAGCATGGCAGCGAGTATGCTTTTTAAAAAAAAATTGTCGCCAACTCAAAATTAGTTACTTAAGTTTAGGAGCTTAGTTAATATTGTTTTATTTTTAGTGGTTAATTTTACTGAAATTAATTCAATGAAAAAAGGATTACAGAAAACGGATATCGTACGAAGTTATGCGTGATAGAATTGGAAAAACCATCTCCGCCTAGCCTTAGAGGTGGAATTTATTTTTCAAATTTAAATGGGACCAACTTTGAGGTCGACCCTATCCATTAAAAAAAGAATCATCAAAATCGGACGACTCTGTGAAATGTTATGCGTACATAAAAAAAGAAAGAAATATAAAAAAAAAGAAGAAGCCACGAATTGAGAACCTCCTCTTTTTTTACGTCGGTTGATAAAACTTTTAGCGTGTGATACTTTGACAGTTTTTGTATTGATAATCTGGCAAAATATCAAATTTACGCTCGGATATCTTAGACTTATTTTACGTTGGTAAAATCGGTCGATGATGTTTGTTTATTATAATTTAAGGTATGTTTAAATGAAAGGAATCTTTCAGTATGCGGCAGTTTATTCTATACCTAAAGATACTATCACCATTTTAAGAGCTAAGCCTATTTAAATAGAGCCTACTTATTAAAATCTATCTAATGGAATAATATATTCTTTGTGGTAACTTAATAAGAGATTTATTTGTGTCATAATTGTAATTGACGTCAAGTAATTTTTTTGGTCCGTAAATAATAAAAAGTCTATAAATAAGATACTTAAGTTTACGTTTTTGTTAATACAATAAATAATGTTTCCTCAAAATAAATAAATAAAATAAAATAAACAAAATTAATAAGGGATCAGAGATTTTGTTATAATAAAATGGTCGAGGTACCTACATTCGACTGTTATTTTAATTTTAGCATAGCCATGTCAACTAACAATAATAATTTAATATAGCTTTTTGGTAGACTTTTTTTGCTCCATTTTAATATTAATACGATATTGGCTAGCACCTTTAGAAGCACAGTAAAGCTTGATCTATTTTTTTTTAATTTTTCGTTAATTTTTAAAAAAATCTACACTACCTTATGGAAAAAAGTATCCACATGCATCTATCAATTGTACTAAATTGTTTATATTATGCTCAGTGCGTCTTTATTTTAAAATAAGAAATTTTAAATTCATCGGAAGAAAGTTCCATATTACTTTAAATTGGCACTTATACTAATGTTAGTATTGTTAATTTGAACGCTGAATGAAAATCTAATTCCTACCCTATTCACCTACTAAGATAAAATTTAAATATTTGTGCTTGAAAAAACAATGTCAACTTTGGACAAGAAAAACTCATTTTGATGAAACTTTTACCAAAATGTAGTACAATCGGTAACTATCGGATATCATCAGTTTTTTTAAAAAGCAGGAGAGAATATAATCGTGACTTATATATTAGATTTATGTAAGTAGACAAACGAACTAACATACATATTTATTACATTTCATCGAAAGACATTTTTTCGATTTGACTAGGTCAAATGTATTAAGAAAAGTTGCCATTGTTCTCGAAAAAGTCTAAAGTGGTGAATAAAATATGTCATGATAATTTCAAAAATGCAGTAGAAATACTAATAGATTGAAGAATACATAATAATATAAATGTTTTAATAATAAGGCTTTCTAAGGCAACCCCTACTGATAATATAATTTTATTACGAGTATATTATTGCTGATTATTAATAATTTTTTATTGCTTCGCCTCACTTTAGTTAAATATGATTTATAAACTACGTAGAATTTAAATTTACTACGATGAGCAAAATAATTTTATTATTGTCAGCAAAAATATCATTATAATTATTAATGTTAGTAATAATTATTTATTATAGATTAAGTTATTGAAAAGAAAAGGAATGTCAATTTTGTTTAGATTCCTATCTATAATAGATATAAAAAGTTGGCAACCCTAGTCCCTGAATCAATGGCACACGACTATTATAATACTTCATTAATAATCCAGGGAAAACAAACGGCTTCTGCGAGTTTTAAAATACCTAAATCCACACGGTCAAAGTCGTGGGCAAAAACTAGTAGACAAGCCTAGGCCACGCTAAGTTAACGGAATAAGTAGTAAAGTCGCGGCAGCGCAAGCTGATATCAACCCTGGTTCACGCTAAGTCAACGGAACAAGTAGTAGAGCCGCGGCAACGCAAGTTGATATCAACCACGCTAAGTCAACGGAACAAGTAGTAGAGTCGCGGCAACGCAAGTTGATATCAACCACGCTAAGTCAACGGAACAAGTAGTAGAGTCGCGGCAACGCAAGTTGATATCAACCACGCTAAGTCAACGGAACAAGTAGTAGAGTCGCGGCAACGCAAGTTGATATCAACCACGCTAAGTCAACGGAACAAGTAGTAGAGTCGCGGCAACGCAAGTTGATATCAACCACGCTAAGTCAACGGAACAAGTAGTAGAGTCGCGGCAACGCAAGTTGATATCAACCACGCTAAGTCAACGGAACAAGTAGTAGAGCCGCGGCAACGCAAGTTGATATCAACCCAGGGAGTAAAGGTAGCGCAAGTCGGCACCAGCTTGGTCCACGCTAAGTCAACGAAACCGGTCGTAGAGCCGCGACAGCGCAAGTTGATATCAACCCAGGGAGTAAAGGTAGCGCAAGTCGGCACCAGCTTGGTCCACGCTAAGTCAACGAAACCGGTCGTAGAGCCGCGACAGCGCAAGTTGATATCAACCCTGGTTCGCGTCGTGTCACGGTGACAGGTCGTAGAGTAGTCGACGCTGGTCCGCCGCGAGTCAACGGAGCAGGAAGCGGAGGCGCGGCTAGGGGCTGGGCTCACCTGTGCGGCGCCACTCGCGGCACAGCACGGCGCACGTGCCGGCCGCCAGCACGGCCAGCGTGCCCATCACCACGCACACGGCCGCCACCCACGTGCGCGTGTCGAACGACTCCGCGCCCGCCAGGAAGTGCTTCATCAGCTCTGCGGAACATGCATAGAACGGTGTCAGCTTTAAGGTGAAAGTTTGTTTGTGTATGTGTGTGAGTGTGTATGTGTGTTTGTTACTCCTTCACGCCACAACGAACGAACCGATTTGGCTGAAATTTAGAATGAAAGATAAATGAATTTAGGGGTATGGGCTGAATTTACACTGCTATACCTACCCCCTTCCAAGTTAGTCTGCTACCATCTTAGACTGCATCGTCACTTACCATCAGATGAGATCGCAGTCAGAGGCTATCTGGCTCTCATCAAATACAATAAAAAAAAAACACAGCTCATCCTCAGGATTAACACGTAGGCTACATTTTATCCCGGATAAAAAAAGAGTTCCCGCGGGAATTGAAAACCTTAATTCACGCGGACGAAATCGCGGGCATTGTCTAGTACAACTTAACTTCTTTTTTCCCTGTACCGTGGAAATTTCGTCTTATGCCTTGTCTACATTATAAAGGGAAACTCTGTGCAATTTTTTTTTTCTTGAGATAGAACACAACCCTAAGCTATGAATAGAATTTAAACGGGCTATATTCGGTACGAGCAGCTCAGGTCCGATCCCTTTATAGGCAAGCGGATTGCAAATCTGTAAGCGTATTACGCTTGGTAGGCTTCGGTCGTCGGCTACAATTGATCTCTATTATGCTATTGTGTCGGACCGAGAAAATTTTTCTATTTGAATAGCATTGTTGGATAACATAGGATTTAGTACCACTTGAATAGTTTTCAATGTAGGTTTTACCACAGAGTACATAATAGGAAGATACACACACAAGGTACAGGAGACTGACTATCAAAATAATTTAAATAAATAGGGACTCTAGCAAGTGCAATGCAGGTTGCACAGCGCTAGTTTACCTATAATGTATTATGTAAGATTAACATACTTATTTAAGACGAAAAGAAGGAAGGAAAATAGTATAGACTATAGTCTGCTGTCTGACATGTGAAATCTAGTGATGAAAATAAAAGTATCGAGTAATTAGGAAAGTGCCGTACGTAAGCAGACTGTAGTCTATACTATTCTCTTTCTGATGTATAGCGTTATCTCTCTCGATGGAGTGGTACAGCTTTCGGGAGCTTTCCTAAGCATCGAACCAAAAGTATCGAACTCAGTGGGGTTAGTATTTAGTATAAGATTTAATTCGATTGATCGTATTCGTATACTTTGACATTAGCGTCAAAGTAAAATGAACTTTAAAAGTAAAGTCACAAATTCAGTACAACCGATTTTAGTTTAGAGCGTATCCGTATACGCAAAAGTATAGGAATGCATGCACGAAATTGAGCTCTAATATAATGTAGTTATGGTCGTATGCGTGTAGCAAATCTGCTCGCTAGAATGCTCGCTAGAACGCTCGCTAGAATGTTCTCGTATTTTTCTGTGATGATTCGCACGAATGCTAATTACAAGTGAATGCTCAAGTCTATCAGCACCTTAAGATAGCACCGGAGACATTCGGTCGATTGAAGTACATCTTCCCTGCCTTACCCGCTTCCTGGTCGCTGTACAGCGTGGTGGCCAGCACCTCGACCGGCGGGCCGGGCCCCAGCACGTTGTTGGCCCACACTCGGAACCAGTACGACGCGTTGGGCTCCAGGTGGTACACGTCGATTTGTCGCTGAAACGTTTACGCTTCCAATTAGATTCTTGACGATGTCCCTGGCGCAATAGAGAGATAGTGAGAGCTATGGTCTTATATTGATGCTGAGATCTATAGAGCGTGCTCTGACACAAGATAGAGGTTAGAACGAGACATATACTTGTGTCCGTGTGTGTGTCGTTTAACCTCTATCTTGAGTTGAGCTTTAGAGCACAAATCTGTCTCATTTTAACTCTGTCTTGAGTCTGAGAGTGCGGTCTGTAGATTTCAGCCTTAGCATTGACATTCATGCAAGTACATGCCTACTATACATTGACTATCTATAAGTGGAAGGTCTTGGTTTCGATTCTTGACAGAGAGTATCCCTACCCCCTACTAATATAATAAATGCGAAAGTGTGTTTGTTTGTTAGTTTGTTCTTCAATCACGCCGCAACAGAGCATGTTTTTTATCTTGGAAAATCAAAGAGTTTTTGCAGGGTCATATTGCTTGCTTGAATGTGGGTAGTTCCACTTTTTGAATAAATGTTACCATACCGAGTTGGGGCTGATGTGGTTGGGGCTGATGGGCCTCCAGGGCTCCAGCGAGCCGTTGACGGGCGCGGCGGAGCGGTACTGCGCCGTGAAGTCTACGATGGGGTGGCCGCCATCCCCCGCCACGTTCCACAGGATGATAGCGAGGATCGTGGATGCGTGGACGGTCACGTTGATCAGTGGAGGAGGTTCCGCTGTTGACAAACATCACATTTATAGCTTAGAATTAACTATTTGTCATCTATCTATATCTATAGAATATAATAGAATAGAATAGAAATATCTTTATTGGTAGCAATAAACACAAAAATATATAAAATAAATCAAAATTAAAAACACAGCTATGATAGGTATTAGATATCGTTACTTTGTACAGCAGTGCAACGCTACCAAAAGGCGAGTCACTCAGCTTGTGTTGGGGCTCCTAGCCTCACAGACTTAAAACTGGCAAAGCCGCCAAGTTTCAAAGCTGTGGGAGCTAGCTGTCCCAACGCTGATTTTCAGTGACCGCCTTTAAAAATAAAAAAATATCTATACTTATAATAAAACTGTAACGGGACGAATTCTGTACATTAAATATATTTTGAAAATTTTAATCGGAGGATGCTTTATCGATACTGAGCCCAAAACAATTTTTTTTGAATTTTTTGTCTGTCTACTACCATAGAAATTAGATACAATTTTAATAAGTAGCATGGCAACATTGACAAGCTGGCCACAATGAACGGGATGGGGTGGGACGCTTGGGACTACAGTTTTGTAAATAAGAAGTAGCCAGTTACATTCACCCAGGTCGAGCGAGTGTACTCGGTAAAATCCGCCCGAGAAATCGAATCACATATTGATGAATACCTCTACAGAACCCGAGAAATGTGTATAAAAAGGTTTAAATCCATACCTTGAATTTCCTCATATCACCATAAGCTATGTGGGAACATAGCAGAGGGAAATTGATTCTACATTTCGTATTATAAACCGTCTTGCACGAAGAAATTCTCGAAACGACAGTTTTTAGGTTGAGAATTCAAATTGCCAAGGCAGGGGCCCGTAATCCATATATTTACGGTAAATCGTGAGGGATTTTGCGAACACGGAAAAAGGTTTCGAGGCGCAAAGGTTTGGATTAGAGGATTAGATTTTTGCGCAACGCGAATGTCCCGTAAATACGGATTATTTCAGAATTGTCCTACGTTAACGTTTTAGAAAAATAGTAAAGTCATTATAGGCTAAGGAAAACAAACAAGAACCTAGATATTATTAATCAAACAAGCAGTTTTTACCATAAAACATGCCTACCCTGCCAATTAAAAATGATAGGTACAACCAGGCTATTGAATTTAAAAAAAAAGTTATATCCAGTGTCACTCGGGAAACTGTAAGGATTAGAATAGAATATTTTTTATTTAAATAAACGTTTACAAAGTACTTTCGAATCGTCAAATGAATCTACCCCTAGTTCGGAATGCCGTTCCAACCGAGTAGAACCAGCAAGATTCTAACCATACCTGTTTGAAGTATACATCCAAATATGTTCAGGCCTAAGTTCAGGCATTTAGAAGTTATGGTGGCATAAAGAAACTCACATACATGAACCATGTAAACATTAAACTCCTTTTTAACCGACTTCCAAAAAAAGGAGGACGTTCTCAATTCGTCGGAATCTTTTTATTTTTATTTTTATGTATGTTCCCCAAATACTCGAAGACGCCTGAGCCGATTTGGAAAATTCTTTTTTGTTTGAAAGAGTATACTTCCCAGATGGTTCCAATTGTCATCAAGTCAGGAATTGAATATGGGATCCTGGAGAAATTGAGGGAACTCTTCTATAGGCACAATTGATGTACGTTGGAGTAGCGTTTGAAGTCGGTTTTGCAAAAGAATTTTTACGTTTATATTATTTTGGGCAGTCGTGTAATTTACAAAGCAATGACTACGTCCGCCTAATCAATAAGTCCGGCGGCGGCTAAACAACCTTATTTACCTGTGACGTAACAAACGTGGGGATGTGTTGTGTGCTTACCCCGTTCGACCACTTACCTTGATTGCTTCGTGTTTAATGACTGTGCGGTTCTCTTGCACAGTGTGTATGTGTAGTGGACTGTATGAATGATGAGTAATATCGATCTCTTGCCCGAGCTGCAGAAGGGTAGCAAAAATGGTTGCACTTACCTCGCAGCCCTCGAGTGGATGGGGACCACGCACGGCGCAGACTCCAGGGAAGAGTTCAGAGGGAAGAAGATAATTCGCGGCTACGTCACACCTACGTCACAACGTGCAACGTTCACGGCTTATCGACAAGTGAGAGAGTGACGTGATCCACCCGCGCGCGCGCCGCCGCTCGTGCACGTAGGTACCTACCAGCTCGATGACAGATGCGTAGATATTTGCAACCATTAGTTTTATACCTACCCATCTGCACATAGGCAAGGATCGAACATACCCCCCATCGAAATCAGTATGATGATTTCCCTTAAATGAATGTGAAAGGTATGTATATTATGTGTATGTATGACATGTGAAGTCAAAAACTAACTACAGTTTACGAAACTGAGTGAATAGTGTACCTACATCTACATGTATAGTGTAAATATGTATAATTAAGTTTAGTATGCCTAACTAAAGGAAAGTAAAATAAAAAGTATGAGCTAAATATGTAAAGTATGAGCTAAATAGGTACTCTAAATTAAGTTTAATTAATTTGCGTAAGGCAAAGGACAAATTTTATTTACCGGTCTTTTATAAAGACCTGTTTTCGTACGAACAGTGACCACGCGCACGATATTATCTACTCCTGGATGTACGTCGACAATCCGACCTACAGGCCATTGTAACGGTTTAGTAAGGTCTGATTTGAGAAGCACCAGGTCTCCAACTTTAACATTAGGTGTTGAAGAAAACCACTTCTCCCTTTGTTGGAGTGTGTGAACGTAGTCATCTGACCAACGCTTCCAAAAGGACTGAGTAATCTTTTGGATTGCTTGCCACCGAGACAGTCTGCTCAGAGGAACGTCCTCAACGTCGTATTCGGGGACAGCTAGCAAGCTTTGTCCAATTAAGAAGTGCCCTGCAGTGAGTACGTCAAACTCGTTCGGACTATTAGACAACGAGCACAATGGACGTGAATTCATCATAGCTTCTATTTTACAAAAGATAGTGTTAAGCTCCTCAAAGGTGAGAATGCGAGAGCCAATAGTACGATATAGGTGTCGCTTAGCTGATTTTATCCCCGATTCCCAGAGGCCTCCCATGGAAGGCGCGTTCGGTGGATTGGTGCGCCAATCAATGCTACGCGACGCAAGACCATCTAATATGGCATCACGGCTGGCTTTATCGCGATAGAAAATGCCTACTTCTTTTAAATGCTTAGCTGCCGCAATGAGATTTGTGCCACAGTCAGAATAAAGGCATCTACAGAGGCCTCGGCGAGACACTAGACGGTCTACTGCCGCAAGAAAGCAATCACATGTTAAGTCTGTTAGTACCTCCAAATGCACGGCCTTGGTGGAAAAACAAACAAAAAGGCACAAGTACGACTTGCGACTTTTAGCGTTACGGCGCTGACTTTCCTTAACATAAAAAGGACCTCCAATATCGCAACCGACGTGGTCAAAAACCTTCCCGGGTTTTAATCTAGAAGCGGGTAATGAACCCATTGGGGGTTGAATGACATTTGGATTATATTTAAAACAATTAGCACATTTTGATAACACCGAGCGAAGAACGCTGCGAGCGTTTATAATCCAAAAATTTTTGGTTAGGATTCCTTGCAGTGTGCGAGGACCCGAGTGTAAATATACCTTGTGAAAATATTCAATTAAAAGATTAACTGTATTGCATTTTTTAGGGAGCAACAAGGGATGCTTGGCATCATAGGGTAGATCAGATTGTGAAAGTCTACCCCCCACCCTAAGAAACCCATGGGGGTCAATAAAGGGTGAAAGTTTACGTAGTGAAGCTACGTATCCTTTCTTGTTTAAGACTTCAACCTCAGACCCAAAATGATTCGTTTGAATCACACGCACGATCGTGTCAAGACTTTGTTTTAATTCAACCGACTTCAATGGACCCGAAGTTCTGTTTGACCGAGACCTTAAGTTATTTGTGAACCGACGGCACCAACCTATAACTCGTTGAAGTCTATTAAAAGAGGAAAATTTATCAAAAGTTTCTTCGAGATCGTTGGTTAAAATCTTACGGTCGCTCGAAGGTAATGAGAACGTGTCTACATTTGATTTCATCTCAGGAATATTTGTTACATTTTTTACGAAAAATGTACTAGTTGGCCAGTCGCTAGGGTCTTCTAACAACCAGTCCGGCCCATGAAACCAAGTTTTCTCGACGGCGAGAAACTGACTGGGCAATGTACCACGTGAGCACAAATCAGCAGCATTGTTTTCACTGCTTACGTGATACCAACGATTTGGTGGAATTACATCAATAATTTCACTGACCCTATTTGAGACAAAGGTCTTTAGTTGATACGGCGGTGTTTGTAACCACGATAAAACGACACTGGAGTCGCTAAAAGCTACTATAGAGTAGTTAAAGTCAGTAAGATTACTGATTACGAACCGTAAAACCTTTGCTAGCAGCACGGCCGCCATTAATTCAAGTCTAGGTATTGATAAAATTGGTTTTAAAGGTGCAACTTTAGATTTGCTGGTCAATAATCGAACCTTAACCCTTCCGTCATCGTCTACACTGCGAAGGTATACACATGCTGCATAGCCGCGCGATGACGCATCGCAAAAGCCTATCACATGCACGTTCGAAAAATTAGGTATTAATAAATGTCGCTCGATCCTTAAGTCCGCTAGGGTTGGCAACTCACGGATAAATTTATTCCATTTTTCGTATATCTCAATAGGCAACGAATCATCCCAACCGAGATTTAATTTCCACAAGTCTTGCATTATACACTTAGCGATAAAAGTACAAGGTGAAATAAATCCGACCGGGTCGAATATACTCGCAAGTAATGTCAACACTGAGCGCTTCGTAAACTTAACGTCGGTCAAATTATAATTAAAAGAAAAGCAGTCAGCAGACGGCAACCAAGTCAATCCTACAACTTTTAACGAATTCGATAACGTATCTTCTTCGAAGTTAATATTTGAAACGTTTTCTGAGTTTAGTCTCAGAAGAAATTCTGGACTATTGCTGGCCCACTTTTTTAAATCAAACCCTCCACTCTTAAGAAGAGACATAAGTTCGTCTTGTAAGGCACAAGCTTCTGTGATTGTCTGGCACGACCATAACAAATCATCGACGTAGAAGCCCTGCGTAAGAATGGCTGATGCACGACATTGCGGGTTGTCGAGTGCAAGCTGATGTAAAGTCCGTACGGCAACATACGGTGCGCTCCGAAGACCGTAGGTATTCGTTTTTAATTCATAAATCCGTACCGGTTCCGACGGAGTGTCACGCCAAAGTATATGTTGATACTTCCGTTCAAGAGGGTCAATAAGAACCCCGCGATACATTTTCGACACATCGGCTGTGAAACATACGTCATATAGCCTAAAATTTAAAAAAATCTTTGAGATGTCATTGTGTAGTTTAGGACCTGTCAGAAGAATGTCATTTAGGCTAATACCGCTAGTCGTAGGACTGGACCCATTGTAAACCACTCTCAATGGGGTTGAACTGCTAGAAGGCCGCAAGACACAATGATGAGGGATAATATATTTGGAGGGTTCCGTACCCGTATATAACTCCATATGCCCTAATGATTCATATTCTCGCATGAAATCGACGTACGCGGAACGCAAGTCGGGCGAACGCGCTAATCTACGCTCAATTTGAATGAGTCGTTTTAAGGCTATGTCATACGAATCTCCTAATTGTTCGTGGTCGGGGTTGATTAAAATCGGAGAAACATAACGACCCGTTTCATCACGATAATGTTTCTCTGTATATAATTTTTCGGCGATCTCCTCAGACGGACTCATCGGAGTCTCGCACGGCGTAGACTCCACCTCCCAGAAGGTCTTGAGCGTATCATTGAGACGATCGTCTTCACAAGTGTACGACACGAGTGAGGTTGTAAACGTTACAACATTATTACTCGATGGTTGAATCGCTAACTTTCCCGAGATAACGTATCCGAATACACTACTTAAAGCAGCAGGAATTTCGCGATCAAAAATAATCTTTTTTCCATCATAAACGTGAGGAAAAATATCACCAGCTAAAATTATATCAATCGGTGACGATTTGTAAAACTGAGGATCAGCTAAGAATAAATTGTTGTATTCTTTGACTGTATTTTGCGGGATTTTAATTGTAGGTAAATCGGAAGTCAACTTAGTTAAAACCACGGCGTCAATATTAAAACTCGGCGTTTCATTATGACGCGGCCTTAAGTTGAATGACGTCATGCCATGATTTTTTACACTTTCGCCAGCAAGACCGAAAATATTAAATGAACATTTCCTTTGAGACAATCCTAAACGCTGCAAGCATGCTATAGAAATAAAATTCGACTGAGCGCCGGAATCTATTAGCACTCGACAGGGTTGGTACGAATTATGCTTATCTTTAACGCGGACTATAGCCGTCCCTAGTACGACTGAGGTATAGCTATTCATAGATGACGCGTGATTCATAAGCGCTTGGTTATCGGAGATCGAGGCGGGTCGCGGCGGCACAGTCGTCGCGGCGTTCGAGGCTGACGGAGTAACAGGTTTACTTCCGCTATCAATGTGCAATAAAAAATGGTGAGGTTTTTCACAAATAGCACATAAAAAAATACTCTTGCACTCATTTTCCGCGTGGGTATTTTTTAAGCACGATTTACAGAGCTTTAGACTTACAGCACGGCTGAGTCGTTCAGCGCTAGACAATTTACGAAATTGACTACACCTATAAATCATATGATTTTCCCCACAGTGGACACAAATAACGCTTTTAGAGCTAGAACTAGCATGAGAGTAATTTTTAAGTGAACTTTGTTCAGCCTTGGATTGCTTAATTTTAGGAAATTGTTTTTTATTCTGATTAGTAGAATTATTTGAACAAGAATATGACGCTGAATGATCTAGAACCTTGATATGATTATGTACGAAGGAGACTAAATCTGTGAAGTCAGGAATAGAATTTTGATCTATTTGTTGTTCAAACAACTTTCGACTTTGAGCGTCTAGGGCCCTTAATGCAATATGGCATAAAATATAACTCCCTAGGTTGTCAATCTTTAACGCTTCGATTGCCTTATACGAGTGTTCAAAGTTTTCGATAAATAAATTTAAGTGTGCGGAAGTTTCTTTAGTCAAAGGCGTAAAATTTAACATTTTATCTAAATATCTCCCGACTAACATTCTTTTATCTTGGTACTTATTAAGTAAGCTTTGCCAAACAACATCATAATTACTGGCGGAGATCGGAACGCTCTTGACGATACTTAGCGCAGAACCTTTTGTGCACGACAATAAATAATGAAATTTATCTATTTTAGATATACTCGATTGATTATGAACTAATGAACAAAATGTCTCGTAGAAGGTTGTAAAATTTTCAATTTCACCGTCAAAACTAAACAACTCCAACTTAGGAAGACGTGGCCTCGACTCTGTCGAAGGAATTTCACCCTTATTCTTAGTGCTTCTAGGTTCATATTTGGATGCAACTAACTTCGTTCTATAATATAACTCTTCAAAGTTTCTTAAATCTTGACTATGTAATAATGAAGACTGGTCATTCTCAAGTTCCTTTTCAAATATACTAAAAATAATTTTCTCAAATGTTGACTTTAATGTGTCAATTTCATTAACCCGCAATAAAAATAATTCCCTAACTTGATCATCGTTAACTTTTGTAGATAAATCAAAAATTGATTGCATTTGTTCAAAACATCTTTCTTTACGTTTTATTAAAACAGATAACGCAATAGGTACATTCGCGGCTTCTACATCTAGCTTAGGAGGCATGATGTTATCACCTACTACCTACAAGTTAAGAAAAATGTTCTGTTTTCACGAAAATTAATGTTATTTAACTAAAATATATACTCTTGAACGTCAAGAGAAGTGTAATAAACGTTATTACTACTATATTTTTACTAAACACCAAGTAATTTAAAATATTTTACGCAATAACTGCTACGTGGTCACTGAACGTCAGTAGGTACTCACGGGCTATTGTTCGTAAGCTACTTTTACACTTAAATGTTCAAAAAATATAGAATTGATTGAAAAACCAAAAAATATACAAATCCTGGTCGAAGGTACCAAAAAATTGTGCGGTTCTCTTGCACAGTGTGTATGTGTAGTGGACTGTATGAATGATGAGTAATATCGATCTCTTGCCCGAGCTGCAGAAGGGTAGCAAAAATGGTTGCACTTACCTCGCAGCCCTCGAGTGGATGGGGACCACGCACGGCGCAGACTCCAGGGAAGAGTTCAGAGGGAAGAAGATAATTCGCGGCTACGTCACACCTACGTCACAACGTGCAACGTTCACGGCTTATCGACAAGTGAGAGAGTGACGTGATCCACCCGCGCGCGCGCCGCCGCTCGTGCACGTAGGTACCTACCAGCTCGATGACAGATGCGTAGATATTTGCAACCATTAGTTTTATACCTACCCATCTGCACATAGGCAAGGATCGAACAATGACTATTGGTAATTTGTATGAATTGGGCCGCTTTATGTTCTTCATATTAAAAGTACTAATTACATGGCGTGGCAGGTTCAAATATTTGTACGAAGTATGTGTTTACGATGGTGATTCAACGGGCGTTTTTTGCATTTTTTTTTAAAGAATATCAGCCAAGCTGAAATTGACTAGTATTCTCCTCTCCCCTCCAAATAAGCGGAAAGCTTGCTCTACGTAAATCATCGAAACTAAAAAATCTTGATTTTTTTACAGCTTAATTGGCTTCTATGCGCTAATGAATTAAAATAAGATTTGATTGTTTTTCAGGGAGTCTTAAATAAAATTTGATTGTTTTTCATTAGCAGGATGTAAAATATAGCATAATAGAAGCCTGATAAAAAAATCGTCATTTTTCAGTTGCGATGATTTACGTAGGTCTCGTCGAAATACATCTCTAACATTTCGGAATTAGTACTATTATGTATTCTGTCGTTGTGTGTGTTTAAGCAATTAAATATCACATGCTTCAACGTTAAAGGAAAATAACGTAAAGAAAACTAACTCGCCTAAATGTTCTTAAAGATGTGTGAAGTCCGTCAATGTGTTGGGCCAGCGTGGTGGACTAGACTATACCCTGTAAATGTGTTTTGTCTGGTGGGAGGCTTTGGCCGTGGCTAGTTACCACCCCACCGTCAAAGACCTGCCGCCAGGCAATTTAGCGTTCCGGCACGATGGCGTGTAGAAACCGATTAGGGGTATGAGAATACTGCCATACCCCTTTAAAGTTAGCCCACTACCAACTTAGGCTGCATCATCACTTACCATCAGTTGAGATCGCAGTCAAGGACTATCTTATTGTCATTGAATAAAAAAAACCCTCACTGAAAGGAGACGTGCACTCAGTAGTGAGCCTTTTATGGTTTGCAGAATATCACGATAATAGTAAGAAGCAGAAAGGAAAATAGAAGCATTAAAAAAAATGGGCAAATGCGAGTTTCCTGAGTAAGCGTTATACTGCCATCAATAAAAAAATCTTTAGCATAAAAGCCTGAATTACCCCACTAAAGCCAAAGAAATGAGCAAAAAGTCCATTCATCTCAGAATCGAGGTAAATAAAGCCGTCTTATCGTCAACCCTTTGGCAATCATGGCGATTCACCCTCGGGTGAGTTGCCGCTTGTCGTTCGACGAGCAAGATAGATGAGTTCTAGTAAACACGACATGGTTAACCCGGAACCCTATATGCTATAAACGACGGTTTTTATTTGATATACAAAAAGTCGACTTGTGGAGTCTGCCGTCTCCACAAAGTTTTTACTGCTGACTGGCTAGTTATCTCCCATCTCCCATGATCGAAGGCGTTTAAATGTGGAACTGATGTTTTGAATTTCGAGTGTTAGTTTTAGGAATTTGTAAGTTTGGACATGCGCTACAGATCATTGTTCTATTATCCACTACCCGGGCTGGTGGTGTTTTGAGTATTGCTTATGCCTCTGTCCTGGCCAGACATTCTGCAGCGCTTGCACAAACGTTCCTTCCAATAATAATGTAATAAGTGTGATCTGATCCAAACAAATGTAACATCCTACAGAGTACAGACTGTAGTTCATCATCATGAAGGGTTCCATACCAAAAAAGGCCGGAAAAAACACATTTCTAATTTATCTTTTATTATTTGTTGTTACAGCGGCAACAGAAATACACATTCTCTGAAAATTTCAACTCTCTACCAAGTACCATCGGACCATGAGATACAGCCCGCTGACAGACAGACGGACTCACGGACAGCGGACGCTTAGTAGTAGGTTCCCGTTGGTTACCCTTCGGGTACGGAACCCTAAAAAAAATTCAGTCTATGATAAAAAATCAATTTATAATTTGTAGTAAACAGTTTGCCTATTAATAAATTTTATTAGCTACATTGTAATCCCTGCATGACAGCAGGGCCTATCAAGTCAATTGCCTCCACCATTATATTGTAGTAGGCACACCATCAGTTATGGTAACTTCGGAAATCGTCTACAAAATGGTTTAATTTTTAACCGACTTCAAAAAATTTGCTCTTATTCTTCGAGGAGTTCCATCCTCCATCTCCGTAGATAATCATCACGTCTTTACCAAATTTAAATGGGACCGATCTGACGATATCTCATTTCAAATAAAGAAAATTATTGAAATCGGCCCAGAGTTCCGGAGTAAATTCGAACGCGTCGAATTCAGAACCTCGTCCTTTTTTGAAGTCGGCTAAGAATCGTCCTACTAATCCTATTAATATTACGGATACATACGTATGTCATGCTCTCTTTAAACATTTCTGTGGTGGTGTCGTGTGGTGCGGGTTGTTACGTTCCCTCAAATATGGTTGAGCGAAGCAATTGCTGGATCATGCGTCATGCTCGTGAACCAGTGCCACGAACGGGAATGGGTCTGCTTTGTCTGCCCGTTTTGACATATGTTAGATTGTGTGTACGTGTGGAAGCACTGTATGTGTATACATAGCATAGTTTTGTTACCTATTGTAAAATTTTTTTTTTTTAAAAGAGCAACTGCTGAGTTTCTTACCGGCTCTTCTCAGCAGAATCTGCATTCCGAACCGGTGGTAGATTTATGACGTGTCATAAGAGCTACAAGTTGGCCTACATGAAATAAATGGATTTTGAATTTGAATACGTTACAAAATACATTTAATGGCCCGACCGGGAATCGAACCCGGGGCCTCGTCACCTGCAGTCGAACTTGCTTGCGAAACAAAGATATCCACCCTACTACGAGTACTGGGCAGCAGTATTGTTCGTAGTTCGTACAGAAGAGTCAGCCGAGCGCTGCGAAGGCCGCGTAATGACTGTCATTACTGAACACTGTCGACCACTCGCTGCACTCGTATCTATCTAGGTCTTCCATTAGTGCGAGTATTTCACTAAGAATCAACAAGAAAAAAAATTTAAACTGAAAGTAAAAACTGTAAGCCAACTGCGGAAAATTGGATGAAACATTTTTACTAAATATATTATTATTATGGTTTACACAATAAAAGAAATAACTTTAATAAACTAAAAATACTAGGTACTAATTATATTTAAAAAATTACACGCCCTCTAAGTGGTCGTTTATGGGCATGGTGCCCAAAAACACTGGCGCTATTTCCTCGTTGGATACCGAGGCTTAGCCGTTGGGTTAAATAAGCTCCAGCTCTTGGTCAACTGAGGCGTGGATCAGTCTTTGGGCCACGACATTCATAAAATCCTACGTGTCCGATGACCATGGGCCCAGAATTTCAAAAGCGAGCGCCGCAAAAACGTCATATTGATTTTGTTCGTTTAACGCCTACGTCACTCGGAGCCTAATAACTAGAGACCGGATTATATGCAACATAAAAAGCTTGTTATATGCATGCAAATATGCATGAAAAATGCTTGAAATATGCACGAAAACTGGCAGAATATGCGAAATTAAATGATAAATTTTAGGAATCCCTAAAAAAATTGAAAAGTAAGTATTAATTTTTTTCATTTCAAAATCAGCATACAATTAGTATATTATTTTTTGATAGGCGATAATAGGTACAGTAAGTAACATTATATGATATTAAAATTATTTAGAATTTGTGTAAGCGTAAGCAATCAAATATTTTTCTAAATTTTCAGTGGTAAGATTGTGTCTACGATCATTTAGAATATTTTTGTAAGTAGAAAAGGTTCGCTGCATATCCATTGAGGTAACTGGGCAGAATTTGAACTTGGGTGCTATGGCACTTATAGTTTCCGGCAAAATTTCTGCCGTCCCATTAATGAAACTATCAATTTGACACAAGCTTTGAAAACCTGGGTTATTGCTCGATATGTTTTCAAACTTTTCTTTAAGTTTATGGGGCAATGCGGCGGCGGTGGACCGCAGAGTGAGTGAAAAATATTGTAAATGTACCGATAATATGCACCATAACTAGATCTTAGGTAAAATATGCTATTACCGCTGAGAATGGCTAAAATATGCAAATGCATATGCGAATATGCAAATGCATATAATCCGGTCTCTACTAATAACGATTCGATTGACACCTCATTCGTCAAAATCAGCGCAGTAGTTGAAGCGCTATTGTGAAACATGTTAATATAAACATATATAAATAATAGACTGCTAATATCATAGCCCCTTCGATCACAGAAGAAAAATAGCCCTTCCTTTTGGGAATCAAAATGACGACGAATTTTTTCGCTTTTCGAAGATAGTTACACCTATATGAAACTGAATGCTATTGAAGAATGACTTACTTCTGACTTCTCGTTCTCTACGTTACACTTGGATAGGCATTAGGACCTGTGTAGAGTCGTAGAGGTCTACGGCGTTTGTCTACGCGGGGCACTTACGTGGGGTTTATACTGGCGGGTGGTGGCGCGCGGCGTTGCCGGCCGTCTTGACTTACCTAGATAAGCGTACTCACTTCTTACTGTGAGGTCTGTGAGATTGCCTCTGTACGCTGTCTCGTTCTCTACGCTACACTCGTATAGGCCTTCGTCGTCTACGCCCACTCGCGCGAGGCCTATGCTGCTGTCTTATTGTAACTAGATAAGCGTACTCACTTCTTACTGTGAGATTGACTCTGTCTATGTACGCTGTCTCGTTCTCTACGCTACACTCGTACAGGCCTTCGTCGTCTACGCCAACACGCGTGCCTGTGCCTCAGTCTTGCTGTAACTAGATAAGCGTACTCACTTCTTACTGTGAGATTGACTCTGTCTATGTACGCTGTCTCGTTCTCTACGCTACACTCGTACAGGCCTTCGTCGTCTACGCCAACACGCGTGCCTGAGCCTCAGTCTTGCTGTAACTAGATAAGCGTACTCACTTCTTACTGTGAGATTGACTCTGTCTATGTACGCTGTCTCGTTCTCTACGCTACACTCGTACAGGCCTTCGTCGTCTACGCCCACTCGCGTGAGGCCTATGCTGCCATCTTGCTGTAACAAAGAAACTATGTTTATATCTATATGCCAAAAAATAATCCTGCTTAGCTTTCCGACTTTTCAGAGTTAGCAACTAAATGTCACATGCTTCAATGGTGAAGGAAAACATTGTGAGAAAACTTGCACGCCTGAGAGTCCTGCATAATGTTTTCAACGGAGTGCAAAGTCTGCCAATTCGCATTGGGCCAGCGTGATGGACTATGACCAACCATCTTTTCTTCTTCTTCTTTATCAACCAATAAACGTCCACTGCTGGTCATCTTGCATGGACCTCCACAGGCGCTCGGTTTTATGTCACCTGAATCCAGCGGCTCCCTGCAACTCGGTTGATGTCGTCGGTCCACCTAGAGGGGGGTGGAGCGGGGTCACCACTCCAGTAACTTGGGACCCCATCGACCATCAGCTCTTCGAACTATGTACCCCGCCCATATCCACTTCAGTTTCGCAACTCGATGAGCTATGTCGGTGACTTTGGTTGTCCTACAGATCTCCTCATTACTGATTTGATCTTGCAGGGATACTCCGAGGATAGCTCTCTCCAACCAACCATGCCACACGCCAAACGATCATCGATCCAGCTCGATGCAGCGCGCGTTCCGGTCTCATTCATAATACCAAATTATTATTTAAATAGAGTTACAAACTCCTTTGAACCGTAAAGGTTGATATTGAAACTACGATATCCGATGATAGATAGGCAACATCGGCAGTTCATAGGCGGTTGAACTTTATCAAAAGGCAGGTTGTTAATGTTGTTTTAGAGCAGTTCCAGCGCTATTGGGCCATATTGATCGCTGTTCAAGGCAGCGGCACCGCAAGGTCGGTACCTACCTATGTACCTAATTCAAATATCTGTATCTATTAGGCATATTTTGAATCAAGTTTGGGGCAACTCTGAGCATTGACATTCATGCAAGAACATACCATACATACTATACATTGACTTTCTATACTAACATTATAATATTAACTTAAAAATTCTTTTTACGAAACCGATTTCAAACGCCACCACAAAGTACATCAATTGTGCCTAAAGAAGAGTTCCCTCGATTTCTGCAGGATCCCACCATTAGATCCTGACCTGATGACCTGGGAAGTACACCCTTTCAAACAAAAAAAGAATTTTCCAAATCGGTCCAGGCGTCTTCGAGTAATCATTGGATCACGAGGGAACATACAACTCGAAGACGCCTGTCTTCGAGTAATTTGGGAACATAGATTAAAAAAAAACCTGTAAAACTAGTGTAGATCCGCGGTTTTTATCTCTGGCACATTCGCGGTTTTGCACTATCCCCGACGATATACGACGCAGGTGTCATAAGTGGGATGGCACTTTATTATTCCAGTGATGAATGACAAGCTATTCGCAACGTAACAGGACAAAGGGCGGCCTCTTCTAATGAGAGTGCTTAGTGCCACTCGACTCCCGGGTGAAAATAAATCTTCATTTTAGTCGATCTAAAGTTAAGATTGTTAACTAGCCACGGCCCAAGCCTCCCACCAGACCTGACCAGGCCTGAGACAATTTAGAAATTGTAAATTCCCAAATTGCCCCCGCCGGGAATCGAACCCGAGACCTTCTAGTTATAAGACCACAGCGCTGATGGGACTGGGAGGCTTTGGCTGTGGCTAGTTACCGCCCTACCGTCAAAGACGTGCCTCCAAGCGATTCAGCGTTCCGGCACAATTCAAAATTCAAAAAAAATATTTTTTTACTTCATGTAGGCTAACTTGTAGCTCTTATGACACGTCATAAATCTACCAGATTACCAATGGCATGTAGAAAAGGTATGGGTTGAATCTACACTGCCATACCCCTTCCAAGTTGGTCATTCCAATCTTAGACTGCATCGTCACTTACCACCAGGTGAGATCGCAGTCATGGACTATCTTGTCATCGATATCGCGGCAATAGAAATACACATTCTGTGAATATTTCAAGTATCTACATATTACTTGTGACAGAGGCCGCTGACAGGCGGAAGGTTAAGAGTACGGAACCCTAAAAGACGCACACAATGTGGCATTAGAAGGATGGCACTTTGTTATGCCGATAATAAATGAATGACAGCTATCCGCAACAACAGGACAAAGGCCTCGAGGCCTCTTCCAATGAGAGTGCTCAGTGGTGCTCGACATCCGGTTCAAAAAAACCTTTTTGGAGACTAGTTACTTTCTGAATCTGAACGTACCGAACTAAAAATGTACCTAGCATTATTATTTTGTGATATTATTTTAAAATGTACCTAACTAGCGAGCACCCGCGACTTCGTCCGCACCTTCAATTCACAATCGACAGATCCTAAATCCCCACAGTTTAGGTGGGCAGTACCCCTGTAGCATTAAAATTGAGGAGTTGTAACCCGAAGTTTGGGTATACAATTATGCATACTCTACTAAGTACGCATTATAATGTGAAATGCGACTACGGGACCCTACACCGCGCGTGGCCTGACACGCGATTGGCCATTTATCATTTTAATTTTTTTGTGCTTGTTATAATGAGATATTGCTATTTAGAGATATTTCACGGTATTCCAGACGTAGTACACAAAAGAAACAAAAGACTAATAGTTTTGGCGAGACAAATGGCGTAAAATGAAACATTTGTAAATAAAAATTAAAATACTGTATAGTACAATACTCTATTTAAATGGCTCGTTGGCTATAACATAAAAAGAAAGAAGATTAGTGTTCAAAAAGTTACGTATAACCAACCGACTCTCGCAAAATGCCATACGGGGCATTATATGAGTTAACTAGCTTTTGCTCGCGGCTTCGCTCACGTTAAATTCGATTTTTTAAACCCTTATTTTACCCGCTTAGGGGTTGAATTTTCAAAAATCCTTTCTTAGCGGATGCCTACGTCATAATAGCTGTCTGGATGCCAAATTTCAGCCCGATCCGTCCAGTGGTTAAGGCTGTGCGTTGATAGATCAGTCAGTCAGTCAGTCAGTCAGTCAATCAGTCACCTTTGCCTTTTATATATTTAGATGTACGAAAATAACAATACAAAAAATTCTTTTCAAAAAAACGACTTTAAAATAAAATTATTTTTATACTTTGTAATGGCACAAAGTATAAAAATAATTTTATTTTGTAAAAAAATCGCGTGAATCGGTAGTAATCGGTGGGCATACATAAAAAAAAGATACCGGCCGAATTGATAACCTCCCCCTTTTTGGAAATCGGTTAATAAATAACAATGGTTTCATTGATAAATATAACTTTGACACAAAAAGGTTTTTTTGTTACAATAGACTTTCAAGAAAATATCTTTAATGAAAGAATAAATACTACAAATAGGGAGCTGATTAATTAAAGAAGAAAAAACTACTTTTTGTATACAAAAATAATCTGTCTGCCTGGGTAAATAGGAAAATAAAGAGGAAAAACAAATTATTAGGTACATACTTTGCTAAATAGAAAGACTTTGAAAATCAATACATATCAATATCTTTGAAAAGATAATAAATAACGGCGTGAAGTTATAGAGCGATAAAACAAAGTAAGGTACGTCTAGCCTAGGCGTTGCTCGTCGTGAACAGTTTACTGCCGGCAGTTAAAACGGACAGTAAAACATAAACCTGCCGCTATCTATCGTAGAAGGTGATTAAAACCGTGCAATTAGCATGTGTCCGACGGGCTCAATCATTCTCCAGACATCTTCGCACAGACTACATACTAAACGTTGGGCCAAAACGTTTGATGCACTTACAAGTATTTAAATCTGCCGTACTTACGAAAAGTGCAATAACTAAGTGCAAAAATAATAGACAGTTATTGCACTTTTCGTAAGAACGGCAGAAATACTCAAAGTACTTTCTTGTACCTACTCATAATAACGCTGTGGTTAGATAAATTTTAAGACGGTTATCAAACTCAAAACTAACAGTGGATTTGTATTTAAATATTTTAAATACAAATACGTATTTAAAGCGGATTTGACTTTTACTTACAACTTTACCCCTTATTTAATATTAACTGATTTATTATTAGAAAATCCCACGGGAACTATTAGATTTTCCGGGATAAAAAATAGCTTATGTCACTCTCCAGGCCCTCAACTATAAATCATGCAAAAATCACGTCGATCCGTAGCTCTGTTGCAGTGTGATTGAAAGACAAACCAACACACTTTCGTATTTATAATATTAGTTAGGATTAATTCAGTAAGAAATAATAAAATTTATTTTAAACTAGCTGACCGCGACTTCGTACGCTTGGATTGAGGTTTTTAATTCTCGCGGGAACTGTTTTTTCCCGGGATAAAAAGTAGCCTATGTGTTATTCGAGACTATAGACTATCCATGCCAAACAGCCAAATCGGTTCAGTCGTTGCGGCGTAACCCAATTGTATTCCGATGACTGGATATACTCGTAAAAGTATCAATCATTCAACCTCGCCTACGCTATAAGTGTAATAAATAATCTTACACCTTGCAATAAACTGCTGGACATTCGTGACTCACACCAGAAAGGGCGCCGACCGCCCATTGTATACGCATTTAACAGGCTCCCCCACTAACAGGGAGTAGGGGATGGGGGAAAGGGGAATACTAATCACAGTTAGAGATGTTTGCGGTGCGAGCTGTGAACCCTCTCGGAAAATAGTCCGCCGTATGTCTATTTGTCTGGATTTCCGATCTGAAGATTGAAGGGTAATAATGATGCCTGCTGTCTAGTCTATTGTTTGGATTTTCCAATTTCAGGATTCAAAGTGCAGACGATGCTTTAAAATACCGCAGTGTAAGAAAACCATACAGTGAACCAACGCGACTGATATCGCACACCTAGATTAAAAGTCAGACGACTCAAGAAAGGTCTATGTTGCCTGGACGAAAAATTTCATTCTGAATCTTTTGGTAGTAAAGTTATGAAAGTCGACTTTATTTCAGAATATATTTAGGACATACTTAACTTTCATAACTTTACTAGTAACAAAAGATTCAGAACGACTTTTGTTCGTATAGGGAACGGGGGCATTTTTCGAGTTGTCTAATTTTTTATCTAGGGGTGCGATATTTGCTGAAGAGCAAGCATCACTAGTCAAATTCAAATTCAAAATTATTTATTTCATGTAGGCCAACTTGTGGCTCTTATGACAAGTCGAGAATCTACCACCGGTATCGAATGCTGAGTCTCAAACTGATATATTGTGCAGTTAGCACAGATCCCTTCAGCGTCCTAACCCCTTCTCGATTGCTTAGTCTAGACTATAGAGTCTAGACAATTTATTTTTAGATTTTGCTTATGAGGTGCCGAGTTTAAGAAAAATTGAACGAGCGAAATGAGGTCTCTGAGGTACTCGAGTGAATTTTCACTTGTCCGTCAGTCTGTCTGTTTGTTAGAGCCTTTATCTGCTGAAATAATGAACCAAAGCCGAACATAACATGTAAAGCTCTAAAAAACTATTCGGTGAGGGCGCTTACAAAGGCAAAAATTTTTTTCGTTTTTTTTTCTGCTTTTGGTGTATAATTGAAAAAGTTTTTTAAATAGAGCACAAAAATATTTTCTATTTATTTAATTTGAATTCAAATACTGACGATATGAGAGGCATCTTTTTGTTCCGACGAAGCCCGAGGTCTAATTAAAAAACGGCTTAACATCAAAAGCTGAAACTTATGTATAATTTCAGTAAATATAGATAATATTATGATTATTATTTTATTTATTATGCATAACTAGCTGATGCCCGCGACTTCGTTTTCGTTGATTGAGATTTTCTGTTCCCACGGGAACTTATTTTTCTAGTATATAAAGTAGCCTATGCATGTATTATTCCAGGCCATAATCTATCTATGTGCCAAATGTCAGCCAAATAGTTTCAGTCTTTGTGGCGTGATTGAGTAACAAACATCCATACATCCAAACTTTCGCATTTATAACATTAAGTAGGATTATTGTATGGTGAATTGTGAAAATGAAGCTGTAGGTTTAACACACCATCCCTAAGAGTCCTTTCCTAACCTTGGTAAAACCCCATCTAGCTCTTTCTCATATAACAAACTTTCTGATCAACGCAAAAATCGCTATAATTAATTAATTCCAAATCGAATGGGCACCGACGACCTCAAAGGGTCTCATTAAAATAAAATACGACTAAAGGCAAATATGTGCGGAACCATGGGCAGTTTAAAGTGATAAAATCCAGCCTTTAATCCTTCGTATCGCATTTCTTCACGCAACGAAGAGGGGAAATCGGAGTGACTCAGATTCTATTCCATCAAGTATCACGCTGTGCAGAGTGGACATAGCACTAGCGTTGAGACAGAGATACACGTGCGATAGAAATATAGTAGGTACCTACAGGAGATTTGTGCTGACAGAATGCTCAAAATACGTTCTTTGGCGCTCGAACTTGCGTTTTAAAGACATTAAACTATTTTACTATTAACTTAGGCTAGTCTGTTTTCTGCATACTTATCCAATTAATGTGAATTGTTCTTCAAACAATTGAATTTATTGCAGTTTTAATGCCAACAAACGAATCACCTAGCCTGTATACAGGCTATATGATTCTAAATGTTATAATTTTACAGAAAATTTTATTTCAAATACCTTTAAACAGAGTTATTAAACGCCTTAAAAGCGTAGGTACAATATCATTTGACTGCAACATCAATCATCACTTTCGATCAGGTGCGATTGCAGGCAAGTGCAAATCTGTTTTTAGAAGACAAACGGACGACGAATGCAAAGTAATAATGAAATAAACCGCTAGGACCATATGGTCTGGTTTTATGGCAGTGGGAAAATTCGCGTAAAAGTTTCTCCCGAGAACGGGAGGGGGTGCGTACTTTTGTATTTCATTGGAGAACTTTCAGCGTGGGGGGAGAGCGGATGACAGATTGCAGTGCCAACGAATGATAAAACTTATTATATTCGAATTGAAAACAATAAATCGTGAAAGCTTTTAAAAATTTTTGATTGGAACTTTTGACAGTCGCGCTGCAAAATTTTCCGATACTTCTGATGTGTTTTACATAAAGTATCTTGCTCTAGAGCAGAAAAATTAATAAAATTGGATATTTTGTAGATAATGCTTTTGCCCAGTCATAGGACAGTATATACTATATCTTAGAGGACATTGATTCATCACTATTCTCTACTGACTGACGTTGGCCAAGACATTGGCAGACCTTACACGATTTCTAGATTGGAAAACTCCTGAAAGTTCCCCAATTCTCAGGCTGAAATCTATAGACCGCACTCTTACTCAGCTCAGACTCAAGACCGAGTTAAAACGAGACAGATTTATATCAGAGCATATTTGGGTCTCATTTTAACCTCTATCTTGAGTCTGAGCAGATTCAAAGCACGCTCTATTTATCTCAGCATTAAAGCAAGCAAGTTTCCTCTAGTACTGTTAAGCTATGGATATGGACTAGTTTATTACATGAGATACAAGCAAGGATTTCGAAACTTCAAAACTCATTTAGTGCCGATTTCACCAACATCAAATGACGTTTAAGCGAGGAATACTAGTAAATTGGGAGTGTACTTTTCAACAACAAAAAAAAAGAGGAGGTTCTCAATTCGTCGCGTAGGTATATTTTTAAGCTATTGCATAGCTTCTATCGCGGGCCTTGAGCGTGGAGACCGAATCCAGAAAGTCCGTAACGAAAATAACCTGACACGGGACTCCTCTCACCGCTAGATGGCGTTGATAAAAAATGCTATGCAATAGCTTTACCGCGGCAGTTCCCGAGTGCCACACGTCTTTTTGTACATACATATTAAAAATCTGCCAAAAAATCAAAACGTTGGCGAAATCGGCCCTTAGTTTTTATAAGGTGAATTCTAACACGTGCTGCAACTTAAAAACAGCAGAAACAGATAAACTTTCCTCGCTAACAAAACTCGTGCATGCCTGGAGACATAAATAAGTTTAGATGAAACTTTTGAGGCAAGTACAGTAGTTGCAGTACCAGATGCTGCTAATCTTGTGGTTTTATAAGTTATGGGCGAGACTTACGAGAGTTTCGGTGTCGTAAAGCGGTGCCAATGACTTTTTACGAGTAACCTTTTTAGTACCAGGCCAGGCGCCCTCCGCATTTTTAACCGACTTTCAAAAAAGGAGTAGGTTCTCAATTCGTCGGAATCTTTTTTTTTATGTATGTTCTCCGATTACTCGAAGATGCCAGGTTTAGAAAATTCTTAAAGGGTATACTACCTAGGTGGTTCCATTTTCATCAGGTCAGGATCTGATGACGGGATTCGGGAGAAATTCAAATATAGGCACAATTGATATAGGTAGTTTGTAGTGGCGTCTGAAGTCGGTTTGGTAAGAAGAATTTTTACGTTTATTTATGAAGCAATTAGCAAGTTTTATTAACGTACTTATTATTACAAATTATGTATTACGTACTTATCTAGGTAAATATATAAAAGGAAAAGATTGGCTGACTGATCGACTGACTGACGGATCTATGAACGCACAGCTCAAAGCTGTGCATACAGATTGGGCTGGGCATACAGATTAGGAAGGCATCTGCTAAGAAAGGATTTTTCATTTTCCGGGATAAAATGTAGCCTATGTGTTAATCCTGGGTATGAGCTATCTCCATTCAAAACACACACATACACACAAACTTTCGCCTTTCTAATTAGTGAGATAAGTGTAATATTATGTAATAATAAGTACGTTTGTGTAATGCACACTATCTGTAGTGGAAACTAAGCGCTGCATTTTCCTCGCTCCGACGCAACGTACGCGAATTCACGAACCGCCTGCACTCGTAAATTTTACAAGCGGAAGTTATAACCGGCTGCAGGGTTTTCCTAACTTTAAAGATGAAAATCTTTGGTAACGTTTTGTACTTTTCGCATGGTTTTTTTTTTATATTTAAGCGGAAAGTTTAGAACCCGGCTACGGTTTGGATACAACTATTGGTAATTAGGTGTGGATGGATTTATAAAAACAACTTGTTGGCTTAATTAAATTGAAATAAAAATATATATTCGCCAAATTAAATATACTAGGAAGATACGTCCGTCTCCTAGCACACTCTAAACACGAATGAAAAGAGACACACTGGTACAGACCAGAGGGTATGTTCCAATATAAAAGCACTCTGCTTTTATATTGGAACATACCCTCAGGCATATTATGATTTAATTTTTGCAATTGGTAACAGAAACCAACAACAACAGAATAGAATAGAAATATTTTTTATTCAAATAAACTTTTACAAGTACTTTTGACCTCAGTAGGCAGTACATATACACAAATACATACACAGACATAATAAGTCTGCGTATGTATGTGTGTATTATGCTTTTAGGAGTGTATGTAGGTATGTATATTATGCACTCCTAAAAGCATAATATGCATAACAAATCAATGTACCTTCACCTGATTCATCAAAAACGGCTCAGTAGTTTGGGGGTATATAATCTATGTGTCAAATTTCAGCCAAATCGGTTTAGTCGTTGCAGCGTGATTGAGTAACAAACATCCATCCAAACTTTCGTATTTATAGTAATTAAATTAATTAATTAATAAGAAATAGGATTAATAAGAAATCTCCTGCGGATACTTTCGCTTGCAATCTGCAGATTACGTAATCAAAAAGTTTTACAAGAATCTCAAAGATCGAAATCATCGAAATAATATGTTGGACACGAACAATAAACAGTTAAACACGCTATACATAATATCTAATCTCGATCAGCGCGCTCGGTATCTCTCTACATGCAGGACAGCTAATAATTATAATCCGTTGATTATAATCAACGGAGCGAGTAATGCACTGTATTGTTGATTGCGCTGCACAAGTCTATGAATGCAGTGCTACATGTGGTGTATTTACAGAACGAGCGTGGACTCGTGAATCTCATTCATTAGGGAGTAATTTTTGCAGCGATTCAGTAGCGCGTTTCTATTATGCTGCGGCTACTTTATCGTGCGAAAGTTCGTGTCGCGTTATCGCGATAAAATTATCGTGTTCGGTTACGAGCGATGTTCTTGTCTACGTTAGCAGTGAATTTTTTATTTACATTACCGACAGTGCCGCGATAAGAATTCGCGTTCGCCCGAATACATCGCGATTCAACGAACTACGATTGGTCTGGTGGGAGGATTTGACCGTGGCTAGTTACCACCCTACCGTCAAAGACGTGTCGCCAAGCGATTTAGCATTCCGGCACGATGGTGTGTACAAACCGACTAGGGGTATGGGTTGAATGTACACTGCCATATCCTTTCCAAGTTAGCCCGCTACCATCTTAGACTGCATAGTCACTTACCATTAGATGAGATCGTAGTAAAGGGCTATCTTGTCATCGAATAAAAAAAAAAAACTACTCTACTTTTTATATACTATCTACATACATTATAGTCACACGTGTCTATCATGTCTAACCAAAGTACCTAACTAATTTGCTAACGTTTTTTCAATTTAGCCCACGGGTTTTCAATCTCGCTCACGTTAAATTCGATTTTCAACCCCCAATTTTACCCATTAGGGCACTGAATTTGCAAAAATCCTTTCTTAACGGATGCCCACGTCATAATATGAGTATATAATATGTAATGTATATTATAATGTACCATGTTCTGGGCAATCTAAATATATAAAAGGCAAAGGTGACTGACTGACTGACTGACTGATTGATCTATCAAGCTCTAACTGCTGGACGGATCGGGCTGAAATTTGGCATACAGATAGCTATTATGACGTAGGCATCCGCTAAGAAAGAATTGTTGAAAATTAAGCACCTAAGGGGGTAAAATAGACATTTGAAAAATCGAACTTAAGCCGCGAGTGAAGCCGCAGGCAAAAGCTAGTAAGTAAATAAATAGCTCTTTAATTGGGCTATCTGTGTGCCAAACAGCCTGATTCGTCCAGTGGTTTGAGCTGTGCGTTCACAGTTCAGCAAGAAAAGGTTAAATTTTTTTTAACCTTTTCTTGCTAATCATGAAATCCCGCAAAGTAACGCCTGATTTTATCCAATACGTTGATAGTTCATTCAGAAGATATACCCAGATTGTAATTAAAACTTTATAAAAGTCATAGTTTCATGGAAGTAATTAACTTTGCATTCAAGGACCCACAAGATTCTATAATAAAATTTGTTATCTTACAAAGCCACAATGTGTAAGAATTGCCTTATGAATAAGAAGAAAAAGACAGCTTATTACCAGATAATAACTACCTCATTATTTATTCATTCAGGCTCTCCGATATTGAATATCATTATGCTAGTTGTAGCTACTTTATTCAGTAGCGGAACTAACGTTTTATTTCCGGTATACTTAGCTTATCATGTTAAATCTACTGTACTGTTGTAGTCAAGGGTAAAAGTTATCTTTGAAACGGCTGAAGCGATTTTAACGGGGTTTCCACAGGCAGATAGAGAATTATACTATAGGGATCTAGATGCTACTTTTTATCAAGGGTAGGTATATGTTTAAGTAAGGAAGCTTATTTTTTATCTTGTAGGGCTTCTTTGTAAAAAAAAAACTCTTGATATTAGGGACAAAACACTGAAACTGATTTTGAAAAACCCTTTCAAACAATAAAAGAATTTTCTAAATCGGTCCAGGCGTCTTCAAGTAATCGGGGAACATACATAAAAAACACGAATCGAGAGCCTCATCCATTTTTGGAAGTTGGTTAAAAACAAAGAAGAAGAAACTTTAGTTCTCAAACTTTTTAATTATTCGGTTTCTTCAGTAGGTACATAACCACGTCACTGCACACACCTCCAATTATGGTAGAGTCGTCTATGACGTAGGCAGGTAAATAAGGAACTGCAAACAAAGTCGTCGTCAAGGTCGAGCGTCGAGACCACTTTCAACAGCCTGTTTTTATATGGAGCCGAGATAATCAGAAATGCTGCTTTAAAATAAGTGAGTACCTAGGATTTTCTTACAAAAATAGAACTAGCTTACATTTACCTAAAGAATCTTATGATCAGCACCAATCATCTTTCCAATGAAAACCTATCAAAGGTTTTCGTTAAAAAGCCTTTTTAGCTCCCGACGCAAAAACGACGGGGTGTTATAAGTTTGACGTGTCTGTGTGTGTGTGTGTGTGTTTAAGGGCTTTACTAGTAGACTCATAGAGACAGTACACTATGATTTCCAAACACAAGATGACCGCCACCACAAAATGGCGAATTACATTTTAAAATAATAGCACTACTTTGCTAGTTGGGAACTTTCTATTACTATAATATTTAAAGATGGCTTTCAGAAAAAGCGCTTTCGAACAATAGACAAAATGTTCAATATCTAAGGTGAAACATTTCTACTGAAAAACAGAAATAACTAAGTTTGGAAAACGTAAAAAAGGGACTCCTTAATTAATCATAAAAGAAGTAATAAAATTAGATTTAAAAGCTAGAAATAGAAATAGAAATAGAAATAGAAATATTTTTTATTCAAATAAACTTTTACAAGCACTTTTGAATCGTCAATGAATCTACCACTGGTTCGGAATGCCTTTCCTGCCGAGAAGAGCCAGTAAGAAACTCGGCGGTTGCTCTTTTCAAAAAAAATAAAAAATTTACAATTGTTATTGAACACAGGATAGTTATTACTGTCTTATGAATCACTGGAGCGAATTATATCCACGCTTTTTTATCATTTACATAGTCTTCAATTGTATAATATGCTTTTTTCATGAGAGCAGATTTAATTGATTTCTTAAACTTGTGTAGAGGCAAGTCTAAGATTGACTGTGGAATTTTATTGTAAAACGTCACGCCCATTCTCACAAATGTCTTTTGGACCCTCTTGAGGCGCAGCCCAGGAAACATGAGCCTATTTGGATTTCTACTTGGTCTATCGGACAAATCACTCTTTTTTTTGTAACTCAAAATGTTTTGTCTGACAAATATTATGTTGTTATAAATATATTGTGAAGCTACTGTAAGAATGCCTATCTCTTTAAATCTTTCTCGAAGGGAATCCCGCGGCCTAAAATTATAGATTGCGCGGATTGCCCTCTTCTGCAAAACAAAAATTTTTCCAATATCGGCTGCCTGCCTAGAACACGAAGATCGTTGATTAAAACAAAAAATAACAGGCACGCGATCAAATAACACCTGTCCGTTCACAAACTAACATTAATTTCATACCACCAGCAGGTACAATTATATATTCTGTGGTATTTAACCCTACTCTTAATAGACTTGATAAAATCGAAAGCAAATCTATTAAGTATTGATTAGTAAATTAAATAAAAATTTATTTATTTAATGTAGGTCAACTTGTAGCTCTTATGACACGTCATAAATCTACCACCGGTTCGGAATGCAGATTCTGCTGAGAAGAGCCGGCATGAAACTCAGCAGTTGCTCTTTTCAAAAAAAAAAAAAAAATAATATCACTATTTATTATAGTAAAAATAAGCATTCACATAGCACTTACCGACGTCGGACATTTTGAATGTAAGTTCATTCATCTTTAGGATTAGGCAAACCTGGATGGGCTATAGCAGATTCTTTAAACCGAAAATCGAATCTCTTAACGGACAAATAATGCTTTAATTTGAAAAACATCGCATCCTCAAAAACTGGCATCGAATAATGGCTTCTCCGGAAATGCAGAAGAAATATCGTGAACAGAGTACCCAGCAAGGAAATAGGAAACAGCCAACGTGAATATAGAACCGCCCAAATTATATCGCCATAACGGAAATGGTCATCTATCAATCTTATATTAAAGTAGGTTGTTCTTTTGTATTTTGGGTGCGATCAGGAAGTAACCTACATTTCTCTCCTACATTTTTACCGATCATTTTAAAAGCCTATTCTACACCATTGCGTGATTGACATTCCGTTATTACACAAATCGCTTCCTCGTTTTATTCTCCTATCGATAAGGCGCGGAATGGTCTTCCGGGGTCCCGTATTTCCTGAATCATGATTTGGGTTTCTTTGAAAATAGTAAACGGATATACAGGGTGTCCCACGGCGATGCCACATGGAGGGGAAGTACCTTAAATATTGGAGATGGAACATTTTACTGAAAGAAGACTTCATTTTAATTTAAAAAACAATTTAAACTGCATTCATAGATTTTTAAATAATTGCCTGGTTGAACCGGGACTCGAACCCGCTATACGAGAAAAAAAATTAACCTGTATCTTTATCATACCGATCGGAAGGTTTCATCATAAAGATTATTTTTTGTTAAATAACATAGCATGAGAAATAAAAGGAAGACCATGAATTTTAGCCTTTGATGTAAAATTTTGTTCAGAAATCCCGCTGCAACAGAGCTACGAATTGCAGCGGGATTGAAGGACAAACCAATAAATCAACAAACAAACACACTTTCGCATTTATAGGTAATATAAGTAAGGATTAGTAAGGATAGTAAGGATCGGGAAATGATGCGTACTTCTCAAGTGGGTACTCATTAGTAATAGTTCATGTCAGTTGTATGTTGAATGTTAATACGCCAATGTCAGCTTTTCATTTTTCTGAACAAAATTTTACATCAAAGGCTAAAATTCATGGTCTTCCTTTTATTTCTCATGCTATGTTATTTAACAAAAAATAATCCTTATCATGAAACCTTCCGATCGGTATGATAAAGATACAGGTTAATTTTTTTTCTCGTATAGCGGGTTCGAGTCCCGGTTCAACCAGGCAATTATTTAAAAATCTATGAATGCAGTTTAAATTGTTTTTTAAATTAAAATGAAGTCTTCTTTCAGTAAAATGTTCCATCTCCAATATTTAAGGTACTTCCCCTCCATGTGGCATCGCCGTGGGACACCCTGTATATATATTTTTTTGAATTATTTATTGGTTTCCCATCGTCAGCTCGGTAAGAATTCTGAATCCAAACAATTTGCAGAAGTTAAGTGACTTGCAGCGTGTTAAATGCTCTAAACTCTTAGAAAGTTTTCTGCAAGGTCTGGATTGACTTCCTCAAGAACTTGCGGAACTTATGAAATCAATTCAACTCTTGTGAGAGTTGAATTGATTTCATAAGTTGCAACTGAAAACTAAAAGGTCGCAGGTTCGAACCCCACCCGTTGCATTATTGTCTTTTTTCTTTCTTTCTTTCTTCACGCTGAGCTGGTTTCTACACTTAAACCAGTTATGGTGCATTATTGTCGTACCCCACTTATTTGGAGGGGATAGGTAGGCAAGTATTTCAGCTTGGCTAATATACTTTAAAAAAATAAGAAATACCATCTTTGACGGTAGGGTGGTAACTAGCCACGGCCAAAGCCTCCCACCAAACCTCCCAGATCAGAGACAATTCTGAAATTATAAATTCCCAAATATCCCCGCCGGGAATCGAACCCGAGACCTCCCAGTGAGTGAGAGTGTGTTGAGAATTTCAATCTCAACTTGAGATGATGACTTGTTTCCCATGGTTGAGTCCTGACGACTTCTGATCTAGACAATCACCGGTTACCGCCGGTTCCCGCAACCAGTTCATTGCCTCCGCACAGCAAATACTGGATATACAACCGCACATGATACGATTGAAACCGAGCTTGTTTGGAATTTTGCCCGAAATTAATGCATTCTTGTTTCCATTGGTATTTTAGGTTAAAGCTTGCAGAGCTAAAGTCGTATCGGGGTTAGAAGAAATGAAGGTTTCTTTGAGTAACTCACTTTAAGAGCTTCAAAGTTCAACATAAGAACTCTTTAAGAGCTTAATGGTAGATATTACCTAGTGCCTCGGAAATCAGAATTTTAACTGGTAGCACTTATTGAAGTATCTACTAGTAAGTAACTTATTAGCACAAATGTTTTTATATGTTATAAAATGTTTTTTTTTATTCAATGACAAGATAGTCCTTGACTGCGATCTCACCTGATGGTAAGTGACGATACAGTCTTAGATGGTAGCGGACTAACTTGGAAGGGGTATGGCAGTGTTCAACCCATACCCCTAATCTGTTTATACACGCCATTGTGCCGGAACGCTAAATCGCTTGGCGGCACGTCTTAGAAGTTAGGGTGGTAACTAGCCACGGCTCAAGCCTCCCACCAGACAATGTAGAGCTATTTTGAACTTTTATTAAATTTTAATAAAGTCTTAAACCGGTAACTCTGGTTCTCCAACGGATCTCATCATTTCTGATTTGATCTCGCAAGGATACTCCGAACATAGATCTGACAGCTATTATACAAGTTTATGTA
Source organism: Hipparchia semele (assembly GCA_933228805.2). Lineage (NCBI taxonomy): Eukaryota > Metazoa > Arthropoda > Insecta > Lepidoptera > Nymphalidae > Hipparchia > Hipparchia semele. The sequence continues at coordinate 12,743,102 of OW121723.1, read as the reverse complement.
AATTGTATTGTACATCTATCAGTATATGTGTAGACAGCATAATCCAGCAAGGTTATCAAGAGAAACAATAGTGCAATCTAACCTTGCGTCGCATCGCAGACGGCACTCTTCACTATATTACTTGGAAAAACGTAAATCTAGCTGTTTCTGCCCCTACACTACCAACGCTTAAGGCAGCATTATTTCAATTTTGTTTTGAGTATCATGTAATGACAACCTAATAATTACTTTAAGGTTGAAATTGGACATCTCAAAACAATATTGAAACAATACTTGCGTTGGCAATATATTAACCGATTTCAAAAAAGGAAGAGGTTCACGATTTGTTGGAATCTTTTTTTTTTTTATGTGTGTTCTCCGATTACTCGAAGACGCCTGGACCGTTTTGGAAAATTATTTTTCTGTTGGAAAGGGTGTACTACCCAGGTGGTCCCATTGTCATCAGGTCAGCTCGAGGGAACTCTTTAAATTTTATAGGCACAATTGATATACTTTGTAGTGGCGTTTGGAGTCGGTTTTGTAAAAAGAATTTTTACGTGTATGATTTCATGACCATATTAAACTATATAGTACTTTTCTAGTGCCTACTTTTAAGTCATCAGAAGTAATAAGCTTCAAACATTCTTCAAAATTAAGGAAATAACTGCTCCGCACTAAACTAAAAAAGACGTGTGGCACTCGGGGACTGCCGCGGTAAAGCTATTGCATAGCATTTTTTATCAACGCCACCTAGCGGCTCACCGCTAGGTTACGTTGATAAAAAATGCGCCATCTAGCGGCTCACCGTAGAGGAGTCCCGTGTCAGGTTATTTTCGTTACGGAATTTCTGGATTCGGTCTCCACGCTGGCCCGCGATAGAAGCTATGCAATAGCTTAAAAACGTAAATGTGAATGCTCAGGAATATTATGATGTGCCAACGCGATGGTGGCAGCAACACAATCAAAAACAACTTAAATCTGGATTGCAGCCGAGTTAACGCATTCGACCTTGCTCGGTGTCTACTGTGTACAAGCCAGCTTCCTAACGTAACGTAAATAAGTAGATATAAATGCGAAAGTGTGTTTGTATGTTAGTTTGTCCTTCAATCAAGCAGCAACAAAGCAAAGAATCGACGTGATTTTTACGTGGTTCCTGCAGGTGTAGTTGAGGACTTGGAGACTGACATAGAATACCATATCACTGCTTCAATTCAAAACTACCATAAATTAAAGTTCACTTTTTTAAGAGAAGAGCTAATAAAATAAAAATTTTTGTCTACTGCTTTCTTATAGAAGCGTATTTATCAACGGGTGTCTTTTTTAAATATAAAAATACGATTGTATTTTCGTAATCAAATAATTCTACACTTTTTTATTTTTGGTACTTTTAAATTGAAGCAGCGATTTATGCCGTAAAAATAGAGGAGCAAAGGAGGGCAAAGTATCTAATCTTTATGTATTACAATAGAAGAAGACGCTGCGAATATAATAGCACAGAATTCTAAGTGTGGTCGGAAGGTTGACAATCACTTTGAGAGATGTTATCTGAGAGTCACGTGCCACGTCGAGGGCTCAGAACCTTCGACTTATCAAGTTAGACGAAATGTCGCATCAATGTTGCCTTTTCCAAGATGAACTTAAATAAATATCGTGAAAATGTGTGTGTCAGCTATTCCCTACTAGCTTTACGTCCCGAATATCCGCATATAATTACTATAGTACGTTTATCTCACGAAGTTATGTGCGCTTTACTTGTGGTTACGACGTGTACATGCACATTGCGTAAGTGTGCGTGCCTGTTAGGAGCCTAGGAGGGAGCGGTCAGGCGCGAGCACTTATATAGATACGACACACACACAACCATGAGCCATGAGCCCTCGTGGAATGAAAGGAGTAGGTATACTTAACTACTTATCTTGTGCTAATTAACAAAATTAGTTAAATTAAAAATTTAAAACACCTCTAGCATGTGAATCTATGGCTGGACTATGTATGTATGATTAGATGATACCCGCGACTTCGTCCGCGTGGATTAAGGTTTTTGTATCCCCAAGGGAACTCATTAATTTTCCGGGATAAAAAGGAGCCACGTGTTAATCTCCAAATAATCTATCTCCATTCCCAGCCAGATCCATTCAACAGTTTTTGCGCGAAAGGGTAAAAAAAACACACGCGCACATACAAACTTTCCCCTTTATAATATTATTAGTGTGATATACCTAACATCCTGTTGCCCATCAATTAGAATTGCCTTTTACATTCAATGGAAGCGCTAGTTTACGTAAACAAACACGTACATACCTACCAATCAGATCGTTGTTAATTACCAACTTGTTTTCCCCAACAGAGAAGTGAAAGAATAATTAATTAGAAGCGGGCAGTGTAATTAGCGAAATTGATGAATTTTGAAGACGCTAATCCAACTTCAAGGTTCCATTAAGGACGTTGCCACAGAATATAGCCAGGGACGATAGAATAATAAAGACTTGGCTCTGCCCTCCTCAAGCTATAACGCCGTTAAGGCCCAAGGCACGGAGCTGCCCGCGAAATTCTTAAACTGGATACTTTTACGTAAAGATTAGTATATAAACCTGTGAAGATGATACTGCCATTGGCGCAATATGAATACCATAAGCCTACTTTGTCGTATTAGTTTACAAATTGCGATAAACCAAATTAAATTTGAATTTTGCGGGCAGACCCGTGTCTTGGGCCTTAACTAACATTTGAAAGTTTGTGAGAATGGATGTAAGGATGGATGGATGAAAGTTTGGTACTCCTTCACGCCACAAAGAATGAACCGATTTGGCTCAAATTTGAAATGGAGATAGCTCATATCCAGGATTAACACATAGGTTATATTTTATCCCGGAAAGTTAAAGATTTCTCGTGGGAAACTAAAACCCTACGAAGTCGCGGGCATCAGCTAGTAGTATTACCTACCTAAGTGGGAAAGTATGCGTCTTTTGCAAGCCGTAGGCTCTGTCTATGGTTACTTTAAAACTTCCAAACAATGTAGAACAAAGCATGAAATATAGCTTTCCATAAAGTGGCATTGTGTTGTGAATCACTGAAACCGTAGACTGATTTTATTTAACATAATTTTAACGTAAAAATTCTTTTTACAAAACGGACTTCAAAAGTATACCCTTTCAAACAAAAAACGAATTTTCCAAATCGGTCCAGGCGTCTTCGAGTAATCGGGGAACATATTGTTACGTGCTAGGGTTCGCTGGATTTGGAAGGAAAGACCTGCTGACTCCTTGAAAGACTTTATTCACTAACACTACAAAGCACTAGGTCCAAACACTAAGCACTCACAATGTCCTAGGTCGTAGCCAAGTCGTAGGTTTCACTGGTAGCACTTTTGATCACTAGGTTTCGTTTCGAAGTCGCCTCGACGGTTGCTCAAACTGAACTGAACTCCGGCGCCTCTCTACGGCTATTTATATGAGCCGAGACGTTCCAGAACGTTCCGTTCTCGAATCTTCCCAACGTGCGCGGAAGTGATCAGCCGGGTCGGATAGTTCTGGTACGTTCGCGTACCCGGTTTTCGCGACTAACGCCATCTAGTGTCGAGTGAGTTGAGTTGAGTGTGGTCGTAACACTTTCGAGACTAACGCCATCTAGTGTTGAGTGGTCGTAACACTACTCCCCTCTTAGAGATGCTCGTCCCGAGCATCGTTGTTACTGCCATGGTAACGCGCCAGGCGGTCTATGTGTACCACTTTGAATGTCCCCCTTGGATGCTTTTGAATCCTATAAGTCACATCATTCAGTCGGGTCACCACTTTGTATGGACCGTCCCACTTGGTCTGCAACTTTGGAGATTTCCCTTTCCGGCGAGTTGGGTTATGCAGCCACACCAGTGATCCTTCCTCGAAGCCGCTCGTGTTCGATTTCCGGTCGTATCTGGTTTTCATGTTCTCACTTGACTGTAATCCATTTTCCCGAACCAAGGCGTGTATATAGCGCATTTTTTCCTTTAAATCACAGACATAGTCTTGTACGGTCTCTGGTTCCTCTGGTGACCCTCCTGTCAATAGGTCTACTGGTATTCGTAGTTCTCTACCGTAATTGACATACGCCGGGGTAGCTTTTATGCTCTCATGCTCGGCGGTTCGGTACGACAGAAGAAAGAGTGGTATATACTTGTCCCAATCCTTTTGTTTGTCGTCTACCACTTTCGCCAAATGCCTCTCAAGGGTCTGGTTAAATCTCTCCACCATTCCATCAGACTGTGGATGGTACGCAGTGGTCCTCGTCTTATGCATGCCCAAAATTCTGCACACTTCCTGGAATACTTGCGATTCGAAGTTCCTGCCCTGATCTGAATGGATTTCTAGAGGCACACCAAAGCGACATATCACTTCTTCGACTAACTTAGAAGCGACTGTTGTAGCTTCTTGGTTTGGTATGGCGAACACTTCCGGCCATTTGGTGAAGTAGTCCATAACGACCATAAAATACTTGTTTCCCGATTCCGTTACAGGAAATGGCCCAGCTACGTCAACTGCAATTCGTTCCCACGGTGCACCGACGTTATACAACCGCAGGTTCCCACGGCTCCTGGTCTGTGGTCCTTTTACAGCAGCGCAAGTGGTACATTTGCGGCACCAATTTTGTACATCATCTCGACAATGCAACCAGTAGAATCGTTCTCGCACTTTTGTTAACGTCCTCTTGACACCTAGATGACCTCCTGATACGCCATCATGTATTTCACGGAGAACATCTGGTACTCTCGTTCTTGGGACAATTATCTGAAGATGGAACTCTCTGCCGTTAGTCTTCTCCCATTTCCGGTAGAGTATTCCATTTTGGAGTATCAGACTGTCCCATTGCGCCCAGTACGCCTTAGTGACAGCGCCAGTGGGTGCAACCTCACTCCAGATTGGTTTTACATCACCCCGTTTCTTCCATGTGATGATGTGCCGAAGGTCGTCATCTCTTTCTTGAGCCTCCCTCATAGCATCATTCTCCCAGGGACCCAAAGGACTTGTTCTCGTTAGCTTTAATGCTTCTTCATTGGATTCCTGCTTAACACAATGTTTGCAGTCTTCTGAACACGGCCTTCGTGAGAGTGCGTCGGCATTCCCATGCGTCTTTCCGCTGCGGTGTTCAGTCTTGAAGTCATACTCCTGGAGCTGTTCAATCCATCGAGCTACTTGACCTTCTGGGTTCTTGAATTGCAGTAGCCACTTCAAGGCTGCGTGATCAGTTCGCAGTAAAAACTGTCTGCCGATGAGATATTTGTTGAAATGTTGTAGCGTCTTTACAACAGCCAAGAGTTCTCTTCTTGTCACACAGTAGTTTCTCTCTGGCTTGGATAAAGATTTGCTGAAATATGCAATAACAACTTCTCTTTCACCCTGTTTTTGGGATAACACTCCTCCAATGGCCGTGTTGCTTGCGTCCGTGTCGACTATAAACTGACCTTCAGCTTGTGGATACCCCAGGATTGGTGTTTCACACAGATGTTTCTTCAGTTTCTGGAAAGAATCTTCGCAAGTCCCATCCCAACTAAATTGTCGTTTATCTTCTGTCAGCCGATGTAATGGCTTGGCTATCTCTGAGAATCCCTTGACAAAACGCCTATAGTATGAGCATAGGCCGAGGAATGCCCGCACTTCGGTTTTGTCCTTAGGGGTAGGCCATTTCTGAACTGCCTCCAGTTTCTCCGGGTCTGTCTGGATTCCATCACTGGAGATAACATGGCCGAGATAATTGACCTCTCTCCTGAATAAACGACACTTTTTCGGGTTCAACTTTAATTTGGCTCCCTCTATTTTGGCGAAAACTTGCTCCAAGTTTCGCAAATGGTCCTCGAAGTCACGGCCGACAATGATGACATCATCTAAATAGACTAAGCAAGCCTCTCCAACTAAGCCTGCCAGTACACACTCCATGAGTCGCTCAAATGTGGCAGGTGCGTTGCACAATCCGAAGGGCATGACGTTAAATTGCCATAAACCTTTGCCGGTCGAGAAAGCTGTCTTCTCCTTGTCTTTTGGATGAATTTCCACCTGCCAGTATCCAGATTTCAGGTCTAGGGTCGAGAACCATTTCATGCCACTCAAGGTATCCAAAGTGTCGTCGATTCTAGGTAACGGGTAACTGTCCTTCTTAGTGACATCATTCAGACGCCTATAGTCCACACAAAATCTCGTGCTACCATCTTTCTTCTTCACTAATACAACAGGTGAACACCACGGACTTGCAGACGGTTCAATAATCTTATTCCTTCTCATGTCCTCCAAAAGGCCTTCAACTTCTTTTTCCTTTGCAATCGGTATCCGTCTTGCTCGTTGACGAATTGGTCTCTCGCTTCCGGTATCTATCCTATGCTGAACCATCGACGTTCTTCCAAGGTCCCCTTCTTGACTGGAGAAGATATTCGCGTAGCGCTGTAGAAACTTCTTAGCTTTCATGCCCTGCGAATAAGTCAGATTACTCTTGCAGTCATCGAGTAACTCAGTCACTAATCCGTAGTTGTTGCTGTTTGCTGAGTCTGCGCCTGTCATCGAACTACACTTTTTCATCCAGATAACTTCCTCGCACTTTCCAATGACGTCACCTTTGTTCAAGCAGATCTCGCGATCACCAAGATTCAAAACCTTGACTACAGCGTTACTGCTTCCACTAACAAGGGTTCTCGCCGTCATCAGTTTCTGCGCCGATGTCTTGGTAGGTGTGTCTTCGATCAACACGCATCTGTTTGCCTTTTTCTTTCCAGCTGGCGGCAGTTTCACCAGCACCTGAGCTTCCGTTCGTCCAGGTATAATCACTTTCTTTACACATGCGACTTTCCCGCAGGCACCTCCAAGAATGAAGATTTCTTCTTCACCACACTTGAAGACTCCGTCAGCGACATTAATTCTGCAGTTGTGTTTCTTCATAAAATCCAAACCCAAGATGCAATCATCCATAATCTCAGCCACGATAACGTCATGAGAGTATGAGGACTCCCCTACATACATCGTAACTGACACTTCTCCCAGGACGGGTATTGGCTGGCCGGAGGCAGTAAGAAGCCGACAGTTAATTCTCCTTTTGTGTCCCCTTGCGGCTTTTACCAGGTTTGGGTTCACTATTGTTCTAGAGGCTCCTGTGTCTAGGGTCATTTTGCAATCCGTCCCGTTAATAGTCCCCTGAATCGCCAGACTACTCCCGCTGCAAGCCTGGGAGATAACAGTTGTCGGGGCTCCCTCCGCGTCAGCCAGTACTCGCCCCTTAGTCCTGGCTCTTATTCGTTTCCCTGATCCCGGGCAGGGGACGGAACCCCTTGTTTCTTCAGCTCCTCTATTTGTTCCTCGATCCTTTTCATCCTTGTCATCTGGGTCTCCTTCTGCGGGCAGTTGAGCTGAAGATGGCCCCTCTCGCCGCACTTGTAGCACATGACTCCAAAACGTTTCTTCATAGGAGCCTTAACCTCCTTGACTTCCTCAGAGACCTCGCGGATCTTATGGGCCTGCCGTATGTCATGGCGAACAGCCTCGACCTCCAAAGCATGCGCCAATGCTTCCTTTAGCGAGGTATGGTGACGAAGCCTCACTGCAGCCCTGACCTCCAGGTCTTTGATTCCGTCGACAAATGCTTGAACAACATTCGTGTCTACCATCTTGGAGTCGGCTCCTGGATGTGCCTTCCTGACGAGTTTTTCAATTTCCAACGCCCATTGTTGTAGTCCTTCTCCTGAGCGTTGAACTCTGTCACGAAGTTGAGCACGGAACACGTGCTCCAAGTGTCGCTCCCCGTATCTGGATTCAAGTGCCTCCATCAGGTTTTGAAACCCATTCCCTGTATGTGGCAGTGCTTCCAGGACTGACAAAGCTTGCCCTCTGAGCGCAACAGTGAGAGCAGTCAGGCACTGTTCTTCCGTCCATCCGTTGGCAGTAGCAACAGTCTGAAATTGCTGACGATAAGCGCTCCAAGAAGTAGTGCCGTCGTATGGCGGCACTTTCACTCTTGGTCCTTGCGCCACTCCGGTAGTTCCACTGGACATCGCAACTCCCGTGGTTTCGAGGCGTACTACTTTCTTCTGTAGTTCAGTAAGGCCGGTTTTCACATTTTCAACATCCAATCCTAACCCGGTAACTCGTTCTTCCACTACGTCGACATCT